>CM076583.1:1219220643-1219820643 GCA_034641835.2 Pinus albicaulis | reverse complement strand
CAAACAAAAACCCAACTATGGGAAACTGGACCCATTACACCCAATCGGAGCCACTATCCCAAATGGAAAAGGAACTGTCTTAAGGTCCGGACCGGGTGGTTATCCCCCTTGTTGTTGCCACGGATTTCTGAGGCCTCAACATTTCTAGCACTAGAAGGAGGGCCTGACTATGAATGGCATACAAATCTAAAACTCAAAATAGAAACCCTCATAAGAGTCGATCTCCCCAAAAGCATTCTACATCTTCCCGATCAAATTCCAAATCATCAACTCAGAAATCGGAAATAGTAGAAACCTTTCCATCATCTCCTGAAGTATCTCGACAATCATCTACTTCAAAATTCATTCCCAAGTCTCCCGAAGCTCAGTTTTTAATTCAGAAATTAGAAGGAATATCTATTTATGCTGAAAAGCCTGTTAACCCAGAAGCTTCTGAAGAAAGTGTTACTTCTCTATTTAGAGAAACTAGTATATTAACTAGATCCAAAAGTGAGAAACTTGGAATTCCACCTTTTGAATTTCCAATTGAATCATTTCACAAAAAAGTTTCTATATCCAGATCTAAGTCAGATACAAGTGAAGTCACATCAAATTTTCCTTCAGTTACTTCTTCACATCGTCTTACTCAATCTACATCTTCTTATTCTTCCATTTCCTCTACTCAAACAATCAGTACTATCACGAGTAGTATTGTTCCAGTTGTAAGTTCTTCATCCATTCCCCCTACTTCTAGATCTACTTATGTATCTTCACAAACTTCAAATCCAATTATGGCTAATCGAGCTTGGACGAATCCTGGTGGTGTATTGATTGCAAATCCAAATCCTCTTCCAGATCATCCAGAAAAATGGTTACCTAAATATAGTCGAGATGACGGTCTTCCTGCTGAGGAACATATCAATAATTTTATGTTGGCCATGAATCTTAATGGAGTTGCTCATGAAGATATTGTAATCAGATTGTTTCCTTATACTTTACAAGGATCTGCAGGATCTTGGTACTTTTCACTTCCAGCAATATCAATTGCCGATTAGGCAACTTTTGAACAAGTTTTCCTTGCAAAATTTGGAGATGATAGAACTTTTGCATCCCTAATTAATGCTCTTTCCAATCTTAAAACAAATTTAGGTGAAAGGATCAAAGATTTCAACTCCAAATTTAACAGGTTATTAAACAAAATCCCAACCACTTCCAAATATGTCGTTGATGTACAAATAGAGTGGTATATTTCCTCTTTGCCTTCTAAAATAGCTATTTTTGTAGATAGAGTTGGTAAAGCCACCCTTTTAGAGAACACGAAAGAAGCTCTCACAATAGAGAAAAGAATCTTAGCATTAGAAAAATGATCAGAAATAGAAGACAGGAAATCAAAGAAAGTGACATTTAGTCAAGATTCCAAAAAGAAAGTCTTGAAAGATCCATTTGATCTTGAAGGTCTTCAAAAAGTATTAAAGACTATGTCAAATGACATGATTGAAATAAAGAAATAGGTTGTTGAAACGTCAGCTCCTAATAAATCATTTCCCCCATTTAAGAAAAACCTTTCTTCAACATCTCAGCCTCCAAATGTGATTCAAATGTTGAATCCAATCAAGATACTGAAGATCCCTCACCATATGAACAAGAACCAGAGTTTGAGGAAGAATTTGAATTGAATGGGTTATGGGATTTCATCCTCCCAACAAAAGAAGAAAGAGAAGCTATGCATGTGTCTACAAGAAGTAAATATTCCTCTAATTCAACTATATCATCTCTCCCCACCAAGGAGAAAACAGCTGTTAAAAAATCTAAAACTCTTCAGGAAGATCTTATGCCACCAGATCCTAATACAACTTCTAAAAATTTGATAGTTTCGGATACAGTGGAATATAATATAGTTGAAGATATGAAAAAGACCAAGGCAAATATTTCATTACATGAAATGAAAAAACTCAAACAACAACATAAAATTTTACTTAGAGAACTTAAAGCAATCACTATAGAGCCTATACAACCACCAGTTATAGCACAAGCTTCTAAAGATATGGGAAAACCTCCATCATCTTCAAACAAAGTAAATTCCAATGATCTTGTTTTAATTGGTGATAGATCTATTTCTCACTCTCCTCCTTTACTTTTGACTTATGAGATTTTCAAAAAAAATGTTCATAATTGTCTTATTGATTCAGGAGCTTCTTCAAACATCATGCCAAGGACGGTGTATACAAAATTGAACATCACTCCTCAAAAAAAAATTGTACATATAGTTCAATTGGATAGAAAAAGAGTCAAAGTTATTGGAGAAATGTTGTCAATATCTATTAGATTGTCGTCCAATCCAAAGGTACTGCAAGTAATTGATATTTTGGTCGCAGACATCCTTAAATTTTATGGTCTTATTTTAAGCAAAGATTGGTCTAAAAAGTTACATGGATATTTTTCTACTGATTGGTCACACATGTGGTTACCATACAATGGAGAACCAAATCAAATCAGAATTGAACGCGAAAAATTTATGAAACATACAGTCACCAAACTAGAAGAAGCAAATGAACTTGTAGCTTTCACCAATAATATTATTGGAAATTATTCAGCTGAATCATTTCTTGGATCATTTAATGCCCATATTTCACCTTTTTTAACAAACACTGCTATTTCTCAAATTGAAAACTTTTCTCAAACAGAGACTTCTAGATGTGTTGACCTTAGCAATCAAATTCCAAACCAGTATTTATTCTGGACTCTATACTTTGATGGTTCAAAATCAGAAGATGGTGTAGGAGCAGGTTGCATTTTAATTAATCCACAAGGAGAGAAAACAATGCTAGCTTGCAGACTTGCATTTCAATGACAAATAATACTACTAAATATGAAGCATTGATACAAGGCATGTACAAAGCTATTGGATTGAATGTTAAATATTTGCAAGTATATGGAGATTCTGAAATAATTGTTAGACAAGTCAGAAATACAATTCATTGTATTTCTGGACATTTGAAACATTATCAAACTTTAGCTCACAGTCTTACTTCCCATTTTACTGCATTTAATATCTCCACAGTTCCTAGATTACAAAATGCAAGTGTTGATTTACTTGCTAATGTAGCTTCTAATCTTATACCATCAGAAGAATTTAGCCTAGATGGATTTTCAATTGAGTTAATTTTTAGGCCTTCCATTCCTGATAATGTAACAAATTGGAGAGTATTTAACAATGATGCATATATAGTAGACTTTCTTACATCAGACAAAGCTTATGAGGGTCAAATCGTAGATGAACATGAACATGACTTAAAGATTGAGGATAAAAAAAATACTAATCCAATTCCTAAATTTGCAGTCAAAATGGAAGATCTTTATGATCTGAAAGATAGGTTTTAAGAAGACTACCAATTCAAAAACTCAAAGTTCTACCTGAAGGGATCACTTCCTGTTGAATCAGATATGGAGCCTAACCTCAAGGGTGTTGAGAGAATTGAACTCGTGACCTATCAATAGCAATGGTGCTTTAACGACGGGAACTCAACCAATTGAGCTAACACTTGAGGCTATTTTGTCTATATAAAGTTGATATAAAATTATGTTTCTTTTTTGTAATTTACATTTACATTTCTTAAAAATTTCAAAATACATCATCCCCAACAATACAACTCAAACTATTATCAGTCTCAAACTTCTAAGAGGGAAACCATATCTATTGACCAATGATTTAATAACAAGTCTCAAAATTAAGTGACTATTACTAGAAACAACAAGTTTGTCATAACATGAGTTACACAGAGAAAAAAAATATCTAAATAATGACATATCATGTGTTCAAGAGTAGAAAGAGGTCTTTAGAGTCGTGTCTTGTGCACTTTTACCATTTAGAGCAGAAGGGTTGAGCTCAGATTAAAGATAACTTTATACATGAGCCAAACAAGCATCCAAGCTAGCTAAACATGAACGTTGTTGAAGATGCACTTGCTTAATGTCGTTCAAGGAAGAAATGATGTCATTATGATCTTCATGCTTCTCTTTCAAGACTTTGGCCACCATGGTTTTCATCTGCCAATGGAGGGTGATGGAATTCAAATATTGGCTCCTTCTTCCCCTGGTATGACTAGGGTTAGGAACCCAATTGGGTACTTCCTCCAAGATTTAAAAGTCAAAGCATTCTTGGCAACCATTACTGGGGAGGGTTTCAAGCTAGCAAATTTCTTCACAAATTTTAGGAGGAGTTGTATGGTTATGGTTTCTTGGGCCTAGGATTAGGCGCATGGTTGACCTTGAGGGCCTATGCCCCCACCTCCCCTGGGGCTACACATGAATTACCAAGGCATTCAACACCAATAAGGGAAAAACCAAGCAAGACATATATCCCACAATAGACCCAAATGAAGATGAGAGAGATTGAACATACCAAACTTGAAGAAGAACTAGGGGAAACAGAGAAAATGGAACAACCTAAGATGGTAAGAAAAAAAAAGATGCAACATTAGGGATACAGGCAGACTCCTCCAAAAAGGGGCACCCTTACACCAAGAATCTCCAAAAAGAAGGTCATATTGAACCCCCACAATATTTAAAAGGACACCACCCAATTAAGCGATAAGAAGTCAGAATCATCATAGTAAAAAAACATAGATAAAGATATAAGCTAGGAACCTGCTACTGCCATCACTCTTTTCCAGAGCCACGTCATTCTCAGACTCTGCATCTAGGCTGGCACTGCCAACTTCTACCACCTTCAACCCCAGTGAATTCCTCTGCATCTTGTGGCATGAAGTCTTTACATACCCATGTTATATCTATGGTTTGGAATCTAGCTTCACACACAAGCAATCGATCCTTCGGGATGTGGAGGTCGAATAAAATATCATGCAGGTCAAGGTCACTACAGCTTCGTTTATGAAGGAAAGCAACCCAATCTAAAGAAAAGGTCGAGGGTCATTCCATGGTTGTGAAAATTTTCTTCCAAGCACGGGCCCAACATTAACAAAAAATTGATAGTAGGAGGCGAGACATACCATAAATTCTAGCATGCAAGGTCGTAGTTACCATGACAATCAGACATAAGGAGGTTGATCATTGAAGAGATTGAGGAATAAAGGCTCACATGTTTATGCATGGGGCGGGTTAGCCATGCCAACCCCCTTCTTAAATGTTATGGGAGGTGGCAGAGTTGCGAGCACCCCCTTAACCTCCTTTTCCACATCGCTCCTCAGCCTATTCAAGGGATATAAAATTATGGTATTTATAATTGATAGTAAAATATTTTTTATGTTATTAATATAATTTTGTTTTAAATGCTACAAGTTGATGAACGGAAGGAATTCCACGTCATGTAGTATCAATAATATTGTTTCTACATGTCATTTTATCAACTCTATATTAAGTAGCGAAGGAATTACATATCTTCCTCACACTAAAAAGTAAATTAAATTTATTTACTTTCAATTATTTTATTTTTCTATATAAATTTTTATGTAAAATTAAGGTATAAATCAAAGTATTTTATTTATGGCCAGCATTGATTTTTTTGTTATTAGTATTTTTTTTATTTGTTAATATAAGTAATATTTTATTATTTTAAATGTAACATTACGAGATAACAATTCCTTTATACTGGGCTATAGAGCGCCTCTCGGAGCAACAAATCACACAGTCAATATACAAGAACACAAGGCAAGATTAAATATTACATAAAACCAATTTCCTATAATAATCAAATATTAAGAGTGTTGACTTGAAATGAAGCCTTTCAAAACCTTACCAAGAGTTTTTACTCATCATAGTAGGGCTTATTTCTTGAGGTCTTCATTCACGATGACCATTTAATGCCTTTTCTTTACATCTTATCAAGCACCTGACCTTCTCGCTTATAATAAAGGGTAAAATACTCCTCGTTGTTGAGATTCAACAAGATGATGAGCTTAGTGAAAAGAGTCGCCTTCACTAAGTGGGCCCGCAGGCTATTTTTGGCGCAAAGTCTATTTTTAGACTATGTCTATTTTTAGACATGTCGATCATATTCTATGAGTTGCAGGATGCTATTTGTGGATGGTTGGTCACGTTGGAAAAATAGATGGACTTCTATTTTTAGACATATTGGGCAGAATCTATTTTTAGATTGCCAGTCTAAAAATAGATATGTCAAATATTATTAGCTCTTAATAATATTTGGACTCTAAAAATTATCTTATTCTCTTGGAGCACTTCAATTCAGTGCAAATATGTGGCACAGTAGCTGATAGAAGTAATTACGCTATTCCTGAGGGTTTACTGGAGCTAATGCATGGAGGACTTCAGTTAGAACTCATGTGACAGAGTTTGGTGCAGTTGGAGAAGTAGTTGGTGGAGTTGTGTTCAGTTTAACTCAGTTGAGCTAGTTGTATCTAGTCTAATTGATTGATATGCTAGTGAGAGTGGTGTGAATTAATTATTAATTAATTCACTAATTATTAACTCATTAATCAACTGAAGAATACATCAGTTAACTACAGTGCATGGCAATTTCAGTGGAGACCAATGGAGAGATAGGTGAAAGAGAAAGTGTGACTATCAGTTGTGACTATAGTGATGCATTGATTGCATACAACACTCAGTGGAGATGCCAATGAGGATTGCGAAGTGCAATCTTGGTGAATTCAAGTTCATTCAGAGTCATTCTTCAGCAGGGATTGCGCAGTAGAGGCAGGCTAGCAGGTGGCAAAGATCGGTGCATGGATTTGCAAGATCGGGCCTGATTAGTGTGTAGCGATTGTATTGTACTGAGAGCTTGATATGATCAGATTTTTATGAGGATTGTTACATGATATCTATGAAATATATTATATACAGATAGTTGGGGTTTTTAGCTTCAGGCTTTCCCATTAAACAATTGTGTTAATGTGTGTGAATTTTTATTGTTTCATGTGTGCATTGCAATCTTAATTTAATTTCCGCAAATGATTAATGGTGGAATAGATTCTGTATTTTGCATGAAGTTAAAATAGTGTGAGATCAGAAGAATATTGGACATATAACACATAATTTATATAATTTTTACATGGTATCAAAGCAGTTGATCATTGGAGCAGATTGCAATTATTGAAGCGGTTGAGTTTTGTGTTGGTGGAATTCGAATTTGCTGCAGTGTTTTCTTGGTGTCGAAGTTGAGCATTCATTGAAATGTATTTCAACAGATTGCGATTGGAGTATGCCCTTGATGGAAACTCGAATTATATTTCATGGAAGGACAGGATGGAGGCAGTGCTGGATGATAATGGGTTGAAGGAGTTCATAGATGCTGATATTCCAAAGCCTGGTTCTAGTGATGCAGCCGCACTTGACGCATGGCAAAAGAAGGTAGCAAAGTGTCGAAGGATTCTGTTGGAAGGTGTGAAGGACCACATTGTGTCCAGCCTTCATGGGAAAGCCACTCCATTCTTAATGTGGAAGGCTTTGACATACTTTTTCCAAAGCAGAAGTGACCAGAGGAAGTTGGCGCTTAAAGACAATCTCAGAAAAATTAAAATGGAGAAAGGCGACAGTATACCAAAATACCTCTCGAAGTTTGTCCACTGCAAGGATGAGCTGGGAAGTGTGGGGTTTAATGTTGATGAAGAAGACTTGGTGAGCTTGGCTCTCCTTGGGCTTCCGAAGAGTTGGCATAGCTACGAGGACTCTGTCAATGGACGGGAGAAACTGCCAGGATGGGAGCGACTTTGGTCGGATCTTGTGCAGGAGGAGATAAGGTGGGGTACCAGGGATGGATCTTCATCGAAGAATGAAGATGAAGAAAATTGCGCTTTGGCTACCAAAGCAAGGAGAGGGAAGGGGAAGAAAAATCCTTCTCAATCCGGTGCTAAAGGCAAGAAGCAGGACTTGTCCAAGGTGAAGTGTTTTCACTGTCACCAGCACGGGAATTTCGCCACTAACTGTCCACAAAAGAAGAAGAATAAGCAGGTTGTTGGATCTGCAGCTGGAGAGGCCTTAGCCTCGTAGTTTGAGCTGGATTTTTCTTTGATCGCATGCTTGGTTTCAAGTGTGATGGGATCAGTGTGGTTTCTTGACAGTGGTGCATCTTTCTATATGACCGGAGACAAAGATTTGTTTAGTGATCTGGATGAAAAGGATCTTGGAGTGCACATCGAGATGGGCGATGATGGTAGATACAGTGCGATTGGTATCGGGACCATTTCCTTTGAGAGGGAGTCTGGAAAACCTTTCATCTTGAAGAATTTCATGCATATTCCAAGATTGAAGAAGAATCTGATCTCTGTGGCGATGTTGGAAGACAAGGGTTATGATGTTGTTTTTTAGCGAGGGAAAAGCCTTCCTGCGCAGTAAAACAACTAGTCAAACCAGGAGGATAGGGATTCGAGTTAAGAATCTTTATCAATTGTAGGTAGATGGTTGCGTAGCAATGGCAGGCAAAGTAGAAGGAGTGGTGTGCCGGGATGAGGGCGAATTGTGGCACAAGAGATTGGGCCATCTTCATCATGGCGCTTTGAAAATTTTGCAGCAGATTTCTACTAGGCTTTCCAAGGGTACACTTGCGCAGTCAGATCAGTGCAAGGGATGTACTTTGGGAAAACTTGTGAAGACCAATTTTCATGAGAAGGATAGTCGCACCACAACGATCCTTGAGAGATTTCACACAGACGTGTGTGGACCTTTCTCGGTTGCTTCAACAGCAAAGCACAGGTATTATGTGATATTTGTTGATGACTTTTCTCGTAAGTGCTGGATCTTCTTCATGCAGAAGAAGAGCGAGACATACTCAAAGTTCTGTGAGTTCAAGACTGGTTGAGAAAGAGTCGGGCGGTAGGTGAAAGCTCTGGGAGCGATGTGGTGGTAGATCATCTCACAGCGAATTCAAAGACCTGCTGACAAAGAAGGAATTCGAAGAGAACTCATAGCGCGTCATAACCCACAGCAGAATGGGGTCGCGGAGAGAAAGAACAAAAATATCATGGGTGCTGCATGGGCGATGTTGCATGATCAAGGCCTTCCCATACACTTGTGGGCTGAGGCATGAAGCACTACGGTTTATGTGCAAAACTGTTGTCCTCATAGAGTACTTGGCATGAGTACACCCAAAGAGGTGTTTTCTGGTAAGAAGCCTGATATTTATCATTTGAAGATTTTTGGCTCACCTGTTTACATGCATGTAACGAAGGATGCCGGGAAGAAGGCGGAGCCGGCAGCGAGAGGTTGGGATATTTGTGGGGTACAGAAACACCCCACAATTATCGTGTATTTTCAGGATAGTCGGATGGCGTAGGTCGACGGAATTATCAAATTCGAGGAGAAAGCCGTGAATTGTTGCAGAGGGCTACACTTGCATGCGGATGAGGAGGGGCCTTGTTTCTAAAGATGAGCCTGAGATGTGGATCATCCATGAGAGGAGGTTCATGGAGTGGAAGAAACCACTCATGCAGCGCCAAACATCAGAGGGCGGAAGCGCACTACAGAAGCTGAGCGACTGAATCTTGATGCAGTGTAGAATGTAGGAGTTCCTACATCACAGCGCAGACAGAGACAGTCACCTGACCGATTTATTGGATACATGGCTCTGATGAGAAAGTGTATCGTGACGGAGCCATCCTCTTTCGAGGAAGCTGTGGAGGATCCCGCATGGGTAGATGCCATGGTGGAAGAGTATGATTCGATTGTCAGAAACAGTGCATGGGAGATTGTCCCAAGGCCGAAAGGGAAATCAGTGGTAGGTTCGAGATGGATCTACAAAGTGAAGCAAGCAGCTAACGGGAGCATCAAGAAGTACAAGGCAAGATTGTTACCCAGGGATTCTTAAACGAGATCGAGGGATCGTATCTCCCTTCCCTTATTGGGGTGCATTAGGTCCCTATATTACTAGTATAGTCCTTATTGTTGTTAGTGTAACCCCCTTATTGTTGTTATTGAACCCTTGTAACCCCCATTTTGTTATTATTGTGCCCTGAAATTATTATTGTTAGGTCGGCTAGGATTACATTGTGGCCCACTAGGATTACATTATGGCCCCATGGACTCCTATATATAGAAAGGAGGTTTTGTAAATTGTATCATCCAAGAATTGTTGATTTATGTAATGTATTGGAGGTTGCCCCCTCGAAGTGGCTCATTTCTAAGGCGTTGATATCTCTTTTCTTCTATTTTTGGAGCTGGTTACACAACATTTGGTATCAGAGGTTTGGATTCTAGGGTTTCGCTGCTCCAAACAGGTCATCGTGGCATTTTCGCTATAACTTTTTTTCTACGAAGTTTCAGAATCTAAAATTTTTAGGGTGCAAAGCCGAAATCCTGAGGAAGATTGTCTAAAAATTTCAGAGCTTGGTTAGCAATATTTTCGGAGATATCATCTGTGGAAGTTAGGTCTTTTTTAGGCTCCTAAACAGGTCATCGTCGCATTTTCGCTATAACTTGTTTTCTATGAAGGTTCAAAATCTGAAATTCATATGGTGCGAAGCTGAAATCCTAAGGAAATTCGTCAAAAAATTTCAGAGCTTGGTTCACAACATTTTGGGAGATATGATCTGTGGAAGGTAGTGCTTTTTCAGGCTCCTGAATTTCATCTCAAAGAGGTGATCGTGGGAAAAGTTCAATAACTCTCTCTCTGGGCATCAGATTGGAGTGCCGTAAAAATTGGTCGCAATTACACAGACTGTAGTTTCTTGGCTATCAATTTCAGAGACAAAGGAAGAAACAGTGACACGTGGCAAGTCGTACAATTTCGCTCTACTGAACCAGTCCAGAATTAGGTCATTGAGGGAGATTGGACACAACTTTGTCTTGGAGAATCCAAATCAGGTTAGACCTGTGGCATTCGAAAGATAATTCAGAGGGCTACGTTGATACAAGAAATGTTTCCTAATGGTGAAAATATAGTAGAAGAACCTCATGATTAGAACAAAATAAATGTTAATCGTGATTTCATAAACTCTAATGTTGGCGGGAAGAACCACCATATTCCAAAAATGGATATGAGAAAGTTTGATGGAAAGGATCCTGTAACATGGATACTACAGATGGAGCAATATTTTGATCTCCATAACGTGCAAAACACACAAAAGTTACGCATTGCAACTTTACATTTAGAACAAAATACATTTGTATGGTATCGATGGCTTTGCTCCTGTAAAAAAATTGTCACTTGGTCAATTTTTACGGAGGAAATGATAGCACATTATGAGGATACGAAGAGCAACACCTTCTTTAGCCAATTGATAAATCTCAAACAAAAGGGTTTAGTGGGGCAGCACATTGAGGACTTCCAAAAATTGAATATAAGGGTAACTGATATTCTAGAGGACCACAAGATCGATCTCTTCATAGGCACTTTAAAGGATAACATCCAACATGAAGTTCGTGTTTTGGAACCAGATTCATTGGAGAAGGCATTCGGGTTAGCAAGAAAAGTTGAATGTAAAATAATGGCGACAAGGAAGCCTACCACTCAATTCTATAAAGAAGGAAGTGTTGCTACGTCTAGATTTCCACAACCTACAAGGTTGACACCACAACAATTGGAAGAAAAAAGAGCGAAAGGGCTTTGCTACAGTTGTGATAGAAAATACACTAAAGGTCATAAGTGTGCTGAGAAGAAATTATTTTACATAGATTGTGAAGAAGAAGAAGAAAATGAACAAGAAGAGGATATACACCAGGAACCAGCCCTAGAAGAGGAAGAAATGAATCCGACCATATCGTGTAATGCACTGGCAGGAATTACCACTCCTCGAACTCTCAAGATAGAAGGACATATCAAGAAGAAAAGGGTAATAGTGTTGATTGATTCAGGTAGCACCCATAATTTTATTCATTCTAAGGTAGCCAAGGAATTAAATTGTTTCCTATACCCGACACCAGAATGTCAAGTGATGGTTGCAAATGGAGGAACTATAAATTGCTCTGGAAAATGCCATAATATCAAGCTAACCATGGGGGAATATGTATTGACTAGTCCAATGCTTTCCATTCCTATGGGAGGTGCTGATGTTGTACTAGGAGTACAATGGTTACAATCTTTGAGGACGGTAGCTTTTAATTTTCAAGAACTTTTCTTGAATTTTTTTTCAGAAGGAAAGGAAGTCGAATTACGGGGTATTGAAGGGAAGTCGGGAAGGATAATAAGCTCTAATGGCATGACAAAGCTTCTAAAGAAAGAACAACGAGGCGTAATTGCACAATTATTCTCACTAGAAGTTCCGACATCAAAATCATCTATTTCTGCAGATCTCCAACAAGTCTTGGATAATCATTCCAAGGTGTTTGAAACTCCCAAAGGACTCCCACCTATTCATGATCATGATCATGCTATTCATTTGATTCCAGGAAGTGTTCCTCCAAACATCGGGCCTTATAGATATCCTTATGTCCAAAAGAGTGAAATTGAACGTATGATTGCAAAAATGTTAGAGGCAGGTATAATTCAACCTAGTCAAAGTTCTTTCTCTGCTCTTGTAGTATTGGTACACAAGAAGGATGGATCATGGCGAATGTGTCCGGATTATAGGGAGCTCGATAAGCTCACCATTAAAGATAAATTTCCCATTCCTGTGATTGATGAATTATTGGATGAATTACATGGAGCAATTTATTTTACCAAGTTGGATCTTAGTTCAGGATATCATCAAATTAGAATGAAGACTGAAGATATTCCAAAAACAACATTTCGAACTCATGAGGGTCATTATGAATTTTTGGTCATGCCTTTGGCCTTACCAATGCACCTTCTACATTTCAAGGGTTGATGAATTCCATTTTCAAACCCTTCCTTAGAAAATTTGTGCTAGTATTTTTTGATGATATACTAATCTACAGCAGGTCTTGGAAGGATCATGTTGAACATGTTGACAGGGTGCTCAAACTATTGCAGGAGAAACAATTATATGCAAAAGCATCCAAATGTTTATTTGGAGTACAAGAGGTGGAATATCTGGGTCATATTATATCTCACGAGGGTGTTAAAGTAGACCCTAACAAAATTAAAGCCATTAAGGAATGGAAAGTTCCCAAGACAATAAAGCAGTTGCGAGGATTTCTCGGGTTAATAGGCTATTATCGCAAGTTTGTTAAGAATTATGGGAGAATAGTAGCACCTCTAACAACATTATTGAAGAAAGATGCATTTTCATGGACTCCTGAAGCAACTAAGGCCTTCGAACATCTTAAAGAGGCAATGTGCCTAGCACCGGTCTTAGCTACGCCAGACTTCACAAAAACCTTTATTGTGGAATGTGATGCCTCAGGAAATGGAATTGGTGCAGTTTTAATGCAGGAAGGAAGACCCATTGCTTTTGAAAGTCATTCAATCAAAGGAAAGTATTTACAGAAACCTATTTATGAGAAGGAAATGTTAGCAATACTGCATGCACTAAAGAAATGGAGAACTTACCTAATGGGAAGACACTTCAAGGTAAAAACTGATCATGATAGTCTTAAACACTTTTGGAACAAAGACTATCTTCAGAAGAGCAGCAAAAATGGGTCACAAAGATGTTGGGTTATGAATTTGAAATAATCTACAAAAAAGGAAAGCTTAATGTTGTTGCAGATGCACTCTCAAGAAAGAATGAAGAGGTGCAAGCATTGCTTTGTGCCATTTCTATTATCCAACCAGATTGGATAACCGAAGCAAGAGATGAATGGAAGAAGGACAAAGATGTATGGACACTCATTCAAAAGTTGCAGCAAGATCCTAGTACATCTGATACATTTAGTTGGAAAATGATTCCTTATGGTACAAATATCGCTTATATCTTTGTAAGAATTCCCAACTAAAACAAAATATTCTTCTGGAATTGCACACTTCTCCTTTAGGAGGACACTCTGGATTTTTAAAAACTTACCACAGGGTGAAGAAAGAATTTTTTTGGGATGGCCTTAAATCTGATATTCAAAAGTTTGTGGCGGAATGTTTGGTTTGCCAGCAGAATAAAGTGGAGACAATTAAGACCCCTGGACTTCTACAACCTTTATCCATTCCAAGTCAACGTTGGGAGGAGATTTCAATGGATTTTATCACAGGTTTACCGAAGTCCGAAGGCAAGAATGTCATCATGGTGGTAGTTGATAGACTTACTAAGTATGCACACTTTTGTGCATTATCTCATCCATTTAAAGCAAGTACAGTTGCTACTACATTTATGGACAGAATTCAAAAGCTACATGGAAGCCCAAGGGTTATTGTGAGCGACAGAGATCCCATTTTTACTGGAAATTTTTGGACGGAGTTATTTACTTGTTTGGGTACTCAATTAGCTCATAGCTCATCTTATCATCCTCAATCTGATGGTCAAACTGAGATAGTAAATAAATGTTTGGAAGGATATCTTCGTTGTTTTGTATCTCATAAACAAACACAATGGGTCAAGTGGTTACCTCTTGTTGAATGGTGGTATAACACTTCCTTCCATACTGCAGCAAAAATGACCCCATTTATGGCACTTTATGGATATCATCCACCATCCATCACATCATCTTTAAGGGAAAATTCAAAGGTTCAAGAAGTGGAAGATCACATCAAGCATCAGCAAGAAGTTCTCCAACTCTTAAAGGATAACCTGAATTTGGCACAAAATCGAATGAAACAACAGGCAGATCAACATCGCAACGAGAGAAGTTTTGATGTAGGAGATTGGGTATTTTTACGACTACAACCATACAAACAAATGTCCCTCAAGCAAGCTAAGAAGGATAATAAATTATCGCCAAAGTACTATGGTCCTTACAAGGTGTTGCAAAAGATTGGTACTATGGCATACAAATCGGAGCTTCCTGCTTCTTCGCGAGTACATCCAGTTTTCCATGTTTCATGCTTAAAGAAGGTTATAGGTGAAAATCTTCCAGTTCAAACAATATTGCCAGAACTTGATGAGGAAGGAAAAATCATATTGGAACCCGAAGCGGTCATGGAAACAAGAACTTGACAGCTACGGAATCGATCAATTTCAGAGTATCTCATCAAGTGGAAGAACTTACCCACTGAAGATTCTACATGGGAGGATGAGAATTTTATACAGAAGCACCCAGAGCTACTCAAGCGTTGAGGACAACACTTTTTTGAAGGAGAGGGGCATGTTAGGTCCCTATATTACTAGCATAGTCCCTTATTGTTGTTACTGTAACCCCCTTATTGTTATTATTGTACCCTTGTAACCCCCATTTTGTTATTATTGTGCCCTTAAATTATTATTGTTAGGTCAGCTAGGATTACATTGTGGCCCACTAGGATTACATTATGGCCCCATGGACTCCTACATATAGAAAGGAGGTTTTGTAAATTGTATCATCCAAGAATTGTTCATTTATGTAATGTATTGGAGGTTGCCCCCTCGAAGTGGCTCATTTCTAAGGCGTTGATATCTCTTTTCTTCTATTTTTGGAGCTGGCTACACAACACCTTTGCACCTGTCGCAAGGTATTCTTCCATACGGACCATCCTTGTTCTCTTAGCGCAGATGGGTTGGCACATTCATCAGATGGATGTGAAGACTGTGTTCCTCAACGAAGTCATTGAGGAGGAGGTGTACATTGAGCAGCTTGAAGGATTCGAAATCTTCAGTAGCGAGTCGCATGTGTGCAAGCTCAAAAGAGCATTGTATGGGTTCAAACAAGCACCTCGTGCTTGGTACACACGGATAAACAGTTATTTCACCGGACTTGGTTTCGCCAAGAGTGAGACGGATCCTAACCTATACTAGATTGTGGTGGAGGGTAAGCTTTTGATCATTGTACTTTATGTAGATGATTTTATACTAACAGGTGATGAACTGTTGATACACTCATGCAA
This sequence comes from Pinus albicaulis, assembly GCA_034641835.2. Lineage (NCBI taxonomy): Eukaryota > Viridiplantae > Streptophyta > Pinopsida > Pinales > Pinaceae > Pinus > Pinus albicaulis. The sequence continues at coordinate 1,219,804,904 of CM076583.1, read as the reverse complement.
GGCAGATCTTGCAAAGGAGTTTGAGATGAAGGACTTGGGCCTCCTTCATTATTTCTTGGGATTGGAAATTTGGCAGCGGAAGGGTGGACTATTTGTGTCTCAAGGCAAGTATGCCCGGGAGATACTGGAGAAGTTTCACATGCAAGGCTGCAAGCCTATCGACGCTCCTCTTCCTGGTGGTTGGAGGAAAGAGGATGCTACATCGGGAGAGGTAGTGGATGCCACTGTTTATCGACAGTTGGTTGGTTCGCTCATGTATTTAGTCAATACACGACCGGACATATGCTATGTTGTGAACCAGCTTTCACAAGCTATGGTAAGCCTACCAAGCTCTTTTGGAAGGCAGGCAAGCATGTCCTGAGGTATCTCAGGGGCACATCTGGGTATGGATTGTGGTACAGACAGTCGGATGAGGTGAAGTTGCATGGCTTCACAGATGCAGATTGCAGTCAACTACGAAAGAGCACATCTCGAGAGATTTTCGGGATTTTCAATATCGGATCTACAACAGTTTCTGGGTACAGCAAGAAACAAAGATCCGTGGCACTCAATTTAGCGGAGGCTGAGTACATGGCAGCAAGTTTGGCTGCATGCGAGGCTACATGGATGAGGAAGATCCTGGTTGGTTTGTTCGGTTCTCACTTAGATCCTACTCGAATCTGTATGATAATCGAGCTGTATTAAACTCTCGGGTTAATCCAAGATTTCATGATAGATCTAAACATATCACATCCGGTACTCTTCATACCAGAACAGTGCAATAACATCGTGTTGCTTTCTTTACATTCCTACCGAGGATCAGATGCGATATTCTCGACTTAAGGCACTACCCAGGAGGAACGCAATGGTCACAGAGACAAGATCTGTATGAGTAATCCCTATCTTGTTGAGGTGAGGGAGTGTCAGATTCAACAAGATGATGAGCTTAGTGAAAAGAGTCGCTCACTAAGTGGGCCCGCAAGCTATTTTGGCGCAAAGTCTATTTTTAGACTCTGTCTATTTTTAGACATGTTGATAATATTCTATGAGTTGCGGGATGTTATTTGTGGATGGTTGGTCAAGTTGGAAAAATAGATGGATTTCTAGTTTTAGACATATTGGGCGGAATCTATTTTTAGATTGCCAATCTAAAAATAGATATGTCGAATATTATTAGCTCTTAATAATATTTGGACTCTAAACATTATCTTATTCTCTTGGAGCACTTCAGTTAAGTGCACAGATGTGGCACAGCAGTTGACAGAAGGAATTGCGCTATTCCTGAGGGTTTACTGGAGCTAATGCATGGAGGACTTCAGTTAGAACTCATGTGACAGAGTTTGGTGGAGTTGTATAAGTAGTTGGTGGATTTGTATTTAGTTTAACTCAATTAGACTCAGTTGAGCTAGTTGTATCTAGTCTAACTGATTGATACACTAGTGAGAGTGGTGTGAATTAATTAGTTAATTAATTCACTAAATAATAAATCATTAATCAACTAAAGAATACATCAGTTAACTACAGTGCATGGCAGTTTCAGTGGAGACCAGTGGAGAGATAGGTGAAAGAGCAAGTGTGACTATCAGTTGTGACTATAGTGATGCATTGATTGCATCCAACACTCGGTGGAGATGCCAATGAGGATTGTGCAGTGCAAGCTTGGTGAATTCAAGTTCATTTAGAGCCATTCTTCAGCAAGGATTGTGCAGTAAAGGCAGGCTAGCAGGTGGCAAAGATCGGTGCATGGATTTGCAAGATCAGGCCTAATTAGTGTGTAGCGATTGTATTGTACTGAGAGCTTGATATGATCAGCTTTGTATGAGGATTTTTACATGATCTCTATGACATATATTATATACAGATAGTTGGGGTTTTCAGCTTCAGGCTTTCTCGTTAAACAACTGTGTTAATGTGTGTGAATTTTTATTGTTTCATGTGTGCATTGCAATCTTGATTTAATTTCCGCAAATGATCAACAAAGGAATAGATTCTGTATTTTGCATGAAGTTAAAATAGTGTGAGATCAGGAGAATCTTGGACATATAACATATAAGTTATACAATTTCTACACTCGTGGCTCATAACATGATAGATATCAAAGTCATGGCAAAATAAACACAGACACATATGCATCAAGGGACACCATGAATTTGTGAAAAGAAATGCCCAAAGGGGGAAGTTTTGTTAAGAAAACATTCTGGTTTATTACATTTTAATGTAAAAATGGTCCCTTATGTAATGACAGATGACCATAAAAACCATGTCTTAATTAGATATTTGATTTAAACTATCTCGAGAATATATCTATGAATCTCTCAACCAATATTCATCCCTGATATCCCTTGTTTCTTCTCATCTCTCAATCTTATGTAGACTTCTATAATTAGTATGCATCATTGCTAATCCCATCATATTATTTAGACATTATTCATGATCACAAGTAGGATCCATTTCTTCATTCTCTCCCTTGTGATCTAGACATTTATCCTTGACTTTCCGATGTCTTTTGAATCAATCCCATTTTCATATTCTCTGCTTTTTGCACTTAATACTATGTCTTCGTCTTTAATGTTTCCTGACCTTTCATCTTCTTCACTCTTCATTTTGTACCTACAAAACATACACATTGTTGAAGTCCATCTAAAAAAGTTGCCATCCACCAAAATACATGGATCACCAATTGTTGTATTTGTTAAGTCTCAAAGAAACCTTTTCTTGTGCATGGTTTATCAACCATTCATCCATGATATGTCTTGATACTTGTACCTCTTACCCCTCGCACCATCATCAACCATCATCCTAGGTTTTCTTTGGCTTACCCATGACCATACTCTCAATGCACCTACATAAGATCGTTAGGGAAGAGAAGACTTATTCATGGATATGGTGGATATCAAATTCGTAACTAAATAAACACACACATTTGAATCAAGGGACACCAAGAGTTTATGACAATAAATCCTCAAAGGGGAAATTTTATTAATAAACCATTCCCATGTGTTACATTTCAGTGTAGAAATGGTCCCTTATATAATGACAGATGACCATAACAACCATATCTTAATTAGATATTTAGTTTAAACCATATCCATAATATATCCATGAATCTCTCAACAAATCTCTCAATCAATATTCATCCCTAACGTCTCTTGTTTCTTCTCATCCCTCAATCTTATGTATACTTTTAGAATTATTATACATTATTAAAAACCACTTCATGTTATTTAAACATTATTCATTATCACAAGTAGGAGTTATTCCTTTGTTCTTTCCTTTATGATCCAATCATATATCATTGTCATTCTGACTGTCTTTTGAACTACTCCCATTTTTATCTTCTCTATTTTTTTTCCTTTAATGTTTTGTGTTGATATTCAATCTTATATGATCGTTGGTCTTCTTTGTTATTCACCTTGTACCAAGAATACATAGGTCACCAACTATTATATTCGCTACCTCTCTAGGAAACCTTTTATCGTACATGGTTCATAGACCATTCTTCCATCACATGTCTTCATATATGTACCTTTTACCCCACTTGCATCATCACTAGTCATCGTCATGGGTTTTGTTTGGCTTACTCATAACTATACTCTTGATGCACATGCATCATTATATTAACAACAATTGGTTCATAAAGGGAGAAACATGTCATAAGTGCCTCGGTAGAAAGGATAACATTTCTCTTCCCTGGCCAACCAAGCTAAACCCACTTTCCATAGTGGTGTTTCAATGCCTTATTGGCTATAATGAATTATTCACCCCGAGGACTTCACACATCTTCATTAACTAAGGCTTTCCAAGTGGGTTGACTTCTTCTCTTTACCAACCATTTCTAAGGAGGGTCGCTTCTAGAGAAGGGTCATAACCTTTGAAATGGTTTCATTTGATTGCACTCCATCATGGATTACATGAATCACTTATTCAATCAAAAACAATAACATAATTTTCTATTAGTTGCCACCTTTACCAAGTTTTCAATCCACACAACATTGCATAAACTAACAACGTTACCCACTTCAATTTACTTGGAAATAAAATATTTTATCAAGAAATAATTAAATTTGATGAGGGCCATCCGACAATGCAAGGATAATCCTCTTGCTTTTTTATCCTTGCAACTACATTATCTATCCTCCTTACGACTTTGATTATAAATTTTAATATGTGTGTTTGTCATAATAGACATCTTTGTTATACTATTTTTTTACTTTAAATGACGCTATGATTTTAAACCTTATACCAACTATATACAAAGGGGCTACTAGGATATGCACAAAGGCTCCTAGTCCCAAAAACATGAGGTCTCTAACCATGACCTTAGATTATATTATTTTGATTACCAATTTTGTTGTGTGTGTGTGTGTGTGTGTGTTTATGTAACATATAAACACAATACAAAATTTTACGTAACAAATACACCTTATAAGCTCACGAGGCATAGAATAGATAATGATGGGGTGTATTGTTAAGATGCTCTATGATGTGAAGGTCACTGGTGCAAAACTGCGTGGGCAAAAATCCAACCACGTTAAGGGTTTATATGCCTTGGTCATAGTTTCTCAAGCCAAAAGTTAAGTGTGCAATCATCTCAAGACTCACGCAACTTAACAAACAAAAAAACAAATACATCTTATAAGTAACATAAGTTACCAATAAAAAAGAAGCCTGGATCTCCTAACATTAAAGGCCATGGGGAATAAACACGTAAAAGAAGTTTGTGCTCAAGTGAACTTAAGGTGTGGTGAGCTAAAAGAAGTTTGTGCTCAAGTGAACTTAAGGTGTGGTGAGCTAGACAAGAGGAGCCTTACTTTAGAACTACCTAGAGTTGATCTCTCTACTAAAATGAAGGTGTACAACCTGTGTCCTACCGTGACAGCTCCTCATGTATTTCAATGAGATTGGTCAAAACCCAAAAGTAATATAAAAAAACAACGCAATATCGTTCAACTAAAATTATTTATTTTCACAAAAATAAATTCCAAATCATTTAATTTGAAGTATATAAATCAACTTATTATATAACCAAAACAATATATATAAAAATTAATAAATCTCATTAAAAAATAACATCACTTTCACTTTACGAGCTACAGAACTTACTTTACTATCTCACCTTTTTTCCTTGTATCTCACCCTTTTCCTTGTACAGATACAACATATTGCATGTAAAACAAACACATCCTATCCTCATGAGTGACACCCTTTTCTTTTAAAATCCACTTTCCACCAAACCCATGTTGCTCTAGAGACACATGTCCACCATGTCCCTTTAAAAAAATGGTAGTGAAAAACTTTAAAATGGTAGTGAAAAACTTTAAATACTTGTGACATCGAGATATGCATACTTAGGATCTTTGAACGATGTTAAAAGATAAAGAGTATGATGTTTGAAATTTTTGGATATTTACACAATTAATTTTTCAAAAGGGATTTTAGCATCATGATGATTCATCGTAAATATTTACACATTTAATACGAGCATATATATATATATATATATATATATATATATTAGTATATAAAGTATATCATGTAAAAATGTTGAGACTAATAATATTTAGGAAAAATATAAATGAGTTTTTTTCCTTTTTATCATAAAGAAGTTTATATCAATTTATATATATATATAAAAGCTAATTGTAATATACATTTTTTGAAATTATTAGTTTTTTTTTCCAATTAAATATTAATTGGAATAAAATAGAAATTCTAAATTGATTTTAAAAATTTTAATTTGGACTTTCTCACATTTATGCTTACTATTTCTTAAGTATAAGAATAAATTTCTTACAAAATGATTGTATAGATAACATAAAACCAAAACACAATTAACTAATGTGATGAAAACACTTCTCACTCTTATATTCAATTACCTAAAACTTGTCGGAAGCCCACTAAGATTTGTGGTTTTGCTTATTTCTCTTTGTGTTTTTTATTTGTTTTCCTTCCTCTTGTTAATAGGGGAGAAGGGTGATAATCTTCTTTAAAACTTTTGTAAAGTGGGGAGATTCTAAGGCTCCAATCTCCTCTCCCTCCCTTTCTTTACCTAACTCCTGCTTGTTCAAAGGTAGATCCTTTTGTTTTAGGGCCACTAAAGTCCCAACTAAAGACCCAACCTTGTTGGATGGAAGTGATACCACAATTTCTAGATTTGACTCCTTCACATGTGACATCGTGCAAACCCCAAATGAAGTCTCGTATCCATTGTTTGAAGTTGCATTTTCTGATTTCTTTTGTACTTTTAGTGGAGGCCCAAATTTGTGCCCTCGGTTGTTCTTGTGGAGGTCTTCTTTAACTACCCCCTCTCCTTCTATTCCTGAGTTTCCAAGGCTCCAATTTTTTTACTAAATGGATTAATCAAATCTCACTAGTTCCTAGAGTTTGGTTGAGTCCTCATATGATGCTATCTCTTGTGCTTCCTTGAAACTAACTTGAATAAATCAAGATCTTCGTTTTTTTGAGAAGATGCAGTCAGCATAGAAGATGGCTATATTTATTGGGATTTAGAGCAACTTTTTCCAAAATGTGCATACTCATGGCAAAAGTTACATTTAAAAAGGGCATGCTCATAATTGTTAGCTTGAAGATGACTCTAGCCTCCACATTGAATTGAACAACCTCTAATAGGCACTTCTCAAAGTCCATTTCAACCCATACTCTAGCACGTGTCAAAATGTTACCCTTGGGCTTAGCATGTGCTTTAAAATGACTTGGTTTTTTCCTAATAGCTTTAAAATGCCATCATTCCATTATATAAGGGGGAAGTATGATAGCTTAATCCACATAGGGACTAAAGAGATTATAATGCTTGGGTTGAGGTCAAGAGACAAATGGGTAAGAAAAAAAACCTCTAGTTCCCATGAAATAAGGGCCAAACCAAAAGAGCAAGTCCTTATCTTCTATGTTTTAAAATGGAAATACAAAAACTCTTTTCCACAATAAGTCATTGTAGGAGTTTGATAAGCCCAAATTTGAGAGACCTAATCCATAACGATGGAGTTCCTTTTTGTTATAGAGGATCTCGAGTCCATATTAGAAATGGCTTGTGATTTTTTAACAAATATGTGATTCTCGCAACATTTGTCCCTATCTAATTTAAATACTTTAACCATAGAAGTGGATGCTCCCTTGTTTGAAATGGAAAATCGATCCATATGGATCTTCATTGACAAGGCACATAATTCATTCATGTGTGGGAAAAGGGAGGTAAACTCACAACAAAGGGTGAAATCAACCACAACAACGAGCACGTGAAACATGATTTAATGTCGATTAACAAAAAGATCCAAATTACGTTTGGTTCTAAGGCAGATCTGACGAGAAGCAATGGCATGGTTCTTGCCATTAAAAAAGAGGTGGAGCCTTTTACTCATCTCAATATTCTTCACTTATCAAGTACAAAAGGTTTTGATCAACAAAGATAAATGTTTTTTCAAGGTCTAAAGCTAGCTTGACAACTCCAATTCAAAAGTTACTAACCTATTTTGCCAAATACTGAAAGGAACTACATAGCAAGATTTCACCCATGAGTATATTCACACAAATTGGTTACATAACAAGATATACATACAATGCACAATTAAACTGGATCGTGGGCTCAACTTCTTGTCACCATTGGTTGAGATGTTGTCAAGGATTTCTTCTTCTTCCCTACTTTTGTCCAAACTTCTTTTGGAGTAGTTGGAATCCTTGTTGATTCTTCCAGACCTAGATTATCTTGAACTAATGGTTCCTCTTATTCTATAGACTAAAATTATTTGGCTTGATCTATCTAACTTGCCTTTAGTTGAGGACTTCACCGACTTTTTGTTTCTTACCCTGGATCAAGTGGGATTGATTGTTTTATCTTTGGGTTTTAGGTTACTTATTCTTGCAAGTTTTCATAAGGTACTAGATTCAATTGAATTGAATGTTTTACTTGTGATCACGTACCACATAAGACCATATGATGGTCTTCTATAGAACCAATCTATTAGGTTGATCTATGTTAATGCTTCCTATTCTTCCTAAACCCTCCAAGCCAGTGGGCTACAATATGACTTGTTTCAAAACAAGTCCTACATTGCAAAAGGACTCTCTCATAACCCAATTTTTGAGTCTAGGAATAGTTGTTACTTGTCAAAATAATTTCTCTGGGAATCCATTCCTCAAATCCATTTCCACATAAATTCTTGCATATGTTGATATGTTATGCCTTTGGGATTTGCAAGAGGAAAAGTGTAATTTTCTAAGAGTTGATCCAATGGCTTGAAGATAGGGTAAATGCTAAAAATGCAATGACAGATTTAGGAGTCTCACCCAAACAAGTGTTGAGGTAAGAAATTCAATTTAACGATTGAAAGTGGGAGACAAGGGCTTTAGTCATAGACTTGAGTTGCCCCAAAATCACAAACATGTTAAAGATCATATTCTTATCTTTGGTAATGTTGAATTCAACAACAAAGAAACCCTTCACACATGGGTGAATGCGGACATTCTTTTTAATCATCGAAATCTAATAGTTCGATATTTAATCATGTAGATTTACTAACCAAGGTCAAAAACCCATTAAAATGACAAAACATGTTGTTGAAACTGGAAATTTTTGCTTCTTCTTTAGCATTTGGTACCATGGGAACATAAATGGTAAGGTCTTCATGCACAAAAAAAAGGGAAGGTGAGAAAAAGTCTCTTTCTACACAACATTATTGAAATAATAACCTCTAGCAACACCACCTTCAATATGACATGTTAGAGGGCACAATCAATGGCTCTTATCGACTGCAAAGGAGGATGTCAACCTTGTCGATGTGCTGGATATGTGCCTATATTATACGGTAAGCACAAACAAAGAGGGATTTTGTGCAACGAGTAGTTAGGGTTAAACCCAAGCTGCAATTGTCGAGAGCAGGAGAAACTCCATCACCTAAAAAAGAACTAAATTTCTAATTATTTTTTAACATATTAAATTATTATTTTTATTAAAATATCACAATTAAGGTATTAATTCTATCAAATTTATTTAAATTTTAAACTTTTTTTCATTATTATTATATATAATGTACAAAAAAATATATGCATAATTATAAACAAAAATATACATAAACATAAATATGTTTTACATAATTAAATGGTCTCATGACCCATGCACACATAACTGGATCAAAGCCCACCCATATATCCTCATTTTTACAAGTCTGTTGGGTGTATTGTTAAGGCACTCCTTCTGTAAATGTCTTTAGTTCAAAACCCTGTGGTTCTAGTTAGCCAAAAAAAAAGCACACCTAAAGGGGTTGGATTCAATGGTGGAAAGCAAAGAGTTTTTCATTGTTGGGCACGGTTCAATTCCCATGAGGGCCTAACCATAAAGGCAGGGGGGAAACTTGAGGTAATGATTGAACATGTGGTTACACCTAGAGAGACTATTTCAAAAATGGTCTCATGACTTGTGCACACACAAGTGGATCAAATCTCACCCTGATGTCCTACTTTAACATGACCCACAAGACATAAAATAGTTGGAAACATGGTGCTCTATTAAGGAACTACTTGTATGAAGGTTGTTGGTTTGAAACATTTTAATTTTAATTATGTAAAACTTTGAGACATTGTAATAACCTTTGGATTCAAACTTTCACTCACATCATTGTAATTAATTTTATTTGCACAAAGTAAATGCATGGAACTTTTTATTTATGAATATTATTATTGCATTGAAAGACACATTCTACAATATGAGGGAGATGTGTAATTCCTTCCATGCTCAACCTTGAGTCGAAATGTGCCCTTTTTAAAAGAAAAATAAAATATTCACTGAATAAAAGAACCATGTCAATTATAATAAAAAATTAAATATATACATATTTAGCATAAAAATAAATATACATATTTGATTATTATTATTTTAAAGCATTATAAAACATCAATAATATCATTCTTACTGTGGTTGCTCTATTCGTGTAATATTACAACCCAATATGAAGGAGATATGTGTTTTCTTGCTTAACATAGAGCTCGCATGCGATATTAAAAAAATAATAATAACAAAAAATTATTTCACTCTAAGTCATAAATAAAATATGTCTACAATTTAGCTAATCCCTTGCGGAAAAAATAGATTTACAAACAACATTACTCTTTGGGGGCGCACTCTGAATTCTAAATACTTAGTGAGCATATTGATCATTGGATGGTATAGAGGTTCCCGAAAAAACTCAAAGAATGTGTCTATCATCTAGAAAGCTATGGTGAAACTTTTCCACTCATTGAAAAAGTGGGTGGCATGGTGAATTGGTGATGAGAAATGGTAAGAACAGGGGATGACCTCGGGATTGGAGTTGGGGATGATTACATATTCTCTGATAATCTCAAATATTCTATCCATATTACTGTTATTTTTGTATTAGACAACGTTAAAGCCCAACTCGCTCATGAATGGGGCCACAGGGCTTGGAAATATGTTGAGGATATTAGGCTCATTGGTAGAATCCCATGAATGGGAATCTATTGGTCTCTTACATTTGTCTTTTATCTGACTCTATAGCATGGGGAGGATTCTATTTTTTGGAGACTTCATGGCAAAGCTTCGATACAAATCCTAAATGGAGTACCCTTTTTCCGAAGAGATTCAATGGTGGTGGAAATTTCTATGGAAATAACCTAGTCCTTTGAAGTTTAAAATTACTCTATGGGTAGCCTTAAATAATACACTTATCACTTGGGATAATGGCCTCAAAAAAGGTTGGGCAGGGCCAAATAGGTGCTCCTTAGGCAAATTTGAAGAAGAATCAATGCCTCAATTGTTGATATCTTGTCTTTATGCAACCTAAGTTTTGACCCTAGTTAAGAATGCATTCTCCCTAATCTTGGAAAGCTGGAACAAAATGTCTCTAGCGGATTGTGTATTGGACTCGTTGCATGATGATGTAGTAAAAGACTTTGCAGTTCTCTCGTTTGTTTTTTTTTATGTCATTTTGTGGGCTCATAACTTATTCACTTTCCTAGACAAAGACATTCCACGATAAATTTATGTAGGAGTCATTAAAACCGTGTGCAAGGAATTCATAACTAATCCCAAACACAAATAAGTTAGAATCCCTGTCATGCCTAGTTTGGATCAACAAATTCCCTGGGGATTTTTTGATGGAGCTAGTAAAGGCAATCAAGGATTTCCTCATAAGTGTAGAATGGGAGCATTGTTATATTTAAAATAAAAACACCATTTCTATATCAAATTATTACACCCCAAGAAGAGGCTCCAACACAAAGGTTGGATGATTTTCTCTTTGGACCCTTCTCTATTCAACAAATCATCAAAGAGTAAATAAAATTCAGATCATGAGGGACTTCAAAGTAGTCATAGATTGGGCTTGCAAAGCTACATAAGTAAACATTCCTTCTCTTGCTTGTGTTCTTCATGAAATACAATCTATGTTTGAGTCCTTTCAGTGGACCTCTTTCAGGCATACATACATAGAACTAATTGAAAATGTGGATTAACTATCTAAATAAGCTCTACAATTTCATCATAGCACTTCCGGTATGAATGAATTCTAGGATGGCCTAGAGATGGACGCCAAGGAGTATCATTTTTAATTAGCATGTACTATGAAAAATCCTTGAAATGAAACAACTAGAATTAATTTTCCTAACTGATTGTTCAATTTTTTAAATTTCTGATTAATATCAAATTAATCACACTACAATTTCTTCGCAAATTAAAATAAACATTGTAGAAATAAAAACGTTGGAAATTGAGAAATGTTAGTGCACACACAAAAATTATGACACCAAAATTTTTGGACAAATGTCCCCAAAAAAACCCAATGTCGGAAAACCGATGCAACAGTGAGGGTTTATTATTATTATTATGCAGCGAAATTTTTGAGTATAATAAAATGCCGTCAAACTAGAGACTTTGTCTAAGAGAAATACTGCCAAAAATATTTGAGGGAATTTTACCCTCACTCTAAGCAATCCCGACTCATCCTGACCTCTGAAAAGCTAGTCGTCTAAACTCTTTGCGTAAGCTCTATGTCACCTCTGTGCAGACCCTCTCATGTTCAACCTAGAACTGCTGCCAATCAAGTCTTCATGCTTGTTGCTGAGTTGGAAAATGTCTCTCTGACACTCTGGAAAATATTACTAACCTTTGGAACTGAACACGACCTTCCCTTTAGCCAAATCAAACTGCCTATCTTAAGGTTCTGTGTAGCCTCCTGGAAAATAAATTCAGCCTCCTCTTTATGAGTCTCCAGAACTGGAAAACCCTCCGGAATAATGTTATGTTTCCCCTCTGCCACCCGCTACTCGATCACTGGCTCAATCTCGTTGTTGAATCACCTACCACTGCAAAATCAAACCACCTTGATCACTGAGTATATGCACTCATGTATTCTCCATCTACCCATCGACCTATTCTTATAATATCCAATTGAGTCTTCAACGATCAAGATTAAAACTTAATCGATGGTTGAGATCATCTCCAAGTCGATCCATGTGAGTTTCTAGAGGATTCTCACATTTCTCGATTAATTACTATTAATTAACCATTTTTCCTAAGTTAGACTTAGGGAATTTTTAATTATGGTCAATTAATTTAATCGAGTCATCTCTAGGTGGAATTTCCATAAACGATTTTTGGGTTTTAGAGAATTCATGTGTCTTAGCCTCTCCACAAAGTCTCGAGACTAGAACACTGTCGGATGCTACAAAACTAACATGTAAAAAAATATTTATATGTCCACGTGCATAATTTTATATACATAAATGAAGTAATTGAAAGTAAAAAAATAAATAAAATATTTAATTCACGTACACACTCACTCATTGGTTTATTTTGAAAATGATATTTAAAGTAGGATGGCTAATAAGTATTTAATATAATTAATTTTATATGAATCAAATTGATACTTTACAAAGTATTGTAATATTGATTTATTGTAAATTTATTTTGAGATGTGCTCGGAGAAAGATCAAATCCCTCATGGTGTAATTTTTTCTCCGTGTTTTTTTGAATGAAAAAGGTATTCACTTTAAGGAATTTGATCCTTGTATTCATGATAGGTGTGTGCATCTCACATGCTAACTTTGTATTGAACAATAGAGGAATCATACATATCTCTCATAACAAATATCATACCATTAAAATATTTTAACCATAAATAAGTTTTTTGTTTTTCCCTTTTTTTTTAAATAATAACAAGGTAGATTATACTAGCAAAAAATGTGACGAAGCACATAAGAGATACATCCATAAGTTCTTCAGAGACAATATTACAAAAGGGTTTTAAGACTACACCAATATGGCTAGATTGGTTGTGCCTCAATCCTAATGCCAAGTTCCAAAAGAAGCCATATGGATACAATCTATAGAAAATGTTATTAACATGGTAACATTTAGGTGGCATCAAAAGATAACAATGATTGACTCCTAGTCATCTGTAATGGTCAAATTTTCATTAACAACTACCCAATTAAGTTCAGTAGTTCAGTTGGGGCAAATTGGGCCAACTTTATAGAAGAGAGTTTGTGCTCACTACCATGAGTGTATCTTTGTTGCACCACTTGGAGTTACCGCATATATGCTACCTTAAAAATACGATGATGAATTTCAAAATATTATATTATATATAGCATCTCTCCACGTGAGGTTCCATTGACCCTCAAAATTATAGAAGGGAATGATAAGGGTTGATTTGTCAACTTGTTTGTTGCATGGCTAGATCCTAATGCCAAGTTCCAAAAGAAGCCATATGGATACAATCTATAGAAAATGTTATTAACACGATCACATTTAGGTGGCATCGAAATATAGCGATGATTGACTCCTAGTCATCTGTAATACTCAAATTTTCATTAACAACTACCCAATTAAGATCAGTAGTTCAGTTGGGGCAAATTGGGCCAAGTTTGCAAAAGAGAGTTTGTGCTCACTACTTTGAGTGTCTCTTTGTTGCACCACTTGGAGTTACCGCATATATGCTACCTTAAAAATACGATATATATATATATATATATATATATATATATATATATATATATATATATATATAAAGGTAGCATCTCTTCACACAGTGTTCCATTAACCCTCAAAATTCTAGAAGGGAGTGATAAGGATTGATTTGTCAACTTGTTTGTTGCCTTGTTTAGGCCTCTTGAAACTTGTTTGACTTGAATGTGAGGAATCCAAGTGAGTGATCTCAAAGTTCTTGTGTAAAGACGACAAAGCATGGAGGCCAAAGGAAAGGTTCTCGAAGCAAGATGACAAATGGAGTTATTAGAATCACCTATTATAATTAGAGATCTAATTGGTAAATATTAAGCTAAGACCATGCCTTAGAAGAGAGCATATATTTTAGCCTTTTTGTTAGAGGCTATGTCAAGGCTCCATGAGTATTCTAGTTATATTTTTCCTTAAGGTCAAACAAACCCCATCCCACCTCTAACCACAAACAAGTTTTTACTTTCAATTTATATATGAAATTGAAAATTATATATATATATATATATATAATCATTAATATTGAAATAATTTTTTTATTATCACTACTTTTTAAAAATGTCATGGAAATTTCCCATGTTAAGTATTAAAGGAATTGCATGCCTTTTATCATATGAAAATGTAAATTCATAAAATAAATTTTTTATATAATCAAATAAGACATATAATTTATATATATAAGTTTAAATTATTATTTTTAATTGTTAAAATTAATTATAAAAAAACCTTCAACTAACTCTTCATATTAATTAAGCATGTTTATATTTTATTTTAACATTTTTATAATTTTATTCAATTATAACAAATTTTTAAAGCTATTTCTTGTATTAGATTTTCAAATAATTGAGCCGAGAGGCTCATTCTACAGCCCAATATGAGAAGATGTGTAAATTGTCTGTTCCCCTCTAAAATAAAAATAAAAAATAAAAATTGTGTTCTAAATAACAAAATAATGTCTGCTATTATATATATATATATATATATATATATATATATATATATATATATATATATATATATATATATATGTTCTAAAGTAATTAGAAGTAAAAAAATTGTGTAAGTAAGATATTTAAATCTTATAATTTGATTATTGATAAAATATTTTAATATTAATTATTATTGACATGTACTTAAAAATATGCTAATAATAAAAAACCATTTTAATTTGTGTCATAAAATGTCTCGATGTACATGTTATGTAAAATATTTTAGTGAATTGCTTATACATTATATATGAAACTTTAAAAACATTATTTATATATCATGGAAATTTTAAGTTTTTATGGTTAAAACGTTTATTTGGTCTTATATGTACATTATTTAGCATTCAAAAATACAATTTAAATAATGAAAAATAACACATTGTATTTTACACTCTAAAGAAGTTTGCATGTGAAGAAATTTGATCCCTCTTGGCTCATATTAGATCTGCACTTAAGATGGACTATGTTGGTTGCATCATATTTACTAGACTCTTTGTTTTTAGCCTAACACTTGGTAAACAAGACCAAAAACAAAAGAGTATGGTCCAAAATAACATAATTAAATTGAAAATGACAAAATATGTCTAGATAGTTAACATTGTATTTTTGCCTCATAGTTGGGGAAAGCAACATCAAAATTCAAGTAAAATAGGAACATTGTTACTCCACAATATTTGAGAGAACATGTTAAGGAAACTAAAAATAATAATTGAGATAGGGTGTAAAACCCCCTAGAAAACGAATATAGGAATTCAATGATCCAGATTTATGAAGGAACTAAATGAAATACAGATATGAACAAAAACACACAGATACAACAAAAACAAAACTTCAATTCATTAATAACAAAGTGTTGAAAATTGTTTACGTGCAAGATGAAAATAAACTAGCTGAGGCGATGGTAGCGTATCTCTGAGAAGAGATGTGTCAGTTACATACTTTCTGAACTGTGTTACAATCAAGCTTAAAGGCCTATTTATTATTGAGAAATAATGGAAAACCCTAAGCATCCAAAAACCTAACCCTAAGAGTGAAGCACCAAAAGTCTGTGGGCCATGTTGGGGTAAATTGGTATGAATTTCCCAGGGTACTAACTTTGTCATACAATCTCCATTTGACACGTACGATACCTCATTAGAAATATATATCCGAGGGCTACAACTTTCGACAGCAAACCCCTATCGAAAGTGATCTGAAATTAAAAACTTGAAGGTTTTCTTAAAAAAATTGCAAGCAAGCTTATGTCTTGTGGACATTGGATCAAGTTGTAAAAGCACATAAATTTAGTGTTTTTAAATTCAGCTTGCAAAAATAAAACAGAGAAAAATGAACCATGAACAACAACATAAAACAACAATTTGGTAACAAAGTTCACCACTCTTAGGCTATGTCTCCAGTTCTAGCTTCCAATGTTGGGCCTCTTCAATTATATGCTCAAATATGAAATTAAATTAGTTTACAATCCTCAAAATGCAAAAATAATGTTTCCAATGGATTCAGAATGCTCAAAACCCCCTATCTAGGCTCTTCTTGAGCTAAAAAAGGTTGAAAAATAAGCAAGATATGCCTCCTTGAACAAATTTTGCTAATTGTTTTACAAATCTGCAAATATGGCTAATCATCCTACGAATTTTTCCTTTATCCAACCACCGAGCAACAATTTGGCCTACCGTCGGTGAGATTCTTGCTGAAAATGGTGCAAATTGTTGCCTTATTAAATTCGCCAATAACCCCCTTAAGCGCCAAAACAGGGTCACGTGGAGCGCCATGTGGTTGGGGGGTAGGGCTAACCACCCACTACCGTCGGTTCAACCCTCTGCGTCAGTCGACATGGTCATGTGGAAACTGCTAGGATCAGGGGTTGGGTCAATTGCTCGCCCCCTCCGTCAGAGCCTTGGGTAATGGTCAAATATACAGTTGAGAATCGAGGGCCAGAGCCTATCCACCCACACACTCCGTTGTGGCTCCTCCGCTTCGTCGTGTGCTTATGTATGACCCGAGGTTGGAGTTAAGCACCCTACCAACGTGCCAACCACCAAAAATCAAATGAAATTAGGGCCCCATATTTGTTAAGAACTACTGGCATGGTCCAACGGTAAAGCATTGAGTTGTGTTGCGGCAGGTCGAGGGGTCGAACCCCGCTGACGCCCTGGGGCCTGTTATAAGTTTTTTTCCAATCACAGAGGGCCACATGGTTCCCCCTTACTGGGCCACATGGCACCTCCTCATCAACCCATTTCAAACCAAACCAACTAATAAAAATGCTCCACCCAATCTTGTACGATACTGCCATGTGGAAACATGCAATTGGTCAATACCGTTCATTGTGCATGCCTAGTCAGAAGCTGACGTCAACGTATTGTTTGCCTAGTCAACAGGCCAGTGAACCCTGTTGCTTGAATTTTTAGTTGTTTGGCCAAAACTTCAGAACACGATAACTTGAGCATACAATGTCGATTTTAGGCAATTCAACTGATGTTGGATTCAGGATAACGAGCACTGCGATCTAGCGTTGGTTTCAAGTGATTTCAAGCACTTTTAATTTTGAGCATTTTCTTGATTGCCTGGATCATTCCTCTCCGCTAGAATCTTTTGGACCACCAAAAGGTTATTTTCAGTCAGCAAGTAGGCAAGGGTACAATGCACTCACCCTTCCGATCTCAATGTACCTGGCCTTACTTGGATTAGTTCCCTTGAGCCCCACACGAAGGTACTCCACATTTCCTCTACGTGAAGTCCTTATCCTCCTTTCAAAAATAGTATCTTGCTGCAATTCTTCTAAATATTAAAGAGATAAATCTTCTATTGTTGATATTTGAACATTCTCTCCTTGATCTTCAATCATAGGAGGCTCGTATAATCTCAAGTTTTCCACATTTACAACAACATAAATTTGCATGTATGATGGTAAATCTAATCGGAAGGCGTTATTACCAATCTTCTCTAAGATTTTAAAAGGACCATATCTTACAGGTTTGAGGTTTTTACCTTCACCTTGGAGCCTTTCATTGCTGATATAAAGGCAAACTTGACCTCCCACCTAGAAGTTGTGGTCAACACGACGCTTATCATGTCTTTCCTTGTACATGGCTTGACTCTTCTCCAATTGTTCTTGTACCATCTGATCCACCAACTAAATTTGTTCAATGAAGCACTTGGCCTTATCTACATCACTGTGTCCATCCACTGCAACATCTTTCCCAAAGATAAAATCTAAGGGAGATTTTGGTAAATATACTAAACATCTTCGAATGGAGATGTTTGAGTTGAAGAGTTCTTGGCTTTGTTGTTGGCATGATGGATGTAATGTAAGTGTTCGTCCCAAAGCTTAGGATGCTTGTTGCAATATCCATGAAGGAGATGTACTATTTTTTTGTTCACCACTTTTGTCCAGCCATTAGTTTGTGGATGAAATGCTATGCTCTTCTTTAACTTGGTGTCCATGAGTTCCCATTAACTTCACCAAAATTTCTCGACAAATTGAGAATATCAATAAAAAATTGTAGAAGTGGGTAACCCAAAGTGCACCCATACATTTTGGAAGAAAAATTGTGCCGTATGTTCAGCTGTAACCTGCTTCTTACAAGGCACGAAATACACATTTGTTGAAACGATCCAGAACAACATAAAGATAATCATGACCTTTCCTAGGCATAGGTAGTCCCCCTACAAAATCCATAGAAATACTTTCCCAGGAACAAGAAAGAATAAGAAGTGGAGTATACAAACCCAACTTTCTATTTCTAGGCTTGCTATTAGCACATGTGGTACATCCTCTTACATATATTGAAACACTTTCATTTATGCGAGGCCAATAACAATACCTCTGTAACTGTGCAACTATTTTTCCTTCACCAAAGTGGCAAAAAATAAGAGAAGTATGAGCTTCACTTATGATGTTTACTCTTTCACCTTGTGGAACACATAACATGCCAAGGTGATACAACAATTTATCATGAACATGATAATCTAACTTTTCAACCTGATTTTTGTTATACCATTTTTTGGTCATCTAACCCATTGTTATTAGATGGACCCAAGTACACCATGTAAGACCAATTTTAACCTAAGTAAAATCACATTCACTATGAAAAATAACTTAGTAAACCGCCTTTATTAAGTTGTTTATGGTCTAAACAGGAAACCCCATGAGGAAATATTAAATAAATCTATATTTGTTTGATTTTCCTCAATGAATAATTAGTTAAACAACAGTTTAATTAATATTCCTGGTGATATTTAACCCAAAACAAGGAAATTAATTAGATAAATCGTTATTTATCTTATTATTTTCTAAGAATAATTATTTAAACCTTATTTAAATAATATTCTTTATTAAATATGACTAAATCACCCTTAAATAATTAAATAAATCATTATTTATTTGATTATTACTCAACCACATCCTTAAAATGATAAATAAATCATTTATTTATTTATTATTTACAAATAAAGGGATTTGACCCAAGTCAAATTCCTTTTCCCTCCAACAAATATAATAAAATATTCCATAAAAGTTGGATCTTGATTTGGCTAATAATATTTTAATTATGCACCAATATCTAGACTAACTCAATATTTTGTTATAAATAGAAGGGTTTTTCCATTCATTTACCACCTTTTGTTGCCTAAAGATCACTCTGGATCTATACTTTTGGTCTGACTATTGATCCACCATCATAGTCATATTTTGCTACCATTTTTGTCTGGGTTTTCTACACCATCAAGAGAGAGGAATTTTAGATCTGAAGTGCTGAGGACTTACAAGAACCCATCCCATTGAGGAGAACTAGGAACACCCTCCTGTGTTTTCCTCCTAGGTGCCATTAATACAAAATTCATTCAACATATTCTTGTCTTGTCTATTGGATGCATGGAGTAAATCTTGTTTTTTCTACTGTTTAATGTCTTCTAATGCATAGATCTAGATTTTTGCAGCATTTATCCTGATCACCTAACTGCATATCTAAAGATATTGGCAGCCATCTTTGTTGTTAGGGTTGTTTGTTATGCAAAGCTAAAGTGGTATTTTTTCGTACGCTTGGAATTAAGATTCATACTAACAACTGACGACTCCACACAGGTTTACGATTACGACCACTGTCGTTTTTTTTTATCCTTGCATATCCAGCTGCTTCAAACCCTAGGATTTCTCTTTAGCCCCTTGTTTTTTATTTTCTTGATGTTGTTTTTAACCTATAAAACCCTAAAACAATACAAATTCTAACTTCCGCGTGTTTTCGGACCTATTGCGCAGGTGACAGACATCAGTCGCAGCTGAGACGACACTTTTTTCTTAAATCTGCCGTCGAGAGTGCTGGAAGTGAAGGTCGCACTTTTTGGCCCAAAACCTGCAACCTGGACCTTCAGGATGCACCTTTCAGCCCCAAAACTGCGACCTCTGCTGAAAACAGGTCAGAAACTACGACCTGGACTTTTTGCAAGGATTTTTTTGAAAGTTTTCTGGGTTTGACTAAGCCTCTGTTCAGGGTTTTCTGATCTCTGTCTCCG
This sequence comes from Pinus albicaulis, assembly GCA_034641835.2. Taxonomy (NCBI): domain Eukaryota; kingdom Viridiplantae; phylum Streptophyta; class Pinopsida; order Pinales; family Pinaceae; genus Pinus; species Pinus albicaulis. The sequence continues at coordinate 1,219,784,444 of CM076583.1, read as the reverse complement.
CCCGTTTTGGACCTGTACTTGTTCTGTTTTGCTTAACTAAGTGGGAACCTAGCCCCCTAGGGCTTCAGTACCTTCCACTTTTTGTGGAAGAGTTTTTGCTGTTGCAGGTTGTCTGAAATTTCAGAGTCTTCAGCCATTTTTTAGATCTGATACCTCACCTTCAGATCCGCTTTAGATCGGCTTGTTATCCATCAAAATCACCTAATTTAGCTTTGTTTTGGTTTTCCTCTAGGGTTCACTCTGTTTCCCTCCAGGAGATAGCCTTTTGCCACCTCATTTACAACAATTTTTCCTCTAATTTGTTGTTTTTTTTTGCACCACTTTCCAACAGATTTTTCCTTTAGATCCCTGTCCCTCCTGACCTTAGATCTATTGGCTATTTTAATGTGTTTTGATTAATTTTTTACTCACTTATAGACTAGTTGTTGAGAGGCTCACCTCCTTGGGTTTAGATTATTGCATCATTAGCTATTTATTTTCTGTTTTTGCAGGCTTATATACTGTCATTTGCAAGTTTATTTACAGCTATACAGCACACTTTTTATTTTTTCTCTAAAAATGTCTAGGTTTAAAAATTAAAATTTACACACTTTACACACACACCCTAAGCGAAAAAGGGCTTGGTTGACACTGCCAAGCAAAGACTCTAAAACATTGAAATCAGTTGATCCTGCACCTCCCTGCCCTTGTCAGTCTCTTTTTCCTTTGTGTCGTGTTTGTGTCGTCATCATTGCGCCACCAAGGCATTTATCCCAGAGACTTCTTGGCCTTCATCCTCAGTTTCTAGTAGGAAGACTTACTCCTCCGCGTAGGATTTGAGTTAGTCCTCCACCGAGCCTGCACTTCGACTCTTCTTCTGGTCCATTGGGTTCTCCCTCTCGTTCCGCCTTCGGTTCTCCCCCTGTCACCTTCACCATGTCTGTTGCAGGACCTAATGCTAGTGGTAACCCCAGCCCTAATGTTGGGAATATCACTAGTGGGACCACAATGGACACTACCCCAGTTGCGCCCTTGCTCCCCTTCATGGCAGGCCTCAGCCTCCTCGATTTTGACCAGTTAATAAACGACCCTATACACCATGACGCTAGTTGGCCTGCTATGCCGACGAAGCTCCCTTCTGACATCCCAAAGTTTGAAGGCCTTGCTGGAGAAGATCCTTCAAATCATGTTCAATCTTTCCACATGTGGTGTTCGTCTAACTCCATTATCGATGACTTTATCCGTCTTCAGTTGTTCCAACGTACGCTTATAGGCAAAGCTTCTAAGTGGTATGTTGATCAGGCCCCTTCCTCTCATACCACCTTTGCGACTCTTGCCCAGGCTTTTTTGTCTTACTTCTAGCTTCCCCTACGTTATGACACTGGTACCGAACTCTTGAATTCTTTTCGTCAATCGTCTCTGACCCGCCTTTTCGATCATGTCCAGGAATGGTGGAGAAGAAAAGCATATGTCGAGCTCCTACCTTCGAAGACCATGTCTACATGGACTAGTTCCTTATATCTCTTTTTCCACCTATCGAAAAAGATGTCGCATCGCACTTTCCTCAAACCGAATAAGCCGCTCTCAAAATTGCATTAAAACATGACCTGATCTACGCTCAATCGGGTTATGTTTATACTGTTCTACCTGATCTTCCCAGGTCCAGTGGTGCCAACACACCGGGGGCATCTCACGCTGCCGACAGTATCATTGGAGCTCTCTCTAATCCGTATGCTCAACCTCCCATGGGCTATGGCTTTCCTCGAGGTGGGGCCAGCACCTCCTGCACTCCCCCCCCCCCCCCCCCCTCTCGGTAGCACGTATCCAGGATACATCATGCCTCCTCTTTTTGCCCAACCTCCTGTTTACCACACTGTTACCCAACCTCCTTATTATCCGTATCCATAGCCTGGTGCTCCAACTTCGCCAACATTAGCACTTCTTCCTCCCTTGCCTTCTCAACCCCCGCAACAGCAGCCACCACCACCTCAGGGGCAGGTGTATGCACAGCAGGGCGCGACTAATCCTCCTCCCTCCAAAAAGAAGCGGAAAGGCACTCAAAATCAGCGTGCTCCTGGTAATACTGAACCTAACCACGGTAATGCTCCTAACACTACAAACTAGCAACAGGTCACTCAGCCCAAGCAGGACAGGCTTGTTCGAACGAACAAGCAATGTTTTTGTTGTGGTGTTTATGGTCATTACATGCATGATTGTACTCTTTTGCCATAGATACAGAAACTGTGGGAGTCTCAAGCAACATTACGAGGACAACAAGCCACCCCTTCTGTCCCTCCCAGTCTTGCACCTATTCAACCGGCTGTGCTTACCGATCCTTTCCCTCAGCAAGGATTTGTGGCTACCCAACCACCTGAAGGTCAGATGGCCACTCAACCTCTTCCATCTGGTACCTCCGATTACCAGATTCTCATGATGAAATTTGTTCCCAGATCATCGAATGTTTGCATGATGCAATCGTCTCAAGCTGCCCTCAAGCGGCCCGCTTCGGCTAGTCAACAGCCTCCTTGCCCTCCACAGCCTACTCCTAGCCCTTCGATTCAGCCTTCTGGACCTCCTCCTCTTGGCCCTTCAGCTGGTATTCATGAGCCTCTTTACCCTCTTGGAACGGTTCCTCTAGGCCTTAACCATTTAGGAGCTGACCCACCTGGCCATTATCCCTCTGGTTAGATACCGTTCCTAGCTCCCCCACCAGGAGTGTACACGGTAATTGTCATGGCCACCCTCTCTCTTCCTAACCTGACCCTTGGGATTCCCGTATGGTACCTTGATCCTCCAACCGCTACCCTGCCTGGTCAACCCAAACCTTATCTTGCTTTGACCTCGGTTCAACCAGTACCCATGACTTCTCCTGGTGCAACAGTGCCTCAGTCACCTCAACAAGAACCACCTCCTGTTGCGACCGCTTCGGGTAAGAAGGGCAAAGCTCGTAAGGGGGCATCAAAGGACAAGGCTGCCCCGACAAACCCTGCCCCTCCTTGACCTCCAAAGCATACCATCTAGTGTGCTTTGTGTGATGTTGTCAGTCACGCCACCCATACTTGTCCAAAGTTGCCTCACCTTAAGTCCATGGTCAATGAGACGTTTCCAGAGTTTGATATCCCAAAGGTATATGTCACTATACCCGATTCAGTCCCGAAAATCAAGTCTTTACGCACAAATCACCCTTGTGCTTTGTGTGATTTCCATGGCCACTATACTCACCTATGTCCTCGCCTTGAAGAGTACCGCTCCTATTTGAAAGCGGTTCACCAATTCGAGGCCAGGCGCAACGATTCCACTGCTCCTCTTTGAAATCGGTTCGCCAATTCGAGGCCAAGCGCAATGATTCCACTGCTCCCTTATTTGCGCGTTTTGCTTCGGAAAAACCAGAGGACATAATTGCTCCCGTTGTATTTTCCCCTCCTAATGTCGAGATGACGGAGCCTTCGTCCACCATTTTCTACCTATCATCATCCATGAGACCCTCGGTGGAAGTCCCCTTGGAGACTTCCCCTGATGTTTCGCTTGACCTCCCTTCAGCGACCACCCTGGGCTCAACATCGGTAGATCCTTTATCTGCTTACTTTTATTTCACCACTTGTGACGATGCGCATGTGAACCTCTCTTCTCATGATGATGAGTCAGGTAGCTTCGCCGCATCAGGTGGTCTTTCTTTCACCAGTCACCCCATCTTCTATTACGATGAGGACATTATGGAAGTAGTCACCACCCCTGACTTTATCTATCCCCCCTTACATAAAACCCATGCATTCGAACCACATACACCTTGTGGCCATTACATTGACACCCAATGTTTGGGTAAGGGGGCACCCATATTTGAGAGACCAGGAGAAGAAATTTTCCACAACCCTCCTAGTGTATATGGTCGTATCGACTCTAGTACCATTATTCTTCCACATTTAAAAGAACCTCTAGAGTTCCATATCACTTCAGATCACTCTAGGGATGATACCCCTCATCAATCCTTCATCTTACATAAAAAACCCAGTCCCTTCGACATTGTTGTTGACCAACCTGTGAGTTTTCTAGGAGAGCACCAGTTCATTATCTCCAAATCCTATCTTTGGGACAGTGACACCATGTGTGCTAATCTGGAAACTTAAAGTCCATTTGATTCATATATGCAGTACCAAAAGAGATTGGTAATCCTTCATTCCCTTTCTCAAACTGCATAACCATAACGAAAACAAATGGCACACCACATCATTAAAATGTGTTTAGCTTCCCCTTTTTCTAAATACATTTTGGCACGACCACAACATGCTTGGGGGCACCTACGCCCCTCAACCATAAAAATCCCATATCTCAGCCAAAAACAGCACTGAAACCCCCTTTCTATGACAGGTCGCACTTTTCAGGTCATTACCTGGGATAGGTCGCAGTTTTCTGCCCAGTACCTGCTACCCAGGTCGCAAAACAAACCCCAAAAAGTGTGACCTGGCCTGTTCATGAGCTTTGGGTACCTAAACCGAACTTTCAATCCACTGAAAAGAAAGAGTAGGGTTAGGCCTCTTACCTGCAACTGACGGATCTTGATTCCAACAGTCGGTTTGTCCGCTACGATTGCCGCAAAATTTAGGGCCTTCTCTCCTCTCTACACTCACCACAGCTCCACATGCAAATGAGTGAATTTGGAGGGAAAATGCCTTATTAAAAGATAAACCCATGTTTTTTCTTTCGCCTGCTGCGACCCAACCGTAGCTCCGTTTACCAAACCGTCTGTACTGTTGGAAAGCTCTCACTGAGCCCTCAAATGGGTATCTGTTATTTTTTAGTGATTTGATACTTCACCAGGACACATTTTTTCCAAGAAGCGTCACTTCACCCTTCCTCAAAATCGAATTTCTTCACTTGCAACACTCGTACTGGGGGTACCACTTTGCCTCCATACTTGTCCACGCTCGTGTCGACTTTCGTCGTGAGTTACCATCTTGTACTTGTGCTTTTATGGTCCCCATTGGACCTTTTTTGCGTGGCAGCACCATCGAGTCGCCCTTGTTTAGAGCATCCGAGTTGAGTCATAATTGTATTCATGGAGTCTGTCTCGATTCCTTTTGCATCCCACTATAGTCCTCCATCCTTCGTTGCTTGGTCCCTCTCTCGTGTCGCACATTATGGCCTTCAGTCCCACTATCCCCTATCCCTCATGATGTTGTGTCAGTTGCTGCCAGGTCATCCATGCCCTTTATGCTCTAACAAGGGAAGTCGTCTGTTTGCTACTCAGTACCCTCCATTTCATCATCATCGTTGGTGTCAGTCTGTCAATCGATCTACTATTTTCTCTTGTGCCTTAGCTGAGGATCCATTATTGCCTCACCTATGGTGAACGTCCTTCTGTTAACATCAGCTCATTCATTCCAGAAGACAGGTCTAGAGGGCGGTGTACCTTGGTTCCAGCTTCCACTCTTGTTCGGTGCCCCGGATTAGGCAAAGGGACTCCTTATTTCCCTTTGACTTGATTGTTTCTCAGCTCCAGCTCCTTTCAGCATGATTGAGATCCGTATACTTGATGGTTCAGTGATGCAGCAGCTGATATCGGTGATTCCCGGGTGTGTGTGAGATGTCCCAGCCCTCGTGAGGGGGTGGCCCTACAGGTAGCCCCCCACATACCCGGATGACTTCTTCATTTCAGCCTTCGATGCAACTCCATAGATTTGATGATGTTGGCCTCGGCTGCTTGCAGCACCTTCTTGATTGCATATATCAGTCAGATTTTCAGAGCCCTTTCCTGTTTATAGGGGCATCTGGGTTGTATTTATATCTCATGTACTCAGATATCATTGTATAAGTCTTGGTTGTTATCCCAGGCACAATATGTATGTGGGATTCATTATCATGTTATTTATTTGGCTCATGTTTATGCCAGCATATACTACATTGTTTCATCCCGTGGTTTTCTGGACGCCTCATTGTTTGTACTTTGCCTCGGCGGGCATAGGTATGCCTCCCCCGCCACCTATAGCATAGGTACTCATTCATCAAAGAGACTTGTCGCACCTGTAAGTCTCGCCTCCTCAGGGTCTAGTTCTTTCAGCACTTTGGTCTACCTTATACTCCTCTCTCTTTGACTTCCCCTTCGACGTCTAGTGATTGAGTTCTTACAACGTACTTCGGTCATACGATTAGCTCCTAACGCTCGTACACTGGGGTGCAATCTGTTACACCATTTTTTGGTCATCTAACCCATTATTATTAGATGGACCCAAGTACACCATGTAAGACCAATTTTACCCTAAGTAAAATCACATTCACTATGAAAAATAACTTAGTAAACCACCTTTATTGAGTTGTTTATGGTCTAAACAGGAAACCCCATGAAGAAATATTAAATAAATCTACATTTGTTTGATTTTCCTCAAGGAATAATTAGTTAGACAACAATTTAATTAATATTCCTAGTTATATCTAACCCAAAACAAGTAAATTAATTAGATAAATCATTATTTATCTTATTATTTTCTAAGAATAATTATTTAAACCTTATTTAAATAATATTCTTTGTTAAATATGACTAAATCACTCTTAAATAGTTAAATAAATCATTATTTATTTGATTATTACTCAACCACATCCTTAAAATGATAAATAAATCATTTATTTATTTATTATTTACAACTAAGGGGATTTGACCCAAAACAAATTCATTTTCCCTCCAACAAATATAATAAAATATTCCATAAAAGTTGGATCTTGATTTGGTTAATAATATTTTAACGATGCACCAATATCTAGACTAACTCAATATTTTGTTATAAATAGAAGGGTTTTTTCATTCATTTATCACCTTTTGTTGCTTAAGATCACTCTGGATCTATACTTTTGGTCTGATTATTGATCCACCATCATAGTCATATTTTTCTACCATTTTTGTCTGGGTTTTCTGTACCATCAAGAGAGAGGAATTTTAGATTTGAAGTGCTGAGGACTTACAAGAACCCATCCCATTGAGGAGAACTGGGAACACCCTCCTGTCTTTTCCTCCCAGGTGCCCTTAATACAAAATTCATTCAACATATTTTTGTCTTGTCTATTGGATGCATGGAGTAAATCTTGTTTTTTCTACTGTTTAATGTCTTCTAATGCATAGATCTAGATTTTTGCAGCATTTGTCTTGATCACCTAACTGCAAATTTGAAGATATTGGCAGCCATATTTGTTGTTAGGGCTATTTGTTATGCACAGCTAAAGTGGTCTTTTTTCGTACGCTTGGAATTAAGATTCACACTAACAATTTCCTTGACACAAAGTTGCATAAACATCTTTGAAATCTCCATCTTTAGCATATTGTTCAACATAGCTCCCATGCATGATTTAATTATGCTTAAGAATGACAGATTTACTAACAATAGATTTGATAACATATCATCAACTTTGTTGTATATACCTTATTACCAAATGGAACTGTTGTAGAAATCCCATCCACCTGAAATGTCTAGCTTGTTGTAGCTTCGTTTGTGATTGTAAATATTGAAAAGGTTGGTGGTTAGTATGCTAATTGTTTCCTTACTCGTCAAATAATGTTTCCATTTCTTCACGCTTTGTATCAAAGCATACAACTCTTTATCATAAGTTGTAAAGTTAATTACTACATTGGTAAAGGTTTATGAATGATAACAAATAGGCTTACCATGCTTCATCAAAACTGCTCCCATGGCATAATCACTTGCATCAGTTTGAATCTCAAATGGTTGGTTAAGACCTGGAAGTGCAAGGACTCGTGTTGTACTAATTTTCTTTTTCATTGTATTGAAGGCTTTTCGTTGCTTGCCTCCCCACTGAAATACCTGTTTCACACTTGTCAAATCATGTAGGGGAGCTCCAATAGATGAGAAGTTAGCAATAAAATTTCTCCAATATTGGGTTTCTCCTAAAAAGCTCCTAACATTTGTTACATTATTGGGCTTAGGACAATTCACAATGAATTCAACTTTAACGGATCAATCTTCAATTCACCCCCTCCAACAATATGACCCAAATAAATTGAAGAGGTTTTCCCTACACTTAGACATCTTCAAATATAATTTCTCTTTATTTAAGATATCCAAAAATTGCTTAACATGCTAAACATGCTCTTCACGAATCTTACTGAAAATCAAAATATCATCTAAGTAGACTATGACAAAATCGTCAAGGAATGGCCTTAACACATCACTCATAACTCACATGAATGTTGCAAGTGCATTACAAAGCCCAACTAGAATAACTAACCATTCAAACAAACCTTGTTTTGTCTTGAAATCAGTGTTCCAGATATCACCTTCAACAATCCTAATCTGATGATAACCGCTTCTCAAGTCCAACCTCAACATCCTTCAATTGATTTAGCAAATCATCAATAAGAGGAAGATGATAGCGATTCTTTACCATGATTTTGTTCAAAGCTCTAAAATCCACACACATGCACCATGTACCATCCTTCTTTGGAACCAATACAATGGGAGATCCACAAGGATATGTGCTAGGCCTAATGACCCCTTTGTTAAGCAACTCTTGAGTTTTCTTCTTGATTTATGCATTCTCGAAAACTGACATTTTGTACATGCCAATGTTTGGAAGAGGTGCATCCTGTTGCAATTGAATCTCATGTTGGATTCCTCTTTTAGGAGGTAACCCTTTAGGTTCCTGAAACATATTATCACATGTGTTAACAACTTCAACCAAATCATGCTTGAGTCTTGCATCGCGTCCTTGGAAAGCTTCCCATTCAACAACATCTTTGGGTTTGATTGTCGACGATACAAAATTCTTACTAGCATTTACAAGCCTTTTCATTTAACCCGCGCTTACAAGAGATAAATTCACCTTCTTGCGATGTGCTCTAACAATATACTCAATTCCATATTCAAAAAGATGATATTTGTTCTCATGACGATAGAACATGGCTTTTAGGTCATACAAGTATGGACTCCCTAAAACAATTCCACATATGTCAAGTGGTACAACATTAAGCTCTACCTCATCAATAAATTTTGCAATGGTGGTGAATTTAAGTTTACATTCTCTTGTCACTTGCAATTTGGAATTGTCACATACCCAAACCAAAGGGTAAGGTTTAGAATGAGATGTAGTTTCTAAGTTTAGTTTATTGACAACAACTTCAGAATAAGGTTGACTTGGGATCCACTATCAAACAAGGTATCAACTTTGTTATGTTTTGTAATGACCCTAATATGTAAAAGCTCAATTCTTTCTTTATCATTTTGAGGCTCAATAGGCTTACTAGAGTAACTAGTACTTGAAATAGAAGCTCTACCTTTAATTCTTATGGTTGTAATTTTGGTATCATCAACTGAATCAGATCTTAGATCTTGTTGAGTTGTTGCAACAGTCTTTTGTTTCCCCTTGTTGTTAAACTTCTTTGTCTCATTTCTAGATGTAGTTTCCAACAACGATCTTCATCATGGCCTTCTTTTGAACAATGTTTGCATCTAATTTTCTCTCCCTCTTTCTTGACTGTAGCATTCTTTTTGTCTTTGCCTTTAAACTTCCACTTTCCTCTGTCTCTGAATTTGAATGGCTTCTTGCTAGTATCTTGAGTAACATTCTTCCCTCTTGCTTCTAAATGAGTTGCCTGAACAAATACTTCATCTAGATTGTGAGATTAAACATAAGAATTACATGTCTCAAATAACGATGTAATCCACCTATATATTTAAGGAGAGTGTCATGCGAAGACAAATATACACCTAAGATTAAAGCTCTTCTTCCAAATTCTCGTGTGTAACTTTGAATACTATGACCTTTATCTTGTCTAAATTTTTTCCAATCCGTAATTTCCTTTTGCATGTAAGAAAATGGATAAAATCTCCTTCTTAATGAAACTACAAGATCATTCCAAGAAGAGATAATTTTACCACTTTTCTTCAAGTCTTCTTGAGTTTGGCCTCCCACCGGATGAGAGTTGCAAACAAAGAGAGGCAAGCTGGATCCTGGTCACACCATCCTTAATCCTTTGAATCCTACAATAGACTTCAATCTGACGAACCCAATTATCCAAATTTTCAGCATTTACTTCTCCATTGTACATAGGAAATTCAAACTTGACATCAAGCTTTAACAAAGGAGACTTAGCATGTCCTTTTGGAGACCTTGGAGGAGTATGTCAAGGAGATGAAGAAGATGAGGATGGAGTTGAAGATGGAGGTGGAGGCTTGCCCCCATCACCACCATTACCTTTTGGTTGATTTGAACTCTCTCCATGTAGCCTTGTTGTCCTCTCTTCATATAAAACTTTCACCATTTCAGACATGTCATAGGAAGCCTTTTTGAAATATATCTCATCCTCAAACATCATCTCGTGTATTTCTTCATGTGCCATGACTGGTAGAGTTTGAGGCGCTTGTGACCTCCTTGAACCAATTTGAGGATTTGGTTCTTCAAGCACTCCTCTTTTCAACTTTGACCTTGTAACCATAAAAAAACACTTGCAAACATAGTCGAACCTTCAAAACAACCATGCTCTAATACCAAACTGATATGAAATTAAATTTTTTAAGGTTTTCTTAAAAAAATGCAAGTAGGTTTATGTCTTGTGGGTAATGGATCAAGTTGCAAAATCACATAAACTTAGTGATTTTAAACTGATTTTGCATAAATAAAATAGAGAAAATGAACCATGAACAACAACACAAGACAACAATTTGGTAATGGAGTTCACCACTCATGGGTTATGTCTTCGAGTCCAGTTTCCAATGTTGGGCCTCTTCAATTATATGCTCAAATATGAAGTTACATCAGATCACAATGCTCAAAGTGCAAAAAAAGTGTTGCCAATGGATTCATAATGCTCAAAAACCCCTATATAGGCTTTTCTCGAGCTAAAAAAGGTTGAAAAATAAACAAGATATGCCTCCTTGAACAAATTCTGCTAATTGTTTTGCAAATCTACAAATCTGGTTAATCATCCTACGAATTCTGCCATTCTACCAACTGTGAGCGACAATTTTTCCTGGTGCTGACATGATTCTAGCCAAAAATGGTGCAAATTTTTGCCTCATTAAATTCACCAATAACCCTGTTAAGCACCAAAATAAGGTCACGTGGAGTGCCATGTGGGCGGGGGTCGGGGCTAGCCTCGTGTCCCCGTCGGTTCAGCCCTCCGCATCAGTTGACATGGTCATGTGGCAACTAATAGGATTGGGGGTTGCACCAACTACCTGCTCCCTCTGCTAGAGCCATGAGTAATGGTCACATATACCTCTAAGAATCGGGGGTCAGGGCCTATCCGACTGTACCCTCCAGTGTGGCTCCTTTGCATGGTCATGTGTTTGTGTATGACCAGGGGTTGGGGCCAAGTGCTCTGCCCCTCGCGTTAACATGCCAACCACCAAAATTTAAATGAAATTGTACCTCCATACTTATTAAGAACTACTGGAATGGCCCAATGATAAAGCACTGAGTTCTGTTGCGACAGGTCGAGGGGTCGAAACCCGCCGAGACCCTCGGGCCTGTTATAATTTTTTTTTTTCCAATCATAGAGGGCCATGTGGCGCCCTCTTACTCAGCCATGTGGTGCCTCACCATTGGCCCATTTCAAACCAAATCAACCAATAAAAACGCACCACCTAGTCCTGTACGGTACTACCATGTGGCGACACGAGATTGGTCCGTACAGTTCACTATGCATGCCCAATCAGATGTTTACGTTAACGTACAATCTTTCTAGTCAGCAACCCATTCAACCCTGCTGCTTGACTTTTTAGTTGTTTGGCTAAAACTTTAGAACGCGATAAATTGAGCATACGATGTCGGTTTAAGGCGATTCAAGCGACGTTGGATTTAGGATGATGAGCACTACGATCTAGCACTAGTTTCAAGAAATTTCAGGCACTTTCAATTTTGAGTATTTTCTTGATCCCCTAGATTATAAAGTTATGAGCTTGCTTGTTTTTCAAAAAAAATGTCATTTAGGGCCTCAAAACGGCTTCGAAAGTTCATGATTCAAAAAACTGCCAAAAATAGTAAATTGTGCTACAGTTAAGGAAACTAAAAGAAACGATGGTGGGGTCTAAGTGGAATAGGCGGGTGGCCACCAATATCCACCTAAATCAGTCAAAAACTAAATAACATGATTGGAGGCGAACCTGGGCCCTAGGAGGATAAGGAAGTGTCCAGATTGATGGGTTGTTCCCTAACCTTACATCGAGAAGGAATTGGAGAGCTGGGTGGTGGCTCCATCTCCAACCCTGTCAATCTCCCTTCTACATATAACACGAGGTTCTTTAACTCATCCAACATGTGTATGAGATTAACTCGAGTTTGTTTTCGATCTACCAGAACCTTGCCCAACAATAGCTTGACATGCAAGTAGAGGTCCACTATATGGAGGTAACGATTTTCCCTCCATGTGAATTTCCTATATCTAGTACACAAGGAGCGAATCCTGTAATGACATATGAATCCATAACTTGTTGCCTTTCCTAGGGAATTTTCTCCTCCACTATATGAATTTCATCCTAGATTTCAAGAGGGGTATGACATGAAAAATGTCTACCAAGGATTTGTCCCAAATCTTTTCCCTATGTTGAGATTTTGTGTATTTGGGGTAACATCAGTTGTGCTCTAGCTCCCAAATTTTGAGGAAGGACTAGAGTACACTTGATCTATAAGACCCATAAATTGATTTGGGAAATTTCATCTGGTTTTGGAGATATTAAATTAATTAATTATTAATGTATTTCCTAAGTTAAAACTTAGGGAACTTAAATAATTAAAATGAATTTAATTAAAAATGTGATGAAATTGTCTTAAGTCACACGGATCAAGCTTTATTTTAATCTTAGCCATTGATTCAATATCTGATCACGGTCATTGGTTTCCATGTGTGAGCACAAAAGATACTTTTCAGCAAACAAGGCTCAAAATCTCATCATAATAAACCATGTACCAAGTCATCATCATTTAAGCATGAGTATCACAGAATAAGCACTCATAGTGCCAACAATGCAATTATTAGTATTCAACCTGCTGCTCCCCCTGAACCAGTGCTCCTCCTTAACTTGTGCAACCTGAATACATTCATCAGCAAGTCACCAACAACAATCTCTGCATGAACTGTCCTTATCTTCGAATTATAAGACTTTCATCTCAGCAACGAATACTCTTCATCAAAAAGCAAACATGACTCATCCATAATTTTCAACATCAGAAACCAAGTATCATATCATCATAATTTAGAACTGAGCAACTAAGCTGATACTGAGTTAATAATACAGTTATTAACAATCAGACTGATGCTCCCCCTAAACCTCTGCTCCAGATCTTCAGCTATCATATAAATTCTCTTATCATTAATGCATACGCGACTGTGTCTGCTGGAAATCGCGTGTATACGCGACTTTTGTTCATAGAACCCGCGTATGGAAAGTGAAGCATAGAAATTTTCACATTCCTTCATCTCCCCCTGAACTTGTACTTCCTGTACATGTCGTCTTCATACCAGATGCTCTGTCAGAAATACATATAACCAGAAAAATCAGATCAACCATGAGAGTCATCATACATTGCTCCCCCTGTGACGATACATTACTAAATCTCATAATGTATCCCACATCATTCCTGCAGTCAATAAGAGAAGTAAGCTTCAGAAGCGGATGACTGCAGTAGGGTCAGAATTCCCTACGTTTCTGATTGGTCCTCCTTATTTTTCCAAATTTGCTTGAACTTCCTAACTGTGTGCTGAAAATTGTCCACTTTCTCAGATCTGTTCAACCTACATTCCTTTTCTACATGTCCATACTTGTTACAAGAATAACATCTCATGTGTCGAGAGAAATAAGCATAAGAATCATAATGAGTATTTCTAATCTTCCTCCTTTTACAATCAGCTGCTTTATGTCCATACTTGTTACATGAAAAACAATATCCCTTGAAAAAACCAGAGTAAGATTTGTTTGTTTGAGGCTGAAATGATCTGCTCCTGCAATTTGCTACAATATGCCCATAGTTATGACATTTAAAGCATTCAACATTATTGACTGATTTCCTTTGAGATTTCATCATTGTTGGTTGACCTTTTGTCTCTTTCAACACTTCAGGTTTTGCATTGACATCCTCTGAATTTTTAGCACTTCCTTGTGAGCTAGATTCTCCTTTAATAGTTTCATGGAAACCAAGACCAAGTTTGATAGCAAGAGACCTTTGATTACTCAGAATATTGTCCAAAATATTAGTACTATCTTGAAACCTCAAAAGTTTAACCTTTTCTTCTAATTTACCTTTGAGAATGTTTACCTCAACCTCCAAGGCTCGACATTGCTTCGTCATGCTTTCTTCTTTCCTTCTTCCATCTTCTACTTGATCCTTCAGATTTAGAATCTCTTCTTTCAACCAATTTTCGTTTTCTTCACATGTTTGTTGCAGCTCTTCATTCTTCTTATTTGATTTTTCCAGATCTTCTTTGAGAGAGATGATTTCTGCTTCAAGGCTTTCCTTTTCAAATGGTTGTAGAGGTTCCTCATTCTTCTTACTTGATGCTTCAAGATCTACTTTCAGAGATATGTTTTCTGCTTCAAGTCCTGCATTCTTCTTATTTGATTTATCCAGGTCTTCCTTGAGGGAGATGATTTCTGCTTCAAGTTTTTCACCTTGATTGGTTGCATGAGCGTACAATCCTTGATACTTGTCTATCTGTCCATTTAGTGTTTCAATCTTTTCATTCATCCTAGAGATCACATCTTTGTAGATAGATTCCTTCCTTTCAAATTGATACCAATCATTACTTCCATCATTTGCTTCTAGACTTTTACTCTCCTTAGATGATGTTTGCTGATATTCAACTTTAATCTTGACAGCGTCTTCTAGATCCATACTGTTACTTTCACTATCTTTGCCTTTGCATATACAGGTAAGTGAAATACAAGAACAACGATGAGTACCTGTTTCGTCTTCTTCACTTTCTGCTATACATGATTTCTGAGGTATCTCCTTTCCTTGAGTAGCCTTCTCCTTTTGCTTCTTTGCCATGAGCACTTGTAGAGCTTGGTCAGAATCTTCTTCATCTTCACTGGACACTTCATCATCATCTTCATTTGCATAATAACTCTTCCTTTTTCCAAATTGTTTCCCTTTACCATGTTTATCTCTATAAGGACATTTAGCAGCATAGTGACCAACTCTTCCACAATCAAAACATTTGAAGGGAAGTTTACCTTTGAATCTTCCAGTACCTAGTTGGAGTTTTCTCACAAAATTCGCTTCTTCTTCTTCGGATATATAGCTGGATTCTTGGACAACTTCCTTTTCTTTTCCTTTTGCAGATGCCTTAAAAGCAGCTTCTTTGATTTGAGAAGGACCTCCTTGTCTCATTTCAAAAGCAGTCAGAATACCATGTAATTGAACAATAGTAAGAGTTTGCAGATCTTGCCTTTCTTCAATAGCTGAAACTTTAGAGTCAAATTTTGAAGTCAAGGATCTTAAGAATTTTTCCACCAGAGTAGTATCAGTTATGGTTTCACCCAAATTTCTCATCCGATTTACAATATCATCTAGATGAAGAAAGAAACTGGCAACACTTTCATCACTATGCATCTTCAAATTTTCATATTCGATTCTAAGAGTTTGGAGTTTTGCACTTTTTACCTTTGTATCTCCTTCATAGCTCAGAATGATTTTGTCCTATATTTCTTTTGCTGAATGTAGCTGCATCACTTTAGCAAATTATGATTCAGACATGCTTTCTAATAAGACATTCACTGCTTTGGCATTGATTTCATACTTCTTCCTTTCAGCTGCATCAGTAGGAATACTTGTCGGATATTGACAGCCTTCTTCCACGATTGCCCATACATCTGCACCAAGACTTTGCAGATATTCTTTTGTTCGTACCTTCCAGAATATCAAATTGCTTCCATTGAATGGAGGTGGCTTTATAGACATTACTCTTTCTTGACTTCCCATTACGACGGATCTCCTTCAAGCGATCAAGCTTCTGCAGAAGGACCGGCTCTGATACCAATTTTTGGGAAAAATACTGAGGGGGGGGGGGGGTGAATCAGTATTTAGGGCATACTCAAATCTTTTAATTTTTCTTACTTCTAAAACCCATACGCTACTTTCCTGATACAGACTCGCGTATATACGCGGATACCCTTTATGAAACTCGTGTATACACAGAGATCTAATTATGCCATTAATTCTTCACTTATATCATTCCATCATTCATTCATCAGATGTTCTATAAACAAATTGACACAGTGCAGAAGAACAATAAAACCATCACATAAGAGAGCATCACACACGAATACCCGTGGATTTTGTGAAAACCCAAGTCGGGAGAAAACCACCGTCATAGCTTGCTCACCTTCAATATTCTTATTAGAAGAAAACATCTTACAACATATGTGTTGGCATTGCATCTCTACCAAAGACGTTATGCACCCAATTGCGCTCAAGCATCACCTCTCCCGGGAAGGGGAGCACCAATCCTCGCTTCCGTTTACCAAATTTCTCCCCGGAAGGGAGCTACAACCCCCCTCGCTCTCATTTACCAGCCTCTCCGGAAGGGAGCGCCAACTCCCCGACTTCATTTACCAGCCTCACCTGGAAGGGAGCTACAACCCCCCTGACTGAAGGCTACAACCCTCAGCACCAATATGGACCACGTTTCATCAATTTTCACACTGGATCCAACAACTTCAATAGAGCACAACTTGTAGGCCACGTTTCATCATATTTTCAGGCTGGACCCACTCCACACATTTAAGCTCAATCATACAACAAAACTGATACAGACAACTCAGAACTATAGAATACAAATTGCAGTAACACAGCAGAACAGATCAGACATTTCATACACCAAGCTTCAGCAAACCCTAGTTTGCATACGCGCTTTCCTTTCACTGATGCCGCGTATACACGCGCTTCCGTTCACATAAACCTGCGTATACATCTGCACATAAATTTCACTGCGCATACACGCTTTCTCTTCAGCGAAGCCGCGTATATACGCACTTCCTCTGTGGCAAACTAGCGTGTGGTTCTTCAGACATTTAGGTCATTACAATTCTTCAAAACAGATACATCACACAGATTTTACCCTTTACTTCATATAGATGTTCGCCTCATCTCAGATCACTACATTCGATAAACAGATCTAGCAAGTACAAATACATTTCAGATCTAGATACCCTTCTTCATCAATTTCTCCATTGGTGCATCATGCATACAGATCTATCATTCAACTGTAACCCTTTCCATTCAGATATACTTTAGAGAGAAGTATTCATTCAAGCTCAGACCTCTTGCACCCACACTCATGATTTGCACAATGAATTTCTTCTCTTTATATAGGTTTACCCTTTTTCAATACCATGAGCCAAAACCACATTACATCCGATGGTATTCCTGGACGGGGTCATTTAGATGAATAATTACCCAATACAATGGGTCAATACCATGGTGGTTACCCTGGTTTTGCACTTTTTGAGCGCTTTTGCCCATACGCGACTTGGCACGTACTTAACCGCGTGCATACGCGACTTCTCCTAGACAAATCCACGTATTCCTTGAAACATACTCTTTTCATCATGGATCTAGCACATATTGAATTCCTTTCTTCATTACCTTCTGTACTCTCTGTAGATACATCAGATTTACTTCATCAAGAACATATTATATCAAGCACAACTTCATCAAGTAAGTTGCCATCTTCTTCATCAAGTGGGTTGCCATTCAATGACAACACTCAGCATCATATTGCTAACTAACATCATTTCACATCAGATTTACAATTCCTTTCTTCATTACCTTCTGTACTCTCTGTAGATACATCAGATTTACTTCATCAAGGACATATTCTATCAAGCACAACTTCATCAAGTAAGTTGCCATCTTCTTCATCAAGTGGGTTGCCATTCAATGACAACACTCAGCATCATATTGCTAACTAACATCATTTCACATCAGATTTACATCATTTACCAAGTCCATCAGGTCAAGAATAACTTCATCAGGTGGAATGCCATCAAGGACAACACATGCCAACACTCTCATGTCTTCATCTTCATTCAGTGGGTTGCCATCAAGGACAACACTCTGCATCATATTGCCAACAATCTCCCCCTTTGGACTTGATGGCAACCACGATGGTGTTTGATCACCACAAAAGATAGGTACATTAAGAATACAATGACACCATGTCACTCTCCCCATTCTTTGACACCATTCTTTCTCTTCATTCAAACACCATGTCACTCTCCCCCTTTGACATCAAGGGCAAAGGGCGGATCAAAACCAACACACTCTCCCTCTTTTCTCCTCATGTAGAAGAAGCTTTCTGCAGATCTGATGTATACTGAAGTGACCAAGCTCCCCCTGATTTCATGCTGAATCTTCAAACATATTTTTCAATGAAGTACATGACTCTATGAACTTCCTATCACCAAAGACTCATACTTACATCAAATATCCAACCAAGTGGATTTACATATGAGACCTAAGTACCCAACCAAGTGGATTTACACATTTCAACTCAGCTACCCAACCAAGTGGGTTTACAAAAATTTGACAAGTCCTTACATGACTGAATATTACAAATTTACATCATGGGTCTCAACAAGACCTTTTCATCAAATTACACATATGACCATTTATGACCAACACCAGAAAGTCCTCAAGAAAGAGATCATTTTTCAGAATCAACATAATGCCAACAATGCATTATACTCAGCAAGGCCAATGCTCCCCCTGAATCTGTGCATCCAAGCATCCTTTCCATATGACTAAGGCTCCTCCTTAGTTTGTGCATCCTGAACACTTTCACCAACAAATCATCAAGGCATCTTTATCAAAACATTAGAAATAGAATTATGAGAACTGGAACACCACCAGAGGTACCAAACAGTATCAGAGATACCAAACAGCATTGCAGCTGTGCTGAAGAAAGCTGACCCCAAACAGAAAATGTCAGCAACCAGACATACGCGGTTTTATGTGCATGAACTTGCGTATATACGCGACCGTGTTTGAGGAAACCCGCGTATCCAATACCATCTTCTATATTTTAACCAGATCTGATCCTCTGTGAGAAAAAGACAGTGTTCAGCTTCTTTCTGAGATATTTGAATGCTTCCCTGGACTACAGATAGATAGAACAGTGTAGTTGAGTCTTCAAGCGTCATCCAACGGTTGTAGTATAAGCACATTAGTAACCAAGCCTTCAGATTCTTTGCAGCATCAATACAATCTTTCCAAGAGAGATTATCATACCAGCACAACATCTTCAGATATGTGTCAATCATCCATGTGGTCCAATATCACCATGATCTTTAAGATTTCATGAAGGGGTAATGTCTATAAGGCCACCTCTAATCAATGGAAATAACCTGTTATTCTGGAAAATACGAACAAAAGCATATCTGCAAAGTCTTGGTGCAGAAGTATGGGCAATCGTGGAAGGAGGTTATCAGTATCCGGCGAGTATTCCTACTGACGCAGCAGAAAGGAAGAAATATGAAATCAATGCCAGAGCCGTCAATGTCTTATTAGGAAGCATGTCTGAACCAGAATTTGCTAAAGTGATGCAGCTAAATTCAGCAAAAGAAATATGGGACAAAATCATTCTGAGCTATGAAGGAGATACAAAGGTAAAAAGTGCAAAACTCCAAACTCTCAGAATTGAATATGAAAATTTAAGGATGCATAGTGATGAGAGTATTGCCAGTTTCTTTTTACATCTAGATGATATTGTAAATTGTATGAGAAGTTTGGGTGAAACCATAACCGATACTACTCTGGTGGAAAAAGTCTTAAGATCTCTGGCTTCAAAATTTGAGTCAAAAGTATCAGCTATTGAAGAAAGGCAAGATCTGCAAACTCTTACTATTGTTCAACTACATGGTATTCTGACTGCTTATGAAATGAGACAAGAAGTTCCCTCTCAAATCAAAGAAGGTGCCTTTAAGGCGTGTGCAAAAGGAAAGGAAAAGGAAGTTTTCAAGGAATCAAGTTATATATCAGAAGAAGAAGAAGCAAACTTTGTGAGAAGACTCCAACCAGGTACTGGAAGATTTAAAGGTAAGCTTCCCTTCATATGTTTTGATTGTGGAAGAGTGGGTCATTATGCTGCTAAATGTCCTTATAAAGAAAATCATGATAAAGGGAAACAATTTGAAAAGGGAAAGAGTTATTATGCAAATGAAGATAATAATGAAATGTCAAGTGAAGATTAAGAAGATTCTGATCAAGATCTGCTAGTGCTCATGGCAAAGAAGCAAAAGAAGAAGGCTACTCAAGGAAAGAAGATATCTCAGAAAACATGTGCAGCAGAAAATGAAGAAGAGGAAACAAGTATTGATTGTTGTTCTTGTAATCCACTCACTTGTGCATGCAATGATGAAGATAGTGGAAGTAACAGTATAAGTCTAGAAGCAAATCTCAAGATCAATGATGAAAGTAATTTTTGGGATCAATTTAAAAGGAGGGAATCTATCCTCAAGGATGTGATCTCTAGATTGAATGAACAGATAGAAACAATGAAGGGACAAATAGAAATGTATCAAAGACTGCAGGACAAAGTAACCAATCACAGTGAAGGACTTGAAGCAGAAATCATCTCTCTGAAAGCAGAACTTGAAGCATCAAATAAGAAGAATGAAGAACTTCTACAATCATTTGAAAAGGAAGGACGTGAAGCAGAAATCATCTCGCTCAAAACATATCTGGAAAAATCAAATAAGAAGAATGAAGAACTTTTACAAATCTTTGAAGAGCAAGAAAATGGATTGAAAGAAGAGATTTTAAATTTGAATGATCAAGTAGTAGAAGGAAGAAGGGTTGAAGAAAGTATGAAGAAGCAGTGCCAAAGATTGGAGGTTGAGGTAAATATTTTGAAAGGTAAAATAGAAGAAAAAGATAAACTCATGAGGTTTCAAGATAGTACTAAGATTCTGGACAATATTCTTAGTTGTCAAAGGTCTCCCTCAGTTAAATTTGGTCTTGGTTTTCATGAAACTGTTAAAGGAGAATCTAGTTCACAAGGAAGTGCTAAAGATTCAAAGGATACCAATGCAAAACCTGAAGTATTTAAAGAGACAAAAGATCAACCGGCAATCATGAACTCTCAAAGGAAATCATTCAATACTGTTGAATGCTTTAAGTGTCATAATTATGGGCATGTTGCAGCCAATTGCAGAAGCAGATTGTTTCAGCCACAAACAAACAGATTCTACACAAAAAGGTATTCTGGCTTCTTCAAGGGATATTGTTTTTCATGCAGCAAGTATGGTCATAAAGCAGCTGATTGCAATAGAAGGAAGAATAGAACAACACATTATGATCCCTGTGCTTATTTTTCTGGTCATGTAAGATGTTATGCTTGTAACAAGTATGGACATGTGGAAAAGGAGTGCAGGATGAACAGATTTGAGAAATTGGATAATTTCCAGCACACAATAAGAAGTTTCAAGCAAAGCTGGAAAAATAAGGAGGACCGGTCAGAAACGTAGGGAATATTGACCCTACTGCAGTCATCAGCTTCTAAAGCTTACTTCTCATAATGTCTGCAGGAATGATGTGAGATACATTATAGAGATTAGTAATGTATCATCAAAGGGGGAGCAATGTATGATGGTTTTCATGGTTGATTTATGTTTATTTCTGACAGTGCATATGATGTGAAGAAGACAGGTACATGTGGTACAAATTCAGGGGGAGAAGAAGGAGTGTGAAATTTTCAGTATTTCACTTTCCATACGCGGGTTTAATAAAGTAAAGTCGCGTATACACGCGCGTTCCAGTGGACACATATGTGTATGCCTTTATGATAAGAAAATTAGTATGACAGCTCAAGAACAGGAGCACAGGTTCAAGGGGAGCATCAGCCTGACTAATAATGATTGCATTATTGACATTATATCTGCTTATGTCTCAGTTCTAAATGATGATGACATGATACATGATTTATTATGATGAGTTTATGGATGAGCCCTGTTTGCTTTTTGCTGAAGAATATCCTTTGGTTTCACTCATGGATGAGGTTGAAGTCTTATGATTCAGAGATAATAATAGATCATGTAGAGTTTGTTGCTATGGATGAGATATTTTTCTTACGCATGAATCTTGAAGATCTTGGTGATATTAGAGCACATGGATGATTGTTTGTCACAGAAGTTATTCTGATATGATAAATTCCTCTTGGGAAGAATATGTTGAAGTTGCAAAAAGGGCCTGGTTACTGATGCACTTATGCTACAGATATTGGATGACACTTGAAAACATAGCTACATTGTCCTATCTGTTCTCATATATTCCAAGGAAACATTCGAATATCACAGACAGAAACTGGAAGTTATCTTTGCCTCTCAGAAGATCAGATATGTTTAAAATCAGAAGATTAAAATGAATACGCGGGTTTCCTCAAAGACAGTCGTGTATATACGCGAGTTCATACACAGAAAACCACGTATGGGTATTTGCTGACAAAAATTTTGGTTCAACATTTTTCAGCACATCTGCAGTGTTGTTTGGTATCTCTGGTGGTGTTCCAGTACTCATAATTCTGTTTCAGTCTCTGATGTTTCTTGATAAAGACGCCTTGATGATTTGATGTTGAAAGTGTTCAGGATGCACAAGCTAAGGGGGAGCATTGGCCTTGTGGAAAGGATGAATTGGTGGCATTGCTAAATATAATGCATTGTTGGCATTATGATGATTCTGAAATGTGATCTCTTTCTTGAGGTCTTTTTGGTAGTGATTATAAAAAAGTCATATTTGTATTTTGATGAAAAGGTCATGTTGAGACCTATGATGTAAAAATTGAATATTCTGTCATGTAAGGACTTGTTAAAAATTTGTAAACCCACTTGGTTGGGTAGTTGAGTCAAAATATGTAAACCCACTTGGTTGAGTACTTGAGTCTCATATGTAAATCCACTTGGTTGGATCTTTGATGTAAGTATGAGTCCTTGGTGATAGGAAGGTCATAGAGTCATGTACTACATTGAAAAATATGTTTGGACAATCAGCATGAACTCAGGGGGAGCATGGTAACTTCAGTGCACATCAGATCTACAACGCTCTTCTTTCTACATGAGGAGAAAACAACCTTGTGTTAGTCTTGATCCGCCCTTTGCCCTTGATGTCAAAGGGGGAGAGTGACATGGTGTTTGAATAGGGGGAGAATATCATTATGCTTAATGTATCTATCTGTCGTGATCATGGTCAAACACCATCGTGGTTGCCATCAAGTCCAAAGGGGGAGATTGTTGGCAATATGATGCAGAGAGTTGTCCTTGATGGCAACCCACTTGATGAAGATGATGGAAACCTACTTAATGAAGTTGTCTTTGATGCTTGATGAGTTTATTAATGATGTAAATCCGATGTTCTACAAGTAGCTCAGAAGTACCAAAGAAAGAAATATCAGTAAGAGCCAAAACAATGATGAAAAGTGTATGTCACAAGGCATACGCGGGTTTGTTTAGGCGAAGTAGCGTATGCACGCGGAAAAGTACGTGCCAAGTCGCGTATGATCAATTGCGCTCTAAATGTGTAAAACCAGGGGTTACTACCATGGTATTGACCCATTGTATTGAGCGTTGGGTTGTCTATTTGATCCCGTCCAGGAATACCATCGGAAATGATGTGGTTTTGGCTCATGGTATTGAAAAAGGGAAAACCT
Organism: Pinus albicaulis; assembly: GCA_034641835.2. Classification (NCBI taxonomy): domain Eukaryota; kingdom Viridiplantae; phylum Streptophyta; class Pinopsida; order Pinales; family Pinaceae; genus Pinus; species Pinus albicaulis. Next base: position 1,219,760,827 of record CM076583.1, on the reverse strand, counting down.
ATATAAGGAGAAGAAAATCATTGTGCAAGAGGGGTGCATGAGTCTGGGTTTGAATGAATACTTCACTCTGAAGTATGTCTGAATGGAAAGGGTAACAGTTTGATGATAGATCTGAATCTGTGATGCGCCTATGAAGAAAATGATGAAGAAGGGAATCTAGATCTGAAATGTATTTGTATCTTCTAGATCTGTTTATGGAATGTTTAGATATGAGATAAGGCGAACATCTGTTTGAAGTGAAGGGTAAAATCTGGACTGAATATATGATCTGAAGAAGTATGCTGCCCTATAATGTCTGAAGATCTATACGCAAGTTTGTAACAGAGGAAGCGCGTATATACGCGGGTTGGATAAAGATAAAGCGCATATGGGTTGTGAAATTAGTTCTGTAATGTGTAGATGTATACGCGGGTTGATATGAATGGAAGCGCGTATATATGCGGCATCAGTGAAAGGAAAGTGCGTATGAAAACTAGGGTTTACTGAAGTATGTGGTATGAAATGTCTGATCTGTTCTGCTCTTTTACTGCTATCTGTTAGTGATGTATTCATACAGATCTGGGTTGTTTGAATAATGAATATGCTGCTGATTATATTGATGAAAGATCAAGTTGTTGATTGATTGGTTGATGATTCAATGAATGAATTGATGGGATTATAAATTTCAGTTTGATGTATGATGAGCTTAAATGTGTGGAGTGGGTCCAGTCTGAAAAATATGATGAAAAGTGGCCTACAAGTTGTGCTCTAAAGAAAGCTTTTAGATCCAGTGTGAAAATTGATGAAACGTGGTCCATGTTGGTGCTGAGGGTTGTAGCCTTCAGTCAGGGGGTTGTAGCTCCCTTCCAGGAGAGGCTGGTAAACGAGAGCAGGGGGTCGTAGCTCCCTTCCAGGAGAGGCTAGTAAACAAGAGCAGGGGGTTGTAGCTCCCTTCCAGGAGAGGCTGGTAAACGAGAGAAGGTTGTAGCCTTCTGCAGGTGGGTGCCTGCGTGTTGGTATGAGTCTACGCCAATACATGGTTGTAAGATGTTTTCTCTATAATAAAATATTGAAGGCTGAGACAACGCCAGCGGTGGTTTTCTCCCGACTTGGGTTTCCACCTAAAATCTTGGTGTTCATGTGTGATGCTTATGTGTGATGGTTTATTCTGTTATTACTGCACATGCTTACTGTTAACTTAACATCAGATGAATGAATGTTGCAAAGAACTAAGTTAAGAATTATCTGTATAATTAGATCTTTGTTCATACGCGAGTTTTATGAAGGATATCTGCGTGTATACACTAGTTGGCTTCAGAAAAGTAGCGTATGGGTTTTAGTGAATGGAAAAGTAAAAAGTTTTGAGTAAGTCCTAAATATTGATTCACCGCTCAACCCCCCCCCCCCTCCCTCTCAGTATTTTTCCCAACAAAACTTTTAGGTTTGGAAGGCAAGGATCCTGATAGTCCTTGAGGCATACAATCTTAGAGACCATGCAGAGCAAACTTTGGCCACACCGACAGATCTGGATCTCCTTCGAAAGCATAAGGAGGTTGTTGGGCATGCCAAGCGACTGATTATGGATGGAATCAAGGACCATATTATACCACACTTAACTGAGAAGAAGACATCCAATGAGATGTGGAAGGCCTTGATCTCTCTGTATGAGGGAAATTATGTCCAAAGGAAGATGTTGTTGGAGACACATATGAGGTCATTCATGATGGCCAAGGGAGAAGACATGGAGCATTTCCTCTTTAGACTGCAGTCGATCATAGATCAGTTGACTGCAATTGGTGCTAAGGTGGAAGACGATGTGATGGTTGGGACTTCCCTCAATGCAGTGACAGATGAGTGGGAAACCTTTGTTCAAAGTATCTTGGGTAGAGCAGACCTCCTAGATTGGGACAACCTGTGGTCAGTTCTACGTCAAGAAGAACTCCGCAGATTCACCAAGAAGCAGTATAGCTTTGGATCGAGCAAAGTGAAGAAGGAAGATGAGGAAGATGCAACCTTGGCATCAAAGAGGGAGCCAAAGAAGAAGAAGTTTCTTTCAAAGGTCAAGTGCTTCTAGTGTGGTGAAATGGGATATCTTGCCAGCAATTGTCCTTAGAAGAAAAAGGACAAGGAAGCCTCTTCTTCCAAAGCTGTAATGGTAGATGATGAGTTAGAAGATGATGCAGCCATGAGCACTCATGAATCACGAAAGTGGGGTGACATGGATATGTAGAGGAGTTACATAGAAGTAAGGCGGGATCCTTGAGCAACTCATCTCTTAGATCACAAGCGAGCTACGTCAGCCTTAAGACAGTAGCGGGACAAGTGGAGAAGTGGGTGCATAGATCACATATGAATAAGAGGTAGATCTGAAGACTGTGAGGAGCAGTGCAAAGTAGAGTAGCAACACCGTAGAAGCAGCAATAGTGCAGAGGATGATGTGACTTCAGCAATGCAGAGCAGAGTTTCTTATGCAGTGCAAAGCTACAACAACGCAGAAGGCTTCAAAGGGACAACGTAGTACAACAACAATGTGAGAGATTTCAGCACAAGGGGCTGATGTGACTTCAGTAGTGCAAAGGGAGTCCACTTACGCAGTGTAGAGATGTAGCTGTGCACAATCCTTCAGATGCCAGCACAGATCTGTAGCCTATGGAGCTTTAGTGATGAGGATGCAACCCATCTGACTTGTCTGTTAAAGATTGGGCAGGAGATTCAGTTGTTTCTTTCAAAAACTGAAGTTGCAGTGCAACAGATCAGCAGTGGCAGTGCTATGAGCAGCACATATGCAACAAATTGAGAGGGAGCTGCAGTATAGATGTTGCAGTGCCAGTGGCAGAGTCATGGGCAACAACAGTGCAGATTTGAGTGGCAACAGGCCAAGCATCAACAACATAGAACCAATACCCAAAGTCTTGTAATGCATAGTGTGATGTATTCCTAGAGCACACTCTTGATGCTAAGAGGGAGTGTTGAGATTTTGTGTATTTGGGGTAACATTAGTTGTGCTCTAGCTCCCAAATTTTGAGGAAGGACTATAGTACACTTGATCTACAAGACCCATAAATGGATTTGGGAAATTTCATCTGGTTTAGGAGAGATTATATTAATTAATTATTTTAATGTATTTCCTAAGTTAAAACTTAGGGAACTTAAATAATTAAAGTGAATTTAATTAAACATGTGATGAAATTGTCTTAAGTCACACAAATCAAGCTTTCTTTTAATCTTATCCATTGATTTAAGATCTGATCATGGCCGTTGGTTTTCCAACGAGAAAAGTATAAAGGAAAGGCTTGGGGTCATTTGTAGAGACACATAGAGGTAGAGCACTGAAGCTAAGCTGAGATTCTAGGGTAGGTTTGCTAAGAATTCTTAGAAGTGTTTCAGTTGTAGAGAGGGGAATTTAGGCCAAAGGGATGATCTGATCCTAGGGTCTAGAATTAGCAAGAGCCATAGATTAGCTCAGAGAGGCAGCGCAGAGAAGCAGGAGAACAACAACAAGAACATTAGCAATTGTGCTACGCAGGTGCTGCGCAGTCCCTCAAGGACAATGTGATTTTCTGCAGGAGGCCCTCAAGTGTTACGCAAAGACCCTAAGGGGCAGTGTAAGGACTGCGTTACCTAGTCTAGGGTAACACAACCCTTTCCGGAGTAGCTTTGAGGGTCAGAGGGGCTTCAGAGGTTGATGTAAAGGCTTCAGGGGCAGCATTGGGGTTTTTAGGCCCTAATTCTGGCTGAGTTCTGTAAATCCTGTTTGAGGGTGTGGATCAGTCATTATTTTGACCCTAGATTGGCCAGTGAGCTGTACATCTATTATTTCTCTATCAGGTTTTCCAGATCTGGAACCCAGACTTGTTGTATTCAGAAAATTCTTAACAATAAAACCCTCCAGCAGCCAGAAGACTAGTTTTCCTGCATTTGGTTTTCTCGGGGACTATTTGTCCATTAATAACTGTGTCACTTTGTCTATGTGTGCATGAACTTGTTCTAGATCTAGATTGGTGGAGATTTGTTATGTGTTTTTCTTCGAATTTAACTTGAATTTTATTCAGTTAATAACTTATCCAAGTAGGAGGAGTATAGCCAAATAAACAATAATAATTTATGCATAAAGTGTAAAGATTCAGAAATTTCCACACCCTGGAGGCACTCATTGTTCCTCGTCCCCTCTCGCCCTTGCGAGAATGTGCGTGTTGATGCATCATTGCAATAAGAGGCAACAACACACAACTAATACTCAACTAATGTAGGTTGAGAGATGTAAGAGATGCTAATGGAATACGTTAACCTAAAAATCATGCTAAGAGGGAAGAACATCTGTTGAAAGTTAGACAAGTTCCTCACCTTTGGAAAAATCCATTAAAGATGGAGGGACAGCTAGAGGAGATGGGTAAGACCCGCACACCCAAGACACTTTGCCATGGATGAAGGTCATGGCCAATGATGAAAGCAACATGAGGGCATGAGAGAAGAGCAAGAGTAGAGCAAAGAAGTTGTCAAGGAAGAAGAACATCATGGAGGTTACAACCTATGTCATCGACTTCATAGTAATGGCTTGCCCAAGAGCCTTTGCCACCTTCCGTGGAAGGCGATACCTTATTAACTTTTGTCATCCTTATTGTGTGCAGGGTTTTGGGACGATGGGGAGCTCCATCCTATCAATCCCTATCTCCATTAATACCTTGCTAACACCCCCATTGAGATTACTTAATCATAACGTTAAATCAATTTAAAATACTTTTTTTTCAAAAACATTTTATTAAGAACTTTGCATTTATATAAATAAATTTAATCTCACTTCTCTTTATTTTTAAAATTAAATCAAATCAAAACACCTTTCAGTTGTTGTACATTAATACATGGGGATTTGAATCATTTGAGAAGGAGCACCTCCATGATATATTCATTTACCGTAAATCTAAAACCTCATAAACAAATCAAAATACACATGGTTCAAAAACATCATATCATATCATTATCTTATTATTATTATTTTTATGTATTCATTAACTTGTATTTTTTTTATTTTTATAAATTTTATTATTAAATTTAAAAATATATATATTTGTAGATCTTGTTAAATTTTTTATAATTAAATTAAAAAATTAGTTAAATACTTGTTTAACACTTTTGAAGAAATGTTTTTTTCATGTTGAATCTCTTTGTTATATATATTTTTTTCTTTTGGGTGTCTTTCTATTAAGATTACGAGTTGTCTTTAATGTGACTTTTTCAAAAGTTTTCCGATTTATTTTTCCGATTTAATTTGTCTAAAATCCAACAAGAATTCATTGAAATCACAAGTTTGATGGGTAAACTTTGCACAATGGAAATGCTCTAAAGATTTTCCAGGGTGCTGAATCCATATATGAAATAAAAAAACTAGTTTCAATAACAAAAATCAAGATTTCACCTCAAATTTTTCAATCGGATTCCAGCGAGAAAATCCACCAGAAACTCCAAAAAGTAGCATTAAAAACAACTCCTTAAAATTAATGGTGTAATAATGGTGATGGAGGTTTCAAGTAAACTTTTTTTTAGGCGCCATTTCTTTATTAAAATTAAGACGCACTAGTTTTCAATTGAGTTTTTAAGTTTTGGTTCTTTCCTCATTAACTTAGGGGTTTTAAGAGACACCTTTTGTATATGGGTTGACTATTTTAAATTAACAAAAAATATGTTTAAATTACTTATGAGTCTTTAAGTTGGGGTTGTTTCTTCATTAAATTAGGGGTTTTAGGAGATATCACTTGTATATAAGGAATTGAGTATTTTATTTGACAAAATTTATGTTTAAATCACTTATATTAAAATTAAGGATTCATGTTTTTATTTTATTCCAATATTTCAAATTTACCATAAGAAAAAGCTTATAATTTATTTTATTCCAATATTTCAAATTTACCATCAAATTCTCCACTATAAAAATCTTCATGCTAAAAAGTAAATTACATATTTTTTTGAAATTGCTATAAGAGAGATTTTAATACCTTGATTTATTGTGTTTTTATCTTAAATAAAATCACAAATTTTATACCATTATTCTTTAAATAGTTCATAGTAAGCCAACTTCATCCTACAAGTAACTTTAGCCAAGGCACATATTGCTTTATATTTACGCCGAAGGTGTCCCTATTATGAGCTTTGCTGGGAAACACTGTTCATCCCAGCCAATCCCTGTGCTCCACCTATCGCCCTTCTGCCCTGTCAAAAATTGACACTTGGCAGCCATCCATCCCACCCTGCTGCTCTCAACTCTGTCCGTGCTGTTGTCCAATTGCTGGGAGTCGCTGCGGTTTTGGCACGCCTTCGGCGTTCCCTTTGCACCGCCGCGCCGTGCAAATACTAGTATAATAACTAGCTAAGGTACATATTGCTTTATATTGTGTTGTAGTTTCACCTTCATTGTACCATTCAATCTTGGGTTTGAGTTTAGCATCCCAAAATACTTATTCATTATAACCATTTTTTATAGGTTTTATGGATTGAATTTTTGTTAATGATGTAGGTATTTTATTAAATATGTTGGTTTGATGTTTTGGTTAAGTATTTATAACTACCCATAACGAATTTGGAGTTTAAACCCTTTTGTGCTCTTTATCAATGGCCAATCTAGCATTTTGATTAAAGACCTCTATCCATGCATAATTGACAAGTGTTTGCCGCCGTTGTGGTGTTCGTGTATTGCAATAACTTTGCATATAACTTCATAAATTAAATTTCCACCAATGATGTGGGTACCTTGCCAAAAGCCACGATCTAACAGTTATGTTAAGGAGCTATATCCATAGATAATAAGTCTTATGTTCGATCCTTTTTTCCTCTTAGTGTGCTGTTATAACTCCAAAGATAACTCCATAGGTTGAGTTTCTAACAATTATGTGGTTTCTTTCCAATTGCCATAGTAAGACGTTTTGGTTAAGAACCTATATCAATTGGTAGTTGGTCTTGAGTTCAATTAATTGTGTGGTGTTTATGGATCACTCCGTGAGTTGAATTTTTGGCAAGGATAGATTCATAAAATGCTCCAAAATCTATTTGTAAGGCTGTAACATAGCTAGACCCCAAATTGGTGTAAGAGGCCCCCTTGTTTGTGGGGTAAGGACCCCCCTCTACACAATGATTTTATTATGAAAGTATATGGATGCGTACATATCTTACCCCCCTTCAAATTTGAACACGTGCTTTTCCTAGAAAGAAACACATATTTTATACTAACGATGTGACTACTTTGTCAAATGCCCCAATACAACATTTTGGTTAAGTAACAACATCCATGAATAGTTGGTTTTGAGTTCAACCCCCCTATGACACTGGGTATCACTACAACCCCACATTCCATAAATATCTACCAATGATGTGGATACCTCTTGAATGCTCCATCCAATGCTATTCATAAATAGTTAGTTGTATTGACTTTCTTCCAAAAATATCGAATCATATACCATAATTTAATATTTTGATATTTTTAACAACTATATTGACCTATTAAGCCAACCCACCAATAGCGATATTGGAGCACTTATTTCCCTTCTATTTGACCATAAAAACAAGATTTCGAAGAATCAAACTTAATTCTTTCTCCTCTCTTAAAATCCAATAAACAACATTACATTAGTCTCAATAACAGTAACCATCATCATCATCATTATAATTTAACATTTTGATCCTTTTTCCAACAACAATAATAAATATATACCATAATTTAAATTTTTAATTAAAAAATTATATCTCCCCTCATTAATCTCAAGTTCAAGTTCAATAAACTTTGTGATGCTTAATTACAACTCCACACAAAATGATACCAATTGAATTTATATTTTTAATACAAATATCTTACTAAATACTTCAATTTGACTTTTTGTTTGGTCAAAAACTATATCCACATATTATTGTTCTTTAGTGTACTCCTATTTTTACTAGATTTTTGAATGATTTGCATTACATTGCCGAATCTCAACCACTAAACCTAAACTTGAATAACCAAATATATCATATTTGATTTAATTCAATTATAAATATACCAAATATATCACATTTAATTTAATTCAATTATAAATAAACCATATTAATCTCATGCTATTATTAAAGTTTCCAATAAACCATATCAATCTCATTCTATTATTAGATTTTCTCATGAACCATATTGCTCTCACTCTCTTATTATATTTAAGCAGGGTTAACACACTTTAATCTACTCTTAAGCACTTTTTCTCCAGCTGAAATCTGGTCCCAGCCTCCTACCTTCTTATTATATTTCTCCCTCTTTTCCCTTTTCACTGCTTTTCGCTAATTTTTTGGTTTGGGGTTCCTTCGTATTCTTCTCAGATTTTTTTCCTGCCCGTCCTTTCGATCTGCATACGAGGGCATCAGGGTTTGGTTGATCTGGAGCCACAAAGTCATCACGGCACCGTTTCACTCGCCTTTCGGAGCTCGGCACCGCATCCCCGCTATTTTTACGGCCTCTGGGACCCCGATTTTGAGTTTCGCGACTGAAAATTCAACCAGCAGATGGTCCACTAGGGTTTCGAGCGCTGGCGAATGAATCTGAGGGTCTTGCATGCTCAGGTCAGTAGATCGACGAAAGAATAGAGAAAACGGGGGATTTACGACGTTCTCCTGCTATTTCCAGGTCAAAATTTCACCGCAAAGATGTTCTGGCGCATGGCTGGTCTGGCCACAACTTCTCCGGTAAGCACGCTGTCTGAGATCTCCCGGTGTTTTTTTATTGGAACGTGAATGCATTTTGTGTGGCAATTGAGAAACCTAGGGCGCGTGTTTGAGTGCCGTGGAGTTTGAAACAATTAACACTGTAAGAGACAGTTTATGCACTAATAGCTTACCCCAAGGTCCAATATTCTGTCTACCGTGGCATCTGCTTCGTCCGATTTCGAATGCCTTCACCTTTGTTTACTTTGCATTATAGGATAGAGAAAGATATCGCTGTTTGATGTACTTACCGAGAGCGGAGGCCTCTCAGAACTATGTCTCTATGGAATACTATGCGGCAGAGAGCCCGATAGCATGACAGGACGGGCTTAAGATTTTAAACCCTATGGGTTTATAGCGTAGACCATAGAATTAAGGTTGGATTTGCAGGCAGCTCGAATCGGTCTGCAGGTAGTGAGAGTAGAGCCGACGCCCTAACTGGTAGGGCGTCGGCTTTTATTCAGGGCATGCAGAGGCAAGGCCAAGCAACGGTCTTTTAGTGGTGATTGGGAGACTGTGCCTGGTCACTGGGACTGCCTAGAGCAAGCTTATGAATGGGCCTTCTGCAATTGAAACTACTCAGGCGGGCGGCCTGGAACAGACTTCCCGAACCATGGGGAGAATGGCGGTGTTTCACAATCACAGATCAATGGTCTAGTCCTGAGCTTCCCCAGCTCAACTTGATTTTTTTTTGGTTTTGTTTTGTTGTTCTATCTGGTGATTGGGACTGTTGTCTCCTGTTTTGTGTGTAATTGATTAGACTCTTTGCACAAGGCCTTTTGACTAGTACACACTTATCTTTTTTCGCACACATGGAAATGCTCTGGATCAAGTCTTTATCTTGTTTCTAGTTCAGCTTTTAATTTGGATGAATTCTCGTGGAATCATGTTTGCACATACAACTATACATGACTAGGTGCCCTACCCTTGTCTTCACTCCCTTGACGAGGAATCCACGTTGAGTAAAAACTTAAAAAACATTTCATCGTAGAATGTATTATAAGTGGCTATAAATAATACTTGTCTGTGAAGCACACAACTTTGTGAGACATTTTATTAATATAAATAAATTTCTGATTTAAATATATGTTTTTGATATTTTGACGTCCAATTTCTCGAAGTGCATGTCAAAGTTGATGCCTTTGAAAAATGATTACCTGTTTTCTGACGGCAAAGACTGTAGAAAATTGCATGGCTCTTAGTTTTCAATGATGCTTGCTAATTGTCCGAACCAAGCTTTTATCTTTTTACTAGTCCAGCATTTTTTGCAGGTGAATTCTGCACTAATGAAATGGTTTCACACAGTTGTACATGGCCCGTTGCTCCATTACTATTAACTATTAGCTGTTAGCAATTGTTTGTCTTAAAAGGAGAAAGAAGTACTGATTCTGGAAGATGGATTCTTCTTAATTTAGATGCTTTTACATGCTGTTATGTCGTCTCTCTTAGTAATGGCGATCTTAACTGGAATGCTGACTTGTACCTATGGAACATGGGCCTTAGGTCAGAGAGATCTAAGCTAAGTTTCGTTTTCATTTTTCTCAAGGATTTTTTGACGAAGGACAATTAACGTGTTTGACAGCTCTCCTGTTTCCCTTTCATCTACAGTGGTTTTCAGTAATTTTATGCAAGTTGGTGGTTTCTTACTCAATTTATCAGTGATGTCATTTTCGACGCAGCTCAAAGTAGTAGATGTACTTTCTTCTGGATTTTTTTTTGAAACTTTAGTCAGCATCTTCTTTCTGTCATTCAATGCTTTGTAGGAGAGTTGTGGCTGATTTATGCTATGGGCTTCATTATCTATCCATGAAAATAATAAATATATACAGTTATTTAACTTTCGTTCATTTTAACATAACTCAGTGGGTTTTATTCGAAGGTGTTCTCAACAAAATGTTGTTTCCTAGGCCAGTGCCTACAAGTTATTTAAGGAGTCAGTAGTTTAATCCCTTGGGCCTTAATCGAGATCAATTCTTCATGGAAGTTGTTGCTCGTGGTTGTGTGTATGGCCTTTGGAAGGTATGGCCTTTTTATACTGCCTTTGAAGCAATAGTAATCCATTACCAAAGGAGCCAGCTTTTAAGAACATGGATAGAGTGCTTGAAGGTTAGTTTCCATTTTCTGGTAAATGCAGTTGTCTTAGATTGGAACGTGCTCTCTAGAGGGCATGGAATTTCATGTTTTAATTGATGATTGAAGCAATAAAATACAGTAATGAACGTTAAGATTAAGTAAGGCCCTCTTCTGTTAAAGAAGATCGAAAAGCTAATCTGTCTGGAAAATTGATTAAATTATTTTTAAGGAAGATGTTGCCAATGGGAAGTATTTCAAAGCATTAGGATTGCATTGGCGCCAGGTGTGAAATGAACATTTTAATGACCAACACAAAGATGAATTTGAAATGGATCGGAGTAATTTATGAAAGGCATTTTGTTGATGGAGATCTAGGTTAGCTGATGAATACTGCATGGTGATGTATTATTTAAGTTACAGCTCATCTACTAGTTAGTTGAGTAGGGAATTCTTGTACAATACACACTTGGTTTATTTTACAACTCAGTCTGATCTTGCTTTCAATAGCAGTGATCAAAATAAGTATCAAGGATTGCACATTTCATGTCAGAATTTCAGATATTTAATTTTTCCTAATGCTTATTTGAGTTACAGTGAAGTCAATTTCTGGGTACAGGTCCTCTGCTGTTACAACTGTGGTATTGTTTCAGAAGTATCTTCTGACAATTTGCTTAGTTGTAAAAGTGTAGAATTAAATGGAACAAAATTAAGTTTAGCGGTAAAATTGACAACAATAGTTTATGTGGTTTTATCTTTTATGAACAATTTGTCATCTAATCTGGAAAAAGAGTTTTACATTTGTGCTGTTCAAAGGACTTGCTGATTTAGACTATGGCTTACTTGATCCCTGGTTCACCTGACATTGTTTATTACACTTATTATTCATCTTTTATCTGACTTCTAGTCAAATGGTTTCAGAACCTATTTAAGCTGCAGTCATGCATTTAAATGAGTCCATATTTCATCATATCACAGTTGTTACCACATCATCATAATCTGACTTGATTCTCAACTGTATTGCTTATTCAATGAATCCTTCCAATCTCAGCTTGAATTCAATATTTCTGCAGATAATTATATTCCTTGTAATTTTATTATGTTCCATTGATTTTGTGACAGTGGTATTGTAACATTTCTTAGAGGAGAAAATTATGAAAGATTTAACGTGTCAGCTATTCTATGTTGATGTCAAGTTCATAGCTTCAAGTACTTGGATTATATTTGTGACAGAATTTTAGGCTGATGCTGCTTACTTGTCTGAAACTTATTTATTTGGCTCTGTGAATAGGTTAAGCTCTCCTACAGGAATGGTTCAATCTAATTACTAGTTCTATCCTTGCTACAGGTAGAGACATTATTGGGGAAAGAAAATTACACCCTGGAAGAGCTTTTCGACGAGGAGGAAATTATTCAGGAATGCAAAGCTTTGAACAATCGACTTATTAATTTGTAATTTTCTCAATGACTCTTCTTTAATGGCTGCTTTTTGAGTTGTTTTACAGGATAATGAAAGAGCATTTTTATAATTCAATTTGCAATCACAGGTTTAAAATTTAGCATTTATTGATGTTGTAGTTCTCGTCTGTTAAAAAACTAGATGTCCACTCTTGAAATTTTTATCTATTTGATTCTTTTTATGGGCAATTATTTCTTCAGTGCAACTCATATCATGATTCATGTTGTGATTTGCCCCACTTTTGAGATACATTGTGGGAAAATCCTACATTTTGAAGAGTCTGATGAATCCCATTGAAAGCTTTGCTTTGTTGTAGCGATGATTACTATTTCCTTTTCATATTAGAGAAGTGATGGGGCTCAGCCAAATTTTCCTGAGGCAGTGCAACACCAATCTGATGTTTGCAGATGCAGTGACTCTGGGTGTTGCAATCAGTAATAAAAAAATTGGTGGTGGATTGAGATATTATGGGTTTATGGCCAAAAGATGAGAAGAGTTGGGGAAAAGTCTTTGAACTGGGTGAATGACTAGGTGGGAGAATGTTGGTGATGTCGAGTCACCAAGCTCTAATGTTTTACAATGTTTGAGTAGGTTACAGTATCAAGAACTTTGATGGAACTATTCAATAAGTCAATTGCCATCTGTGGATGACCAGACTTGTTCAATACCAATTGATGTTGTTGGCAATTGTGTGAGGGTGATGGATAACTGCAATTGTCTCCCATAAAAAGGAGAGCTCAAATAGAATTCCGGAGTGGTTTTCTTGGGTGTATGCGGTCTATATTTAAAGTAATGCCTATTGTATCCTGTGGGATCTTGTATTTTATCTGTCTGTTTGATTGGGATTATTGAAATTATTGCACCAAGGGAAGTGAGCTTCTCTGCAGCCCAGGTGGGGGAGATGTACAGGTGTATGCGTGGTTGGGCATGTAATGCTAATAAAATAAATTGATTAACAGATCTGAAATCTTCATATTTAGACAACTATGAATAGATCCAAGTTTAAGATGGATTTCTGCTAGTGTATAGGGGATGGAACCTTACATGATAATTCTGTGTGTATAGGTGTTTCAATCTTACATGATAATTCCGTGTGTTGATATTTTTTTGTGCTGTTTAATTGTTGTTGTTTTTGTCTATCAACACTGTTATCATCCTGTTTTAAAGTCTGCTCGGAATTGTCCAAGTACTTCATCAAGTGGCATTATGGACTTTATTCTCTGGATCAAGAGCTACTTGGATTAAAAGTATAAGCTAACAATACTTCAGTGTTCTAAACTGTGAACTCTCATCATCATGGATGCAAAAATATACTATTTTGTCTAGTAGCACAATGATTATATTGTTCTACCATGACCTCTTTTTTAATTGTTCAAGTTAAATGAGTGTTCAACTTAAAACTTCTTCAAGAAATGATTTTGCTTTCTCTTCCTGTGGTAACTATAAGATGTTCTAGTTTGCTGGGCTGTTTGCTGCCTGTCCATGGGTTCTACAATAGTTTAAAAGAATATGATCCATTTCAAGGTCTTTGACTCTTCGTATAGCATATCCATCCTATCCATGCCCTTCCTTGTCTTTTATGGCTTATGCTGTGAACCCATTGCTGATTTGAACAGCAATGTTGAAGGTTATGCCATTGGAAGGCACTACAAAATGGAAGGGTTAATCTTCGTCCAATTTAATATTGCAAACAAAACATATCTTGAAGGGAACCACTTGAAGCCATATAAATTCACAAACATGTGCTGTAATGGTTGTGTTTCCAAAATTGAAGAAAAATGACCGGTGGCTTCTGAAAATGTGAAAAATGAATAAATTGATAAGCCAAGGAAATTATTATTAAGAATGAAGCAAATATTGTAATCTCACATGAACCCTCTCAAAATACTAATTTTTACATTTTATACTGTTTGAAATTTTATCACAATAGGAGCTGATTGTGTGGGAACCTCTTGAAGCTATATAGCTTCCAGAAGCATGTGCTGTGATGGTTGTGGTTCATGAAAAGTAGCTTCAGAAAATTGAAGCTATGTAGCTTCCAGAAGCATGTGCTGTGAAGGTTGTGGTTCATAAAAAGTAGCTTCAGAAAATGTCTATGAGGGAACAACGCGAAAAAGGAAGGGAATAAATTATAATTATTATGAATGAGCCCTGGGCTTAAGATGGATATATCTGGTTAGATAAATCCTGTTAGATGTTCGGGGCAACGTTGCACGAAGCGGGGATGCGGAAGCATCATTTCCCAAAAATCTAGAGAGCGAGCATCTTAGAAGCATCTACTATATATATAGATATATTATATTTTTTTTGCTTTCATATTAAAAAACATCCCAAATACCAAATTAGTTGTAGAAGACATGAAAACATGCATATTTTTACATAAATCAAGATAAATATGGCATCCATGATTCCACTGTACATCAATGATTAATTATTCGAGCATTAGCCATCTAGATTCTAGCAATCACAAATATACATCAAATTTTTAAGCATATCATAAAACACAGAACATTTAGAAAATAAAATCATCAAACATTCAAGTAATTTATCTAGCAAGTGAGCAATTGTCAACACGAGTCATGTCCAAAATTCAAATAATAATGTTTACTAAATAGGGCACTTGGCCACCACCAAGACTAAAGTACATACTGAACTAGTAAGAGTAAGACAAAAAAGTTCAAATTCACGACAAGACTACAAGTCTAATCTACGACAAAAGTAGTAAACTGTGAATATATTTACTAATCTCTCCTCCTTCCACCACTAACAGGACATCAACCTCCTCCACGTGGTGGCAATGAAGAAGGTGTTGGCTTTGGAAGTTGTGGTAGTGGAACTGATGAAGATGAAGCCCCTGCTGTTGGTGTTGAAGGCTGAAGCATGGAACCTAGGAACCAAGGGACCGGATGGTGAAGGATTAGTGACAGGTCGATAAGTTAATTTGAGGTCAAGGTTTAGGTTTAAGTGAAGGGTAGGCTAACTTATGACGGTCTACGGTTGAATCCTTCTAGAACCCCTTCCCTTTGTGCCAGACCCCCACCCCATCATCTGATATCTGATCTGATCTCATCAGTCAGTTCTGGCTGTAATGAATTAAGAAATAGGGCAGTTCTGATCCGATAATTCCACAACTTAGCTGAGCTGTGCCTGTACACAATGGACTGACTTACCGGCTTTCAATACGTTATGCCTAATAAATAGGATCTCAACTCGATCATCATCATCTTAGATAAGAGCATCCTCCAATTGCTCTAATCGCAACACTCCATCCTCCAAATTGGGCTCCTTTGGATTTCTGTCCCAAACCTTAAGGTCTTAATTAGTCTTTGCATCATTATTCATCACAATATTGGGACAACAATCACAAGTTGTAGTGAACATAAACCAAGCTCTCTGCATGATCTAAGTTTAACCTGTTCCTTCTAACACTCTGGATGAAAGAATAAGAGCTCCAACACCTCTCTATAGAATAAGTGTATTACCACATGTGATAGCACCCGCAATGCCAAAGATTGTAGAAGTGAAGTAGCACCTCCATGCCTGTTCCACCACTCAAGAGAAGAAAATTTCTCTTGATCTCTAATTACATGCATGCTCCCAAATGGACCAGCGCTAAGCGTGTAGTTGCTCAAATGTTTCTGTAGCATGGCAGACTCCTCATCAGGGACTAATTTATCCAATACATTTATATAACCAGATAGAACCTCTGGATCTAGGTGTGGTTTTTTCTTGCTACCCCCCAAGGTGCTGGTGTTAAAAGCCATGATAGATGATAGTATTTAAGTGTCAGAACATATGTTAAAGCATGCAATGGAACATTTAGCATATCCCATCGTTTTCCCACCTCTGCATGAATATAATTGTACAAGGTGACATCTTCAGGCTCATCAATGTTTTTAATCTGCCCCAACATGCTATGCATGTGCTCATACCTCCCCAATTATTGGCCGATCTCAATCTGCGAACTTGATCATGTAATAAATTGGTTTGGTGAATTGCAAAAGTTATTTAATATGTGACCAAAAGTACCTGTCAAGAATAGTGTCCTTGACTCCATTAGCACCATCTCTATTAGTGTTAATTTTCTCCCATGATTCAAAGGTCACCAGATTAGTTAAAGCTTGTCTCACCTTCACTAGCCGCCTAAAGGTGAGGTAATAACATGCAACAAATCTTGTTTTTGCAAGTTTAAGCAACTGCAACTTGGAGTAAGTGCCATAAAAGTAGTTTACCCTTGTATGCCCTATGATAAATTTAATGAGTTGCTTCCCTCTCTTTTAAAGCTCATTAATCCATCCACATTCTTTATGCTTCACAATATCTTGCATCAAAAGGTTCAATTTGTGCACCAAACTCTCGTACCAAAAGATTTGTGGATGAGCACGCTCGATAATTTTTCCTGCTACCTTACAATTTGCTGCATTATCAGTGATCACTTGAACCACACATTTTTAGGACCAACATCTTTGATTGATTGCAATGGAAGATTTGCAATGTTTTGGGAAGTTGCACTAATGGAGGAGTCGTCATGACATGTAATAAACACTGCACCACTAGCAGAAACACCAAGAATATTTATCAAATGTGGGTTTCTAATATTTGTCCACCCATCTGATACAATGGATACCCCACAGTCCACCCACTCATTTGTAAAACATGTCAAAGCTCTTTGAACCTTTGCTTTTTCTCTTTCTAATAGCACTATTCTAGCTTTCTCCTAGTTGGGGATCTTGTATCCTTTTGGGGCTTCATTGATGGCCTTAACCATATCATGCCAATAGGGAGAGCGAAGCACATTGAATGGTACACCGCAATCACAAAGAAACCAGACGATCTTTCCATCCACATCATCTCTCCCAGCAACATTTAGGAAATCCCCTATTGTTCTTTTACCTCCAGAGCTTGCAGAAGTACCATTAGGAGATGGGCTACCAAATCTAGAGGTTGCACTTGATTCAGATTGAGTTTTTTGTTTCTTTTTTTTTGTTATTGTGCAACCTCCTCTATTTGGATGTATTTTCTTCTTTGTTCAGCTGGAACCTTTGGGCAAATTGCTATCCCCACGGCACCCTTTTTGTCATCACTGCCCATGACCCCACAAAGATGCCTCACTGGGCGTTTCGTGCAACACTGGTCCGGGGCAATCATTTTTGATGCTGTATCCGATGGAATTTAGTATTTGACAAATTTTAATCTTACACAATAATCTTTGATTGTTGTTTGCCTTCAAAATATTACTATGTCATCTTATTTGTGTTGTTGTCTGCAGTCTTCGAGGTAGACCACAGGTGGAACAAATGCTGCGTTATATTGTAGAACAGCCAACAGAGGATGCAGACAATAGACGAACATTCAAGTAATTACCATTTCTCACCTATTGCTTGTATTTTTTCTTTAATGAATTGGAGCATTTTTCCTCTGCCCAGGTGGCTGGGGAATATGTGGATTTCACAGCATATGGGTGGTTTTCTCTTGGATTTTCTCTTTACAAACAGTACTGCATGGCTTTGTTTCTTTGACAGGTTTCCATTTATTGCTTGTGAAATATTTGCCTGTGAAATTGATGCTATATTCAAGACACTTGTAGAGGATGAGGAGGTAAGGTTGCTTGCTGCCTTTCTGGATTTTCATGTTAGGCAGCTTAGTTTTTAAGTACGCATTGATATACTTGATTTATTGTTGGTTTGGATATTTCATGATGTGCTGTTTAAATGGTAAACAAATACTCATTTAGTTCAATTTTGTTTTTGCTCAAGGTCAATTTTCTTTATTGAACTACTAGATACAATATTTGTTCGTGTTCTATAACTTTGGGTGTACAAGGTCCTTGCACTAAAATTGCAATAATGTGTTATGTGCATTTATTTTTGAAAATATGGAATTATGTTTAGGTCACTGACATACTTTCATCTATTACCCACAGTTGATGGACCTGCTGTTTTCTTTTTTGGAACATGATCGTTCTCACAGTACATTATTAGCTGGATATTTTAGCAAGGTATTCAATATATCTTCTTTTTATGCTCTTTCAGTTTATCTCAATTGGGGTTGTATTGTTTGTTAGGCTGTGTGATCATAAAATAATATGTCTCAAATTTCAATAACATGCTATTGAACCTTTTCTTGTTTCACTTTTCCACTGTTGGCATGTTGAAGCCAGCAGATTTTAAATTGAAGCTGATATTTTGTATTCTGGTTATCATCTTGTTAGGTTGTCGTATGTTTGATGCAGCGAAAGACAGACTCTCTTATGCATTATATTCAAGTAAGCATTATATTTTTTCCAAATAACCCAAGTGCAAATTCTTGGAGTTCTCTTTTCCTGTCATTGTAAATGTTGTATCTTCATTTGCGCTGCGTGTCATGGACTAAGTTGTAATTTTTTTTCTAATGAAAAATGTGAAGATCGATTCTATCCACAATATGGTCAAATCTCCCATTCATTCATTAAAATGTAAAACCCTTATATTCAGGGACTTATAGTCCAAGAATGTGTTTAAACAAATCACCAACCTGAATTTCTCAATTAACATCCTCCAAAGAACAAGACAGGGAAGAGTGCTGAAAATCAGTGCACTGATGTCATTAGATGATCTATTAATGATTTATTCAATGCTGTGGAGTTACTTCAGCTGGAATCATTCCAGAGAAAAGTTAAGGAAATCATCATTTCTGAATGATAGCTTGACACACTATCATTACATAAGTCATTTGGATTTGAAGACTAGATCTTGTTTCGCAACCTCGGTGACCAGATTTTGCTTTGTTAAGTGCATGGTGGCCACTGGCAACTTTACCAATAGGATTGATCATTCTGCCCAGATGACCAATTACCAAGCTTCATCATATAATGATCAATTATTAGCCACAATGAAAATGATTTCATCTACGTCTTCACCGAGGGCACCAAAGTTCTAAGATAAAATGGTTGTCATTTTACTCCCACATTGTACTGGTTGTCATTGGATGTTATTTGTAGTCCCATGGGCTACTTTTGTGTATCTGAGATTTTGACTAGATCTATTGTAGCTTAATTTTAAATTGTGATAGAGGAATGGGTGAATTCATGCAAGAATGGCCATAATTTTATTAATGTCTAATGAATGACCATAAATAGGTCAATGGGACTGAATGATGCAACCAATACAAGTACAATGTGCACCCTTACATGCTATATAAATGAGAACTTATAATTTGTGGACCCGTGGTTGATGAAGATTATAACTACTGATGTTATGTGGTTTAATTTATGTTTTTATGCTATTCATAACTAATTCATCATACTGCATGCTTTTGTTGACATATATGCATCAAATATATAAAAATATATATTATATAAAATTCGCTCTCGACTGGAAGCTTCTGAACATTGTCGTTCCCTGCTCCCGCTTCCGCTTCTGGTCCCACTTCCAAGTAGCCTTTCTCTGATATGCTAATTTCACAGTCTTTGGAATAATGCCTCCCTTGAAATTGTGTCAAAAGATTTTTGGAAATCTACAAGGCAGCTAGCATCCTCAGTGATTGGCTCTGAGGGTGAAGATGTGATCAAATTTCTGGTTTTCTGGGCAGAAGCCTGATTGTCCTCTAGCTCTGAGATGTTGATTCTCCAATTCCTCAGAAATCCACTGGTGTAGAACTGTGGCATAAAGCTTGGAGAATGTGTGGCTCAACATTATAGTCCTGTAGTTATTCAGATCAGCACTGCTCCCAAATTTATAGATCGGACGCGATATGTGTCTTGTCCAGGGGGGGTGGGGGAGCCCGAACAAACCACATGGTTAAAAAGATTTGCAATATATGACTCAAGCAATTGAATGCCATGCTTGAGGAATTTGGCCTGAAACCCATCCTCATCAGCTGCCCTGTTGGTACTCAAAGCTTTAGCTGCTCTCCTGGTTGCCAATTCAAGCCTTGTTGTTTTCAAACTCCGTTCCTTTGCTATGGGACTTGCGTTAAATTAATCATGTTGTACATGATTAATCTTTTTATAAATTACAACCCTGTAATACTTGCAAGTTACAGTTTACTCAGGTTTTGTATCTTTTTTTTAATGTGAATAATATCTAGCCCTCCAGGGTGTTCTGTGTAAAATGTGCATACGACAGGGTGTTCTGCCGTTGCTTATCCTTCCAATGCTAGTTGATTGTTGAACAAAGCATCAATCTTCTTCTCTGTTGTTGTCTGTGCATGTTTTCTCTCTCTGCTGGTGGTCAGTTTTTTGCTTAATAGTTAATACATATGAACTAACATTAGGGGTTTGAGTTGAAAATCTTTTTTATAAGCATTAGCTTTTTCAGGTTATAGGACAAAGTTATTTGAACATCAGGGTCATAAATGAGGGTTTTTTTGTTAAAGGTCAAGGTGTTTGTTTTATACTTAAATTTCAAGTGAAACAAGCCTTTTTTTTCAAGAACTGGTATCAAACTAGAAGTGTTGGCACTAATATTAATAGAATTGTTGGGAGAAAGGGTAGGGTAAATGAGAGAAAGGGATTGCACTGACCCTGAAGTGCTCATATTTTCAACAGTAACCCATCCTGTTTTATATCTTTTCATTTTTCTCACCCAATTGCTTAAAATAACTGACCATTGAAAACTTGTTAAAGGAATTATTTAGGAAACAAAGGGCTTGGAGAGGAAAAATGCATAAGGGTGTGTATCTTTTTTCTTATCATGTGTATTTATTTGTGGAATGTGCACAGCTAATTATTTTTGGTATGATTGATTATTAGTAATTACAAAATTAATTGCTTATTTGGTAGCCTTAAGACGTCCAAATTCATCTTTAGTTTTCTAATTGGCTGATATGCTCTTTTGTTTTGCATTTATGTACTCAAGTCTGACATCTTTTGCTTTCATGTTTATTTTTATACTATCACTGAAAGGTGTTTTTTGAATGACAAGGTTTGATTATCTTATTTGACTTTCACTTTGCTTATTTCATATAATGATACTGTTATCATATATGCAGGCACACCAAGAGATATTTCGTAAATTGGTTGACTTAATTGGTATCACATCCATCACTGAGGTATTTCTCTTCTCTCTTTGGTGAGGTGAATGAATATGCTAGATAAGAAAAACAGTAAACTGTACACAACTCTCAGGAATTAGTTTGTTATAAATATTAGTTACTTGTAAGTTGCAATAGTAATGATTTTGCAGTTTGTAAATTTTGTAGTAATTGCTATCTAGTATGCATTAATTTCTTTATTGTGATATTTTCGACTTATATATTCAATAGTTTGTTGTAATAATTTGTTTAATTAGTTTGGTACAAATATTATTGTTGTCATATTCTGCCGAAATATTAATGTTTTCTTCAAAATGTGGCTAATTATGCCCTCATGTGACAAACAGATTTTAATTCGTCTAGTTGGAGCAGATGATCATATGTATACTGATGATGCAATGCAATGGCTAGCTGACACTGACTTGCTTGAAATGATTGTAGACAAGTTGAGTTCACCTGTAAGTATGTTGGATGATGTGTAGCTGGTCATGGATTCTTTAGTCTTTCCTCGAGAAAGAAACAAGTGTGTACCTGCCAGGCACTATATCTTTATTTGTGGTCTGTAAGAGTGTCAAACATGTTCATTAATTTAGTTTGTTGGCTTTTCTGCAAAGCAGAATTCCCCTGAAGTGCATACCAATGCTGCAGAAACACTTTGTACAATAACCCGTTTAGCTCCTTCTGCCCTGGCTTCAAAGCTTTCAAGCCCAAGGTGTGGATTGCAGCACAGACTTTTGTATGTTGAAATTGTCATTTTGTACAGTTGTCTGCAATTGTATTGACATTATTCTTTGTATGTGTAGCTTTGTGGGAAGGCTTTTCCATCACGCGTTAGAAGATTCACAGTCAAAATCTACTCTAGTGCATTCATTGTCTGTCTGTATCTCAGTGTTGGATCCAAAGAGAGCAGCAACAGTGGCAGCAGCTGGTGCATCCCGTGGTCATGTTACTGAGCCAGTGTTGACTGCAAATCCTGAGACTGTGGATGGCATGCTACAGAGACTCGGTAATGTTTAGTGGCTGGCAGTTTTTTATTATGAATTTAAAACTTGGATGTGATTTGGGAGTGCTTAATTTATTGTGCTGAGAAGCGCATTCTACAGCGAGTTACTCTTTTTTCAAAATCACTTAGGATTTGCACCCTGTCCCAACTGCTTATAGATACCTTTGGGGGAACTGAACCTTCATTAACAGTCTCAGATGCTGGTGCACAGAACCATGACCTCATTGGTGACAGACTGAAATTTATCTAAAACATTTCTACTATATTTCTTATATACTCCTTTAGAAAGTGGATACTTTGTTTCTTTCAGCTTGTCTAGTTCACCTTTACAGAGTATTTCAAGGCTTGCCAGAGATGGCTAAGGTCTTGGGTGAATTTTATGGATTTTGTGAATGCTAGGCTATTGCTTTGTGTTTCAGATGAGATTTTGTGGGATCCATCTATTTTTCATTTTTTCAATTTTCCAATGTTACAAGGGACACCACCTGAGCAAGAACCAATAAACATTTTGCTATATTAGACATATTCATTAATATAAATTTACGATGTATATTATAAATATTATAGTTACCATATATGCCCCTGTGATGTGCCATATATGCCTGGATACAATCTTAATGTGTTCCAGTATATATGCTGTATGACTACCTCTATATGAGTGGGATATGTACTGGTATGGCAAGAATATGTTTATATTTGATCTAGGATGTGTTGGGCATATGTACTGGATGTGGCTGGTAAGGAAATCCTAATCTCATCCTTGAATAAATTCAGAAAAAGGAGAAGCCACAAAGAGAATGAAGTTAATGAACTGATGTCTGAAATTAAAAAGGAGAAGCTGCTAAGAAAATGATTTATTGTCTGAAATTAAAAAGGTAAAATTTGGTTCACAACAGTCATGCCAGTTTGAGCTGCAATTAAAGCCAATTCTGATTTGCTTGTATGAAGGGGAGTTTTGAAGGTTTTCAGGGATGATTTCAAGGAGGACCCTCTTCACTGTTTGCTGATTATATTTATTGTGGCTAATTTTAAGGAGGATCTTCTTCAGTGTGTGCTGATTTCATCATGCTTGGGTATATCGTGTGTTGTAATTTTATTAAAACATATATCAATGTTGATACCAGAAAAATGAAAGTGTATAGGCCATAAAGATTGTCTTCACTGAAATAAAGTATTTTCAAGGCATTTAAAAACACACTTGACCATTGGGAAAAGAACTTCTGTTCTTTAATGGTATTTTAATTTATGTTTCATGTTTATACTCATATCTATGTACTATGTATGTATGCATGCCAGTATATGCCATGTCCTAGCAGTATTGTATCCAAGCTTTTATACTGTATCGATATCATATATTGTTTGATATCTGTACCCATAATTGTATCCATGCAATGTAGAAATACATTTATTTTATGTACTTTATTGGATATTGATATACACAAGTATATGAAATGTTCATAACCTCTGTAGCCTGCATTTTCCAGATCTATCCGAATTTCTCCCTTACCTGGCCAATTTTTTTTCATTATATGTAGATGTTCCTCCCCTTCTGTTGATCTAGATGGACCCCCAAGTGTCTGCAAGCCAGATGCAGTAGCATAGTTTTTCACTATTCATGGGGTGCTGAGAGAGGTGGATGGATATAGTATTATGCGGTTTTGAGAAGTTCTTAGGTTGCGTTGATTGCTATGTTTGGATAGTGGGTTCAAGGTTGTCCATGCACATCGTTAAAGTAGCTTTGAATGTGGGCATCTGACAGGTACAGGGGTATGTTGGAACCATGTTGGAACACTGAGCATCCTGAACTCAAATTCAGAATCAAAGTGCATTGGAAATATTTTACAGGATTGTTCTTTGTAGAGTTCTGAACCAGCATCTAGTATGAATCCAGTCATGGACTGAGAGGTACCTGTTCTGTGAAATATGTGCAGTACTTGTTTCCTGTCTTGTTTGTTGAAATGCACCACAAGCCTTGGCCATCAATTTTGCCATCGAGTCTTGGATGCAGTAGTTAACATGTTGGCTGCATTAATGCAGAAACATGTGATTGGGGATCTTTGAACTTTAAGCACTTATAATACATTGGTTTAATCTCAAAGTGTGTCCAGAAAAGCAACATTAATGGCTGTAGCGAACAGAGAAGACGTAGGTACATGCAGAGAAAGTGCAGTGGAAGATACAGTAACAGAGAAGATACAGGTACATGTGAGACAACTGTGCATGTCCATACATCAGCAGTGTGGACCTTCTCCAACAAAGATTACAATTTACATATGATATGTAGGGCACCGAGTGAGGGTGCAGCACTGTCATTTATTTAGGGGAGAGGGAGGTGGAGGGTGTGTGCTTGTGCCATCCTCAAATACTTCCAGTTTTCTGTAGACCAAGTTTATCAGTTTGCTGTTTTTAGTTGCCTTTCTAGTTATATTAGAAGTTAGAACTAGTGTGTCTGTTCATTTTCAGTTGGATGCTATTTTCTGATCTAGTTTTAGTTAGATGCTATATCCAGTTTTAGCAGTTCTATTTTGACATTCACCGTGAGTTAAGGGAGTGCAGATACCTGGTTAGTGGCTGCATGAAGGGCAGTACTAGGAGTAGCCACAGATCTGAAGGAGATATCACGCTTGCATGCCTAGCATATTCTTCAAGGGAGGCACTATTTAAGTAGAATATTGGCTTAGTTTGGTGGGCACCATTGTGCATATTTAGATTCAATGTACTCACCATTCTCCTAGTCTATAAAGGAATTAGATGGCAGACTATTATTATTAATATTATAATAGTAGTAGTGTTTATATTTATTCGAGTAGTCTTTAGTGCGACTTTTTGAAGGCTTTTACGGTGGATTTTTCTGGTGTAATTTCTCTAAAATCTGGCAGGAATTTATTGAAAGAGAATTTTGATTGCTAACCTTGCACAATCAAAGTGCTCTAGGGGTTTTTGAGGGTGCTGAATCCATGTATAGAGTCAAAAAAACAGTTTAAATAACAAAAACCAAAATTTTACCTCAATCTTTTTCACCGGATTCCGGCACCTGAAACTCCAAAAAGTCGCACTAAAGACAACTCCATATTTATTTGATGGTAGTAGCTTACTGTTATCCTGTTGCATGAATAAACAGAGTTGCAGATTTGGAGCCTCAGATTTTCTGAGCATGTTTACTGTATGTTGCTGTTAGTAATTCCAAGCAGCATGTGTCACATATTTTTTTGTTTAAGTTACAGCAGATTTGATGGAAGGTTAAGGCTTTTTGATATCCCAGGGTTAGAATTTGTATTCAAGTGCTGATCTGATTTCCATGATCTAGAAATTTAACCTGGTATACTATCAAAGTGTTGTATCTGAAGCTATATTCCGTGCATGGAGAGTTCAGTATTGAAGGAAAGAGAACTGTTGGGGGGCTTCGGTGGGCAATATGTTCTTGCTTCAGTGACTAAAACAGACCTATCTTGATGATCGACATGTGGATTCGAGAAGGGGTGTGAAGCCCTAGTTGATCAAGTGTTGAGATATTGAAGCTTGTTTTTGTAATTATGGCCATTCCTAGTGTGCAAGAGTCACCAGTTGGAGGGTACCTTAACTCTGTGCCATGGAATTGTAGATTGAATCCCTTCCTAGAAGTAGCGATCCTCTTGGACCGTGTGGAGCAAGAGGTCAAATCTCCTGTAGATTCCAAAGATATGGCAGTGTAAAACGAGAATCCAGTGAAATTGAAGCAAGTACCAGTGGTTTTGGTGAGAATGATTGTTGGTCCCTTAGATTGCTGGGATGAAGATTGCCAAGGAGATGTTTGATGTCTGGGGAAGTCTGTAGCAAAGTGTCAATGTATCTGGGATGATGGTTTTGAGGAACAAACTTACCATGACCTACATGTATAAACATAGAGTATCTAGATTCAGTCAAAGACAATGAGCTACTCTGGATTGCTCTGAATGGCTTCAGTTCATCTTTGCACAACTTTGTCTAGGTTATTTGTGGTCGGTGGAAGTTAACCGACTTTCAGAAGTTGTGGGATGCTTTCCTTGGAATGGAAATGAGGCTACCACATATCTGAACCAGCTTCAAGGAAGAGATTGATGTACTAGACAGATACCTAGTGTTTAGAACTAGTGTTTCTCTTCATCTTCAGTTAGATGCTGTTTCCATTTTGATGCTGTTTGTATTAAGTGTTTCATGAATTCGCTCTTTTCTGGCCTTTCAAGATATTGGGAAGGGTATTGCCATTTTGACCTGAAATCAAGCAAGAATCATTTTGGATTGATAGAATCGCAAATATCATTTGTTAACATTGCAAAATCAGGGGTATTATAGGGCACCGAACCCATTTCTGCATTAAAACATCAAACTCAACAATCCAAAATAGCAATTTCAGAAAAGATTTTATTGCCAAATTCTGATGATGAGAAACAGGAAAAATTCAAAATTGTAGAATATTTACTAAGCATTCTTTCCAGTTTTTAGCAGTCATGCACTCATTTAAGATATACATCCCTAGGTGCTGGTTGTATGAAGGTAGTTGGAGTAGGTGCACCTCGCTTATTCTATCAATGCAGTAAGGTACAGTAGTAGTAGTTAGTTGGGTTTTACTTAATCTAGTGGGCACTGCTGTGCATGTGTAGTGTATATGATTTGAGACTTGGATTTTCTGAGTTTGTTTATTTTATGATGCTGTTAGTAAATTCTAGCATTATATGTAGCGGAACTTGCATTCAAGTTACAGCAGTTTTGATTTAATGTTAAGGCTTTGATTACCTAGGTTAGGGATTGTATTCAATGTGGGTCTCACTATCATGGTATAGTGCTATTGTTGCTGATTTAAACCCTTTATTTGCTAATTTCCAGTTGTTTTGCTGATGATTTAGGTGACTTGCTGAAGCTGTTGGACGTATCTTCTGATGGAAACATATTACCAACCACATATGGTGAACTCCGGCCTCCTCTTGGAAAACATCGTTTGAAGGTTAGATCTTTGTCAACAAATATGCTCTTGTTATGAGTCATGCTAGTTATTTTCTTCTGGCTATATCATCCAGTGGGCATTTATAATCATTGTTTTAAGGTTATATACAGTGCATATTCCTGTTCTGCTAGTCACGGTAGTAGGAGCTGATTGTGGATATTGTATTAGTTGAATCATTTGAAGGTTAGATCTTTGTCAATAAATATGCTCTTGTTATGAGTCATGCTAGTTATTTTCTTCTGGCTATATCATCCAGCGGGCATTTATAATCGTTGTTTTAAGGTTATATACAGTCCCTATTCCTGTTCTGCTAGTCACGGTAGTAGGAGCTGATTGTGGATATTGTATTAGTTGAATCATTTGTAGTGCATCTGATGGGAACTTGCCTGTAGCATATTTGGGGCCTGTTCACGTAGATTCTTTAAATTGCCCTGATAAACAGCTGGTCATTTTTTGTTTGTAATATTGCCAGATAGTGGAGTTCATTGCAGTCCTGCTTAGGACAGGCAGTGAAATTGCTCAGCAGGAATTGGTCAAGTTGGGTGCTATCCAATCGATTATACAACTGTTTTTTGAGTAAGTCACATGTACACTTCTATTTAATTTCTAAATAACCGTCATTGAATTGCTGAAGATATCGGTAATTGAACATTTATTTTATGCTTGTTTGTGATGGTCTATGCAGTTATCCTTTTAACAACGCCCTGCATCATCAAGTGGAGAGCATCATAGTGTCATGCTTAGAGAGCAATAATACAACTCTTATCGAGCATCTCCTTCAGGATTGTAACTTAGTTGGAAGGATTTTGGCAGCAGAAGGAAATCCCACTATTCCTGTTGATGAAAATAAGGTACTTGAAATAATTACGTGTAAAAGGATCCAAGATATATATATATGCTTGAATTGTCCCAAACAAAATTTCATTCAATCTTCTTTCAATGATGTAAAATGATTGAAAAAGTAATGTTGAAGCCATGCTAAGTATACCTCTCTAATGCACAATTTTGAATGATATTTAGCCAACAGTACCTTATCCAGGAAAAGCTCCACCAAGAACAGGGAATATTGGTCACTTGACACGAATTGCAAACAAGATAACTCAGTTGGGAATTAACAACAGCCTGATACAGTCATCATTGCGGGTATGCATTGAGTTTTTTGTCATCATAATATTTTTTTGTAAGATTTGTGCTGTTTAAAGAATCTTGGCATCAATGTTTGAGAGATATCTTTTGCCTTTGCCAATTGGTTATCTTATTTTCCTTATTATCATAGAGACATGGTGAAATGTTGTTTCTTCACTTGATAAAATAAAGATTAATCATTCAATAGAAATATATGATGCAAAGGTACATGAGCCGTGGTGGTAATTGAGTAAAATTATCCCTTCAATAATGTTATAGAAACAAGTCAATTTTATGTCAAATGATCAATTTCAAGGAATCCCACTTTTGATTGAGATAAGTAAATAAGTTATACATTAAAACATTGATTCCTGCGAAATAAAAAATAATGATATAGGCCATTGGACATACAATATTTTCCAAACCTCTTGCTATTGCAGTATTTGCCAAACCTAACTGCTTATTAAGTTACAAGTTGTATTTTTACCTATGGGTTAATATTAGATGTGTATTACTTGATTTGATTTTGTTTAATGCAAGGGTGAAAAGAATGACACTTAAATCATATTTAGTGCCTCCTGAAAATTGGCAAGAGGACAGCATGTTTAACCATCAGGTCCCTATCTGAAAATATTGCATTTGTTTAATCCTTATCAGGGAAACAGCGAGTGGACTAATTGGGAAACAAATGTTCTTTCAAAGCGTAATGTAGTGGAAAATGTTTTCCAGTGGGCGTGCGGGTAGGTTTCTTTAACCCCTTGTTATGCTGCCAAGGAAGATTATTTTAATAAGAAACCTTTGATGCATCTGTGTTAGAAAAATATTATTGTATCTGGCACTGTCAGCCTAACGGTTGATTATTAGAGTAATCATAGGCAGTTTAATAGTAATTTTCACCACTTCACCAAGACTTGTATGATGCTTGGCTAGGTGGCTTTATTATTCACGTGAAAATCTGAAAGCTTGGATGATGGTTGTTTGTTTGCTTGTTAGAAGATTCTTAGAAGGTTAACTAAGATTTTTTACTACCACACCAAGACATGTATTTTGTTTGGCTAGGTAGCTCATTTATTGAGGGGTTTTGTAAAAAGATTATTTTATAATTCTAAAAGATGAGAGAGTGGGCAGTTTAAGAGTGGGGTGATTTAATGGTGTTGAGAATGTGGAGTTATTATAAATTTCTTTATCATAAGAATGGGGGAATAGAGTGGTGTTGTCTCCTGTTCTTCTGCCTCAATTCCTAATAATTTCTGACTAATATCAAACTGTTGTTTTGGGGATCATCTTGTGTTGCAGGCGGCCAACAACAGTACATGAACGGACTATAGATAGTGATGAAGATGATTTTCGTGACAGAGATTATGATGTGTCAACAATGGCCAGTAACCTAAGTCAAGTATTCCGATATGGAATGTTTGACAATGAAGATGGGGAAGAGGTAATATTCCTTTGGTACAGCTATATTAAGTGTTTTTTTAATGTTTTTCTTCGTTTAATTTGAGTTTACTGTCATATATCGTGATTCAACTTTTGGTCTTGGGTGCCATCAGTGAAATGTGGTCAAATATTCATGAGTTTTATCTATTCATTCTATGTTTGCCTCTTGTGCAGGCTCATGGAGCCATTGATAGAGATGATGAGGTATGCGGTAGACTGTATCTAATAACTTGCACATTACGGACACTTCCATTGACCACCTCCTTTTTCATCTTGAACAACTGAAAACTGTATCGAAGTGTATTTATTATTTAATGAAGGAATGCTATCAAAACTCTTAAACATTGGTCTCTATAGTCTCATTTAATGATTAATCACACGTTATGCCTCGCTAGTTTCCCTTTTTGATGTTTGGGTTTACAATGTTTCATTTGTGCTATAAGAATACGAGTATTTCTGTATACAATGTTTTTCCAGGATGTCTTCTTCGATGATGAGTCAGCAGAAGTGGTGGTCTCCTCTCTCAGAATGGGTGAAGAGCAGGATGGGTAAAGTCACAAGTCTTTATATGCTTATATGTAAAACTATAAATTGTTGAAAAGGAACCAAGAAATATAGCGAGTCGCCTGTTCAGAAATTGAAAGAGAATTAAACTATAGCAATGTGGTTATCTATATTGATGCGCTCTTTACCGTTACAATGCTTATTGACTTGGGTAGATAAAGCACGTTTAGTGATGTTATTTGCCTCTTGGGTCTTTTGTGGTTTTCTTGCAGTGGGATGCTGAGAGAAACAATGTTCACAAGTCCAAATTGGTTTGCTTTTCAAGATGATAGGCCTACTGACCAGTCAGTGCCGACATCTCTTGTTTCGTCATCTCCAAGAGTGGAGGATGGTCAAGTGAACAACACAATAGCATCAACTAATAGTGGTGGTAGCAGCAGCAGTGATGATGAGGTTGTGTTAGGGGATGATGAGGAGTTGGTAGATACAGCCACTTCTCCAAATGGCACTTCAAACGGTGTAGATATAGAAGCTAAGGCAGAAAACACCTTAAATTCTGTTGATGATTTGTCTTCAGAGCTGGAGAAGGTTGACATATCCGATAATTTGACCTTCCTTCAATGTGTTGAAAGAAGTATTGATATATTTTCTGTCAAGCCTCCTGATTGGGTGGGATGGAAAGATACTGCAGATTTTGAGGGCACTTCTGGTAGAAATCCGTTCAGTGGAAACAATCCTTTTGAAATGGATATTGGAAACGCATCAGAGGCAGGTGATAATTTAAAGCCGGCTTGTGCAAACCAAGACTCCAGGATTAAAATGGATCATGTAACTAGCAAAGAGACAATTCAAGATGGTTCTGTTCCTGAACTACAAGAGGCTGCAGAAGCTGATGGATTAGTGAATAAGACAACATTGTCCTTGTTTGAAGAAAATGTGGAGTTTGTTGGTGTAGAGATAGAGGGAACAAAGAAAGCTATGGAACATGCTCTAAAGGAAGGGATTGTGGGGGAGGCTGGACCAATTAAACGGGATGTTGGTTTGAAATCTGAAGAAACAAAAGTGATTGATGAAAATGGTGATTCTAAATACAATGACATGAACTATTGGCGCAGTGATTATAACTCCACAATAGCTCAAGACGAAGGATCATTGTAAATTAAGGGTCTGTCTCTATTGTTGTATATCTCAGCAGAGGATGAAGGCAGATTGTGTAAAGAGCATGTATTCTGTATGGAAACCTGTCTAATGTCCAGCCAGATTTGGCTGTACAAGTGGGGTACAACACCGCTCTTGTACCAATCAGCACGGATTTGTATGTTCTAGTTCATAGCCCGTTTATTGTTTCTTCCCTTGACAGGGGCTCAGCAGATGACCTTATCTTTGATCACTGCATGAGTCCCATTGTTTGTGATATTTCACTCTTGGTTAAAAATAGATATTGATAGGACGAACATTGATTAATTTCTGGATTTGGTACTAAGCATCAGAATATTCAATGGCCAAATGAAATAACATCTTCTCAATTATAGTTGTGTTAACATCATGTAATAGTTGCTCTGCAGATGACCTATCTTTGCATGAGTCACTAGCTTGTGCTTATTTCGTTCTTGGTTAAATAATTATTGATAGGACGAACAATGATTTATTTCTGGATTTGAGACTGAGGTTCAGAATATTCAATGGCCAAATGAATAACATCTTCTCAATTATGGTTGTGTTACAACACAATTTGAGCTATAAGATTTCAAACGACATTCCATGTCCGTGCTGCAGTTCTGATATATACAAATTGAATTGCAAGTTTCTTGGCTGGTTCAATTTGAGTTATTTCATACTTACCATTTTAAACATTTGTGAATAGTTTTCTTTTCATTTTTTTTTTACCATATACCATATGAGGGTTGTTTGATTGTAATCTAGAGTTTGCTCTGTGATTGCCATAGGAGTTATCGATGTTTTGGCCAACATCCTGATGATAATAATCCTTGTAAATGCTTCCTGAATTTAGAGCTTTCATCTGTTCCATATTCAGAATGTTTTATTTTAGAAATTAGTGTTTGTGCCATACAACTGAATGGATTGGTCCTGTGAATTTATTGGGCTTGCTCATGAGTATCTATTTGGAAGTTCTAGAGTGGCTCTGCCTGGTCATGATATCTCCTGGCTTTTTTATTTTTGGCCATGAATCATTGTGGCAAATGTTTATTCACAGGCGAGTTAAATGCTGATGGTTGTCACAAGATTCCGTTTGAAAAATGTTTTCTACTGCGAAAAGAACTGGAGGGGAAGGTATGCAATCAAGTCGGGTATCTGTAAAATGTAAATTATTCTTTTGCTAATTGACCTATGTTATATAATTAATATTTAAGACGATGGAATGGTCATGATTTCATTTGCACGATAAAGTTGGTGCAGAGTGCAAGTACATGTTTAAAAGCTTCGTACTGTTCAGGGCAGAAAATGAAATTTGCGATGTTTCCATGCCCGGAGTGCTTATGGTGATTTTAACAAAATGTGGGATTCTACATTTTGTTGAAACACATGCATTGATTGAATACTGTGATTCTTCAGTTTGTTGAAACACGTATTAATTGAATACATCCTATGCTATGCCTAGTCTTGTGACAATTACCATGGTTACACATATTCTGGATGAAAATCACATAGATTTATTTTCTGTCTATAAATTCATCCTTGTAATGTCAGGCTGAAATTTATGACTTTTCATTAATATGTATCCATAATTCAGATGAAACCTGTGCAACAGAATTCACAGAAGTTCACCTGTTAAGAGTCTGTTCCCATGTCAATCACAAGCAAAATATGAGTAAATCAAAAGCTAGACAAAATCGGACATTATTATAAGTCAATGGTTGGACAACCTAAGAGTCTACTAATATTATCTCACGCGAACTTACCGCATAGATTTAGCGATTGCATTGATGAGTTACCTCACTTTATACACTTTGAACTGAGACTGCAATATGGAAATGAAGTTTTGCACATCTTGGGTAAGGTAATGTTGAATTGTTTTAAACAAAAATTCATTCATCTGTTTTAACAAATGAAGTTCCATTTTTAGTAAATATTCTGCCAAATTGCATTGATGAGTTCAGCGACTCGTGAAAGTTCTTAGTAGGATGTCTCTCTGGGATACACGGGGAAGGAGATAAACTTATTATTGAATTTTAAAACTCTTTTCAGATTGATTTAGCTTCGTAACTTTCATTAAATAGATTGCTGTAGATGCTGCAAAAGCAGCATATGTCATAACTGGCAGCATTGCCACATACTGTGATAAGTCAGTAAAGTGACTGTTTCATGACTGAAGCTGAAATGATGAAACATAAAATATACAATGACATAGGTCTATGAACCGGCATAAATAGGCAAAAATCCAAAAATAAGATGATACATCTATGTTCTCTGAAGAGTCAGGGGTCAGCATCCCCTGTATATGATGCTCACCAAAGCAATTTGCACTTGTCTCATTTTTCTTAGTATTTTTAATTGTAAAAAGTTATGCTTGAATTGTCCCAAACAAAATTTCATTCAATCTTCTTTCAAATGAATAAGCTCACTGTTTTTTGATATTTTGCCAAGTTGCATTGATGAATTCCACTTTTTAATTGAAGGGTGTCTTTCTGAGATATTGGGAAGGGGAGAAGTTCATTGTACAAAGTTGAAACTGTTTTCCCGATTGATCTAGATTATATACAAAACCAAAACAAATGCATTAGTCTGTCTTTCTGAGATATTGGGAAGGGGAGAAGTTCATTGTACAAAGTTGAAACTGTTTTCCCGATTGATCTAGATTATATACAAAACCAAAACAAATGCATTAGTGTCCTTTTTGTTACATGAGGATATTGGATGTTGCAGCTTCTCATGTATTGGAGGCTGGCAATTATATATTGAATATCATAATGATATTATTCAAGGAATGGAGGCTTGCAGTAATAGATTGAATAAGATAATGACATTATTCAAGGACTTGTTGTATGAAACCATGTGTTCATGTCAAAGGAGGGAAAGATAAAGTGCAGAAATGCAGGTATCGAATTGTACCATGTTGAAGGAGGGAAAGATCGCGTGCATAATTTTTGATGTCAATTTGTATTTTGAAAGGTTGATGAAGTGAAAGTTGGAGAACTGGTGTAAAGCATGATTATAAATTAAGTCCAAATGTTCAAAGTTCCATTTCAATTTAAAATGTAACGCAAATTGTAAAACATAAAATCTATATAAAATAAATAATGATTTCGTAACCATATTTAAATTTAATTAATAATCATATAAAAAGTTATTACTTGATAACTTACAATATATCAAGATTTTTAACCATGGATATTCATCCTATTTTACTATGATTATTATTAACTTGTTAATAACATTTTTTACAATACCATGGGCTAACATCATGGCTTATCAATACCAAATGCCTAAATACCATAATTCATTTCACAATCAAATTAATTTAATTTTATAACATATTTTAAGTAAAACTAAAAGAGAAAAATGTTATAATTATTTTTGAGATATATTTAAACCCTCTATCTTCATCACCTCTAAAAATATTTCATAGATATTTCAAAGAGATAAATCAAGGTTTTATCAAAATTAAAATAAGAATACTTATATACATATAAATGTGAAGGAGAGGAGAGAGGGAGAGCAGGGGAAGAGGGGGGCGAGAGAGTGCGGGGGAGGGAGAAAGAAAGACAAAGAGATAGAAGTGGAGAGAGAGAGAGGGAGTGAAAAAGGAGAGATGGAGAGAGAGTGCGGGAGAGAGGATAGGAGGGGAGAGAGAGTGCGGGAGAGAGATGGAGGGAGAGAGGAGAGGAGGGAAGAGAAAGAATGAGAGGAGAGATAGGGAGGGAGACAAAGATGGAGGGGGGGGGGCAGAGGGGGAGAGAGAAGGAAAGAGGTGGGGAGATGGTGACAAAGTTGGAGAGAGAGAGAGAGAGATGGAGTGGCAAGGGAGAGATGGAGTAGGTGAGGGAGAGGAGAGGAGGGAAGAGAGTGAAGGAGAGGAAAGGGAGAGGGAGAGAAGGGGAAGAGAGAGAGAGGGGGAGAGAAAAAGAGAGAGAGTGGTGGGGGGAAGTGGGGGAGGAGATGGAGGGAGGTGGGAGAGAAAGGGGGAGAGAGGAAGGAAAAGGGAGGATTTGAGAGAGAGGAGAGAGGAAGGGAGAGAGATGGTGTTGGGGGGGGGGTGAGAGAGATCGAGTTGAAAGGGGGGGGGGGGGGTTGCGAGAGGAGTTGGAAGGGGGAGAGAGAGGGGTGGAAGAAGAAAGACAAAGAGAAAGGTGGAGAGAGAGAGAGAGGGAGTGACATGGGAGAAATGAAGAGAGATAAAGTGAAAGAAGAGAGCGAGAGGGAAAAGAGAGATGTTATTTTTAGATGCATAAGTATATCATTTATTTAAAACTTGAGCAATCCAAGCGTCAAGTGAAGTGACATGATAACCACTAGCAAGAGTTGTACAAAGACTACATGGACACATCATAATGTTCACACACATGTATAGAGGATATACATGTGGAAAATTAGGTTTATGGTTCTAGGTAATCATGCGGCGAGTGCACAATAGCGCAAATGATGAATGGTTTAGTAGTGAATTATAAGCGACTTCAAAGTTGGAATAAATAACATTTAGCTTGGTTATCTTTTTTAAACATGTTTATGTATTTATGGTAAAACCAAAAACTAACAATCATATTTGTTTATTTAAACCAACCTAGATCCATGTTAACTTTGGATCTACTAGGCGCCTGGTGGGATCAAATCTTTTTTCACTCTAAAAGAGGTTTGCACCCTAAGAGATTTGATCCCTTTCGGTGCATGGTAGATCTGTAGTTAAGATGGATCTATACTGGTAATAAAACCTACATATATAATCTAGGTTAGCAAGGAGTTGCTTGTCATGGATGATCTTCACGAGTTCATCATGTTTGAGTTGTTCTTTCCATGCCAAACTAAAAGTCAAGACACTTTAATGATAAAAATAATAATTGAGAAGGGTAACACATTTTCACCCATAAGAGACATGAATGTTGCACATAGAAGTAAAAAAGGCATCACGGACCAATGATACGATACATCCTTATCTTTGAAAATGATCTTCTATACATCCTAACAAGGTGGTAGCAAAAATTCAAGTTTGCACCATAAAGGGTTGACTTTGTCAATGTGTGTAGAAGGTCATCGATGTGAGGAATTGGGTTTTGATTCTTCATAGCAGTATTGTTTAGGGTACGATATTGAATGTACATGTTATATGAATTGTATTCTTTGGTCTTACATGTGCGATCATATTGCTAGAAGGTGACTTACTCAAATATATGCACCTTCTATATAGGTAATTAGGTATCCATCCCTGAAGCTCGACTTCTCTACCAAGGAAAAATGATTCAAAGGTGTCTCAAATATCAACATAATGGGAATTGCATTAAGTTTAAGCTTGACCTAATAATGGTGGGTGATTTCAGTTGGAATTCAAAAATAGTTCATGTAAGTTTGTACTAGTGTCATATACTATTATACAACAAATGTGATGGACGATATTTACACTGGCATGATAATATTTTCTAGTAGATTGATCATATACTTAATATTTATCTTTTCCTTGTGTGTTTGATTAATTTACAACACTCAAATTAATTTACCACATAAATGTTCAAGTTATGTTTTTGCTTGAGAATATAAAACATCTAAGCTTTCATGCCAAGGATCATGCTTGAGCTTGCAATGATTTTGTGGTTCTCCCATAGTGAGGGTTATCTTAGTAACACATTGCAATTTTTTTGGGGAAAAACATAGCATGCTACTTCATTTCATTCACCCAAGGGTAAAACATGAATTGAAAAATGCATTACTCGGTAATGCATATTTATTTTCTTAACTGGAGCCACATGATTTTGCAGGGATGAGGGTGGTGTTGGTTTGCTAATTTGAATAATCATATAGTGGTTACGCAAATCAAATTCTATTGGCTTCCATTATCAAATAGAGAGGTTTTTGATGTTCCTACATCTAGTTGTGGAACACATGCTTTTCTTCATCCCATTTACCAATGCTTAATAAGTCAAGCTTACGTATGTTGTGAGGGAGACAATGTTGGAGGATTCTGGGACAATGGTGGAGATTCATTGTTCCTTGTTGAAATGCGGTCTGGATAGATATGTAAGTTGCACTAAAAGAGTTTGTAATATAACATACTCCTTTCATCATGATTGAAAGTATTGTGAGTATCATACTAGTTATTTGTATGTTTCAGTGTATGCTTCGGTTTATTTGGCCACCTTTTATTTGCATGAGTGGCTTATTTGATTGTGCAGTATTGCCCAAACTATACAAAGCTTTACTTAATCTTATTGGACTACTTGTGATGCTTGATGGTATAACATTGTTTCCTACATTGGTGACCTAAATAGTTCTTGCACTAGTTGGATTTATTCTGCTACACATTCGATTGTCTGAATTTATATATTTTCAGAAGTGTTTGGATGATATAAAATTCCATATTCCAATGGATATACTATTATAAACTACCATATTATTTGAGAAATACATTCATTTCCTCTTTGATGGAAAAGTGATTGATGATGGTTGCAAATTCATCCATGAAATTGCAAACACAATGTTCATGACAATTGTTGTAGTTTTGATTTAGCTTAGCATCTCACTTTAATTGTCATGCTACAAGGATTAGATGGTAGTTTTTAATCCTATGGAATGGTCGATGTGCCCTACAAACATGTTTTAGGCCATAAGATGGTAGTGTTTATCTATAAACCCTCTCTGATGCCCTTAGAACCATATGCAATACACTAATCTTCATAATGGACCACCTAATGCACCTTTAAGCCAAATAATCCCTTTGCAATGCTTGGGTGGTGATTTTGGACCTCGTTCATTGTCCATAACCTTAAAAGCATGTTTTATGTCTTAAGAAGTATTCCTCCTCAGACCATGCCCATGGCCTCAAGAATCATTGTTGGTTCACACAACCTTGTAATGGCTCTAATATGACACATGAAGGCCAAATATTCACTCGCTAAGGTTTGGGTGGTGATTTTGGACCCTATGCATGGTCCATGATTTCAAAAGCATACTTTAACCCCTAAGATGCTTGCTTTTTTTATTTACTTAAAACCATGTTAAAGGTCATGTTAAGCATATTTAGTGCATAAAACTATTCAACAACACCTATTTCAAAGTTTCCCTTTTTCAGGGTGTAGGTAGTGGTTATAGACCTTGTGCACATTCCATGAGCCCTAAAAGGATCTTATGCCCTAAGATGCTGGTTTTTATTGTTAAACCATGCCAAATGCCTTGATAAGCATATATAATGTTTAAAACCTTGCAAAATTTCTCATATGACAATCACAAGCTAAAGTTTCTTTACGCAGGGCAACTGCCCACCCGCTTGCTTCATTCACGCACGAGAGGCCCTCGCTATCCCATAGAGCCATAAGAGATTTGGGTATTGGCAATTCGCTTTATACCGCATTTCCTGTGTGCTACCTTGCTACAACTTATTGAGATATTCTATATGGAACTCAAGCTGGCCAACACCCAACTTCGATTACAAGTAAATGAGTTCATAGATCGAGACAGAGATGGATCGACTCCACACCTAATGGGTGTTTCGCCGCGAAATCCACGCCTAACGTCACAGAGTGGATTTCGAAAGCCAGATGTGGTAAAAAACTTTTCCGTTTTGAGAATTCGTTTGCAGGTAATTTCTATACAGGGTTAAAACCTACACAACCTTTACTACAGAAACCCTAGCTCACATGTGTGGATGAAATATGGTAAATTGAGACTCCCTTCTCTTTCTGTATTAAGGATTCTGAAATTTTCACACCAAGCCCTCGGTCCGTGATATATATATAAAATTTTTATTTGACATGATGTCTAATGATTTGATTTGACGACTAATGATGGCAAATGAATTCCTTATCCTCTTCCATCATACGAGTTTGAAGTCAATTCCAACCACTTCGACTTTCCACTTGAAATTAGTGGTCCTGAAGCTCTTTGAATGTTAATGTTAGTAAGAAAAAGGCATTTTTCACCCTAATAATTATACTAAAATCTTGATCATGTCAATTAAGAAACAAATAATAATAATAATAAGAAATGTTGGAACAAATTACCAACACATGGGAACCATGGGATTGAGTCATGATGTTTTTTGCTAAGTCTTGTGCTTTTGGTCTTTTGTGATTTCTTGAGCTTGATTTGCGGTTTTATTTATGTCTACTAACTGACACGCCACTTTCATTCCTTGATGAATGGGGCGAGGCTCATGGTTTTCCCAGAATAGAAGTAAGAGGCATGAGCACTCGTTGGATGCATAATTTAATTTTTCATCCAAGGAGTACCCATGTTGCATCTTGTTGATGTACCCTGCTACACAAAAAATGATAAATACATGAAAAAATGTGATTACAAACACAAACCCCTTAATGCCAGAATGCTGAATACCCGCCCAAATATGTCAGAATGCTGAATACTCGACTAGAATTGAACTAATGGATGGGAGGGGGAACCCCCAGTCCCATAGGATGTAGAGTTGGAGATGTGGTCACCGATCCCTTCCCTCGAACCTATGATAAGAATTGGATAGGGGCTACTCATTCGGGTAACAGACTATAAAAGTGACTGTGCCACAAAGAAAAATAAATCTTTGTGGCATAACAGTCAAGTCAAGGCATATCAGTCCCGAAGGTTCACCGAATGGGGCTGTAACCATTTGGACGAATATGATTTATTATTCTTATCAAGAGGGCAATAATATCAGTACAAGTAATATATAACCCTGGCCGGACTAAGTATGCCTTAGGGTTCAACGTTATACGACCTCAAAGACATATATAGTGGTTTTGGAACTTGTACGTAGTCCTTGAGCTATAAAATAATATTTTAGGCCCCAAAATGTAAGTTTTTACACTGGGAGGTGCTCTATAGCTTAGTACACGGGAGATATTGTACTGAAGATTTAGTTAAAAAAATAGTAATAATAGAATATAATGTTGTCTCACTTAAAAATGTAATAAAAAATAAAAAATAAAAATAGTAAGTCAACTCAGTTTAATTTTTTATATTACAATAATGTTCTCTTAATAAAATTCCATACAATTTCTTTGGAAAAAAATTCCTAATATGCATATTACATTAAATGAAATGCAAATAATGATGATACTTATTTGTCACCATAATATTGCAGAACTTCATGTTTAAATTTAGTCAATAACCATATAGAGTCTCTCTCTCTCTCTCTCTCTCTCTCTCTTTATATATATATATATATTGCATAAAAAAAATCAATAAAAGAAATTATAAATCATGCCAAAGAAAATACCATGTGCATATGTATGTAGCTATATATATTATGAGAGTTTCAATGGAATTAAAAATAAGAATATTTTAACATATAGTGATGTGATTTTTTTTAAAATATAAATATATAAATTTTGACTACAAATCTATTAAGTGTCAAGAGGAATCAAATATCTCAATGTGCAAACCTTTCTTCAAGATTTGCACTCAAAAAGAAGTCTGCATCTTGAGAGATTTGATCCCTTTTTCTATTTGGTAAATCTAGATTTAAGATGGATCTATGTTGGTGATATATAAACCATATATAAGGCCTTGAGAATCATATCTCATTAGCAAAACCTCATAATGGAACACATGACATATATAAGCCAAATATTTAGTTTATAAGGCATAAGTGGTGGTTTTTGACCTTTTGAATAGTCTATGAGCCTTAAAATCATATTTTAGGAACACTGCACTAGTTTTTGTCCTTAAACCATCAAAACATCTTAATGGAATTGATGTCAGGTGCATCCACACTCAACTTCACTAATGTTCTTTCAGTCTCAACTCTTCTATGATGCTCTCGAAGAGCTTTCCGTTTATTTAGAAACTGGATGGGGATAGTGCCCAGCTCTTATTTTCACCAGTCAAATGTTTAAACTCTAGCCCACTAGCACCTTATAACCCATGATATATTGCCTATGTTCTAAAACCTTTGCACCAAACACCAAATGTACTAGATCAGACACTATACCCACTTCACACTTAATTGTACAAGCACATGAAAACCCCAAGAATTCTTAATGTCTTTGCTTCTAGGTACTAACACATCAGACTACATAGGACCACATGCTATATCTAAGGGTTTATTTGCATATCGGTGAATCAATGTTTTCCTATGTATATTGGGTAAGTTTAATATAATGATAGATAACTCCCCATTAGATAACGTTATCAGGGAGTCAACCCACCATCTGTTGAAATTTGCAACAAGAAACAATGAAATTGGCAACCAGAAAGGACAAAAAGTACACACATTGGTGAGGAAATTCATTGAGGAATTTCACTTAGACACTAGTGAGGAATGTAAGTGTCTAATTTATTTTCCCCTTAAATAAATTGGACAATAAATTTCAATTTCATCTCATAACTACTTGTATTAGTTCACTATGTCATCGTGACTGAATCAGCTCAAGAAATTCGAGTTGAGGGTCTAATATGAGGCATGTAGAGTGATCCTAATATTTTGGGGGTCTAGTCACCAGTTAATGCACTAGTGGGGTGCAAGTGTAATCAATTAACTCAATTAATTGAGTTAAAATAAGTTTAACTAGTTCTAATTGAGTTATGAATTAGTGAGAGGTCTAGTGAACTAAATTATATTTAATTCACAAGTAGTGATCAATCAGATAACTGATGATTCACTATTAATAACTGCATGCATGTCAGTTATGAAGAAGACCCAGTTGAGACAAAGGTTAAAGGGAACATAATTGTATTTTTAGAGAATTGTCCATGTGAAATTATAAAGTGACGAGGATGTCATGATGGATTGCACAATCAAGGAACACTGATTTTCCTATTTAATAGGGGCCTAATTCTTTAGGAATTGCGTGAGGAAAGCAAGCTGAAGGAACACTGAGAATTGGCTATGTGTTTGTCTAATTTTGCCTAGATCAGCGGGAGACAATTGGCAGAGTGCTGGAGAATCTCATGAGAGATTAAGCATTGTATTGTTTCACGATTCCTCGACTTTATACAATATATGATAGCGAGGTTTTGAGTAGTTTCTTTCCTCAAGAACATATTGTGTTGTGTGATTGATTTACTTCTTTCTCTTCCTTGCATGTGATTGAGCGATCATGTTTTTTATTCTGAAAATATTGTAGAAGGATTCAATATCTTGTTTTAGTACATTAAAATATCGAATTGAATCCATTGGTTTAGAATTTATATAAATTTCTACATGGTATCAGAGCAGAATTTTTTTGGGTGACGAGTTTGCAGAGAATATATGAAATTTTTGGTGAAAAGTTTTCAAAAACGAATAACATATTTGGATTCCTTGCAAAAAAAAAAAAAAAAAAAAATCGGTCAAAATGAAGCTCAGATGAGGGAGATATCGTTGATTTAAAATCAACTATTTTTTTAGAATTTTGTGACGGTGGGACAATTACAATGTGCGCAAGTCAAGAACCTGCATGCATTTGAGGTACAAGATGCATGAAAATCTTTGAGGAGAAAAGTAGTGGTTAATGACTTGGTGGTTGAGAGGGAACAATTATATCTCAACATGTAGCCTTAGAAGTAATCTCAGAAGGTTGTGGAGCAGTAAAAATTGGAGAAGTAGAGAGGAGACAAAGTGGAAGATTCCACTCAAGCAGAGACCTCCAGGAGGGGGAAATTTTGAGTCAGATGGTTAGAGGGAGTACATGCAACTATACTTCCAAGTGAGAGGTGGGGCAATGTGCAGATATAATCCCAAGAATAAATTTGGGTAGGGTTCGTTGAGATGGCATGTCTCATGGATCGAACCTAGCTAAGAGGATCCCACAATACAACAATAGATGGAAGGATCCGTTGGATTGATGCAGTCAGATGTCAGGAAGAAAAAAATCAGAGTGACATATGTCAGATACTGGAGTGCAGATCAAAGTTGGCAGCAGTGCAGAGGGAATGGATGCATATGTCAGCAATGACGCAAAGAGTCCAATAGACATGTGCAGTAGCTAGCAATAGTCAGAAGACTATGATGACATATGCATTGTACTAGTTCAGTTTTTCGAAGGCTATTCCGTTTCAGGAGTTGCAGGTGCAAACAACACTAGAGAAGTGTTGCATGCATAACATTCCAAAGGTACACGATCGGGATAGATTGAATTCCTTTCTTGTTGAGAGGGAGTGTTGAAATTTGCAACAATAAACATTGAAATTGGAAATAAGAAAGGATGAAAAGTACACACACATTGGTGAGGAAATTCAGTGAGGAATTTCAGTTACGCACTAGTGACGAATTCAGGTGTCTAATTTATTTTTCCCTTAAATAAATTGGACAATAAATTGTAATTTCATCTCATAACTACTTGTATCAGTTAACCAAATCATGATGACTGAGTTAGCTCAATAAATTCCAGTTGAGGGTCTATGATGAGGCATGTAGAGTGATCCTAATATTTTGGGGGTCCAATTGCAGATAATGCACTAGTGTGGTTTAGGTGTAATCAGTTAACTCAATTAATTGAGTTAACATCAATGTAACTAGTTCTAACTGAATGATGAATTAGTGAGAGGTCCAGTGAATTAAATTAGATTTAATTCACAAGTAGTGATCAATAATATAATTGATGATTCACTATTAATAGTTGCATCCATGTCAGTTTTGAGAAAGACCCATTTCAGACAAAGGTTTAAAGGGAACATAACTATCAATTGTATTATTAGAGAATTGCCCATGTGAAATTATAAAGTCATGATGATGTCATGATGGATTGAGAAATCAAG
This sequence comes from Pinus albicaulis, assembly GCA_034641835.2. Lineage (NCBI taxonomy): Eukaryota > Viridiplantae > Streptophyta > Pinopsida > Pinales > Pinaceae > Pinus > Pinus albicaulis. The sequence continues at coordinate 1,219,716,736 of CM076583.1, read as the reverse complement.
GACGACTATTTTTCCTATTTAATAGGGGCCTAATTCTTTAGGAATTGCATGAGAAGGGCAGGTTGAAGGAAGGCTGAGAATTCACTGTGTTTGTCCAATTTTTCCTAGATCAGCGGGAGACAATTGGTAGAGTGCTCGAGAATCTCATGAGAGATTAAGCATTGTATTGTTTCATGATTCCTTTACTTTATACAATATATGATAGTGGGGTTTTGAGTAGTTGTTTTCCCCAAGAACATCTTGTGTTGTGCGATTGATTAATGTCCCTCTCAGTCAGGAAGAACGAAGGGAAGTGGAGGGCTAAATGTATGACTAGGTAAACATAAGTAATGGTGTATAACTAGGTAATGAACATTAATACATGCCTGTCGGTTTAGGAGAATACTAGGCCACGTCAGTAGACAAGGCCCCCAGGCATCGAAGTGAAACAATCATCCTGTTGTCTCCAACAATCATCCATTGTCTTCTGGGCCGACCCAACTGCTTGTCTCATCTCTAGTAGCTCAGTGATCTCTAAACCGATTATGGCCAATCTCAAGGATGCACCCGACCTTTGTTAACTTGGTTCACGAATCAATACTAAACTCTAACATATACACAGACCTACTACTACTGACTGCATAACTGTTAACCGCACCATCAAGACTCATACCATCAAACTCATCTAGGCATACCATATAAACCACCATCAAACCTCTGAAACCACAAATATACACCATCCCAAACAAACTGACCGATGAACAAAATGCCTCTAAAAGTGCTGAATGGAGGAAAATGAAATGCAAAACATCATGTACTTAATGTTGATCAATATAAAATGATGCTATGGAATATGGACTCATATGCCTACAAAATCTTCTCTTACTTGCATGTGATTGAGCGATCATGTTTTGTATTTCGCAAATATTGTAGAAGGATTCAGTATCTTGTTTTAGTACATCACAAGATCAGATTGAATCCATTGGTATAGAATTTCTATAAATTTCTACACCATCATATTGGTGGTCAACATATGTCAACATATCGAGATCAAGCTGTATTGAATGAACACTTAATTAAAACATTGAATTGAATTAAATTGAAGGAATTTTAATGATGTCCACAAGATGAAATGGTCTAAGGGACCTAGATCTCTAAACCAAACAAAAAATCATATTTTCAAGTTTCCCTCTAAAACAACCCTTTTGCCATGAATCTTGATCAAGAAGTTCACAATTTTGTGAAGCTTTGCTTCCTCAAATAGCTCGTTCAAATTTTCCACCTTCAAATTGCTTTGAAATTGATTACGAATGTCCTCATAAGTTGGATATTCCATGATGAAGTGCCATTCAGTTTCAACCACTCATTTCTTACAAAATATACAAGTTCTTTCTTCTAATTCTTCCTTGGGGTTATCCATCTACCTAGTTCACATCTAAGATGGTGAGATAGGATCCTCAGTTGCGCTGATATAATTTTAGCCTTTCCCTTATTTGTGGCACTAAAATAAGTCTTTTCATCATGTGACTGTGTTGGTTGAAATTTTTGACATATAATGTTTTTTCTCGACCAACCTGTTTTTCCCACATGGTAGTCCTAATTTTTTCAAGCACTTAATTTTTATGTCCTCTTTAGAATTAGGAAAATATTTCCAATTGATTCCCCATAATTTGTTCATCTACTTGTCATTTTTCTTCCTCCAGGTTTTCTTCCTATGCTTTAGTTCCTTTGCAATAATAATCTTGGGCCAACGATGCTCCTCCATGCCTACATTTTTTAAATAACTTAACAAACAAATGATTACCTAAGCCTTCATTAGAAACATACCAACATTAGCTAGCAGGATCTCATACATTGATATAATATTGGCTTGGTAGATGAAAAATCTTTACGGAGAAGTTTTTGTCCTAGGGTTACATGAATTTAACAACTGCGGTCACTGACATATCATAACTCCACAAAAATAAATACAAAGAAAAACGTTGCAAAACCAACAAGGCTCAGTAGGAACTACAATTTTGAACCTTGACAATGGAAGTATATATGTCAGTAAATTGGTGGCAAATGTTTGCAGTATACTCATTATCTGGGATGCTAGTTAAAGGGTGTGGCACCAGGGTATCGAATATTGGTTGAAAACACATTTTTTTTCTTTTTTCTAAACATCAAGGTTGAGGTCGAACCTAGTAATGGTGGAATGTTGCCATCGAAAGGACAGACGACAATAGAACAACAAAAAATTATGACCTTTATCTTGTCATATTCTTCTATTAGCAAACAAAAATCCACCAAAACCTCAGGAATTTGTGAGTTTGACATGTTATAAGATTTACTCTGATATATGTATAACTTTGCACTTAGAACTCTTCAGAAGGAACCCTAAACTTGGAACCTCACTTAGAACCATGACTTAGATTAACAATTTCGCTTGTGTATCTCTCGTGCAAATGAAAATAAATCCAATCCACTTAATTTCTCATCACAATAATGATTATTCAATGGAATTCAACTAAATACAAACACATCAATTTTTCCTTTAATCAAGAATTACAATAGAGACTACGATCCATTAAAGGTGGATCAAATCATTCATTTATAGAAAATACCCAATCTAACCTAAAATCTATTGATTTTTTACTTTTTTTTTGTAACCTGAGTAGGACCTTTCATTCATTCATAAAAAGAGTAGGTTACATCAAGATACAAATTTCATGGCCTCAACCTACCCATTGGGAAACTAGGTCTCTTGGCCATCAGAAAGCATTATAAGCCAACCAAAATCAAAAGGTTTTAAGTCTATTTAATTTTTCCAGATAGGCTGTACTCTCTGAAAACCATAATAAATTCTTCCTTCTAAATCTAAAACGCCCTATCACTATGACCATCATCAAAATTTAAACCAAAACTGAACTAAAAATATACATAAATAGAAAATAAATAGTCCTCAGAGGACTTAATAGGCTCTGTGTTTTTAGCAGTAGACCCTGGCATTTCCGAATACTGTGGGCACCGAAGGTGCTGCTCAATTATGCCTAGGCGAACATTCTACTACTTTACCTAAAACTGCAACAACTGAATTTTTTTTTGGAATTCCTGTAGGGTTGGGTCGATTTGCATGTATTCAGATGTATGCATGATGGATTTAGCCACCAGTTTTTTCATCATCCAGTAGAGTTGGATGTTTTGTTTGTATTGAGAGACTCGACCTCAAGAATTACCAGGATCAGGGACCGGAAATTTGTAGTCCATTTCTTGCTCTGCTTCCTTAGCTTGGCGGGTGAGATCCAGTTCCCACCCTACGATAATCCTCCGGAATTGCTTCGGGACCTCACTTACATAATCATGCGCTGCATCCTTTTTGTGCTGGGCCTAAGTATTACAAGCATATCTTCTCGGATGATGGGAGGAAGGTTCACCTTTCTCCATCTGCGAGCCTCTCCTCCAGGTTTTCCAGCGTCCCTCTACCACTACTTCCTCTTTGATATTTTTTGCTCACGCCATCTTCACCTATGGTACTGGAAGGTCTAGGCGTTCCAGCACTTTCCAGACAATCATCGACCCAGAATGTAAAATGCCTCTGTTCCTGAAAATTTCCTTTGTGAAAAGGGGCAAGACCATACACAAGAGTGAGGCAACCTTAACATTCCAAATATAGAATAATATATCAAACAAATTAATTCCTCTCACGTGACGCTACTCAACCATCATAATCTTCTTCCTACGAACCATTGGAAACAAATTAGCAGTTCGAGGCTTAGTTCTAATAGACACATTTGACATAACCCCCAAAAAAATTGACATAACCCCGCATCCCGCAGAATAGAGCCTTCAAAATTGGGTCATTACCACAATGCAAAACACAATAAAATCATTCAGGAAAAAGCCATTCCTCATCCTGAGATTTTGCGACAACCCATGCGATGCCAAGACAACTACATGAAAAGCCCCCCAAACCCAGAAATAAGGTTCCCATTCTCTGAAGCATGATTCCATAGAGAATTGAGACCGATGCCGACATCTCGAACACATAAAAGAAATAATATCTCCCAGAATTCTAGAAATGCAAGAAATCCTACATCCCATATTGACAGTTCCATAGAATTGTATAAACTAGAGTTATAACAACTATCTCCATGTTCTCTTGACTGAAGGAGGAGAAGGGGAATGTCACATACCCCATTTTTCCGAGTTGCAGATGCCAACGAAGTCCCTCTGCTGAGCGCTCCTGCTTGCAACTTGCAACGACACGCCACAATATGAATGCAACACTAGATGATCCATAACCCATTCACTTCATCAAACCACCTCTTTTTCCACCCAAATTCCCAAATTATTTGATGAGGGCATGCTATAGTGTGCATTTCACCTGCGCACACGCGACCATCACTGTATTTCCTCCAACTCCATTTGCCGTCGGTCTGACCAACCTCCTGTCCTGTAGGCATCATATTAATTAACATAATAATGATCCCAATTGGGATCCTCAAACAGATCGCACCTCGATCGGGGTAAAATCTATTGAAATTATGAATTACACGACGATGGAGAAATAAATCCTCCACAATCCCTATTATATTAGCTATTACAATTTTCTTTGCAAAACTAACCCTTTCATTCTAGAAGTAATCCTATCTTTATAAATTAAATTAAGGGAACCCACTCCATTTAGTAAGTTCGGTATGAAATTCTATAGGTCTCATTGAATTTGAATATATGCTCCTACATCAGACTCCCAAGGTAGAAATTTCACGGATTCCTATTCACGAGTCTTCTGACTGCTTTTTCTATACTTTAGCTAATTACGCTGAAGGCGTTCTCTTTGTTGGCTTTGGGTGGGCAAACACTATTCACTCCAGCCAATGAGAATCTTTCTCTATCGCCCTTCCAACCAATTAGATTTTTCCATTTGGTTATTTCTCCAACCAATCAAAGTTGGTCATCTGTCCAACCTTCTCATTTAATGCAGCTCTCGTATCTCTCGTTCGGACTGCGGTCGCATCACGCCTCTGGCGTATCCTTTGCACAATCGTGAAAATTCTATATATGCTCCTACATTAGACTCCCAAGGTAGAAATTTCACAGAATCCTGTTCACGAGTCTTCTGACTGTTTTTTCTATACTTTAGATAATTGTAACTCCCATCCCATTGTTTGAAGTTTCTCAATTGGAGGTGCATCTACTGCATTTTATCCTCCTCTTGGATTCTATACTATGCTTTGCTGTTTTCCACTTGTTGTGATTCCGTAATAACTTTCAACAAACTGTGTTTTAATGTTGAACTTCCATTTCAATCCAATACACTTCCACATAGAAATATTCATTTTTGCTTGTTGCTAGTATATATTATTGTTTCTCTTTTGCATTTGGTGCTTTATTTACATATCAATTATTTGTATGGATGTTATTATATCTTCAACACTTCCATAACTTGTCAACATATTTAGCCCAAAATACTCTCTACAATCACATATGTGTCTTGCTAATGCATCAAAGTATTTGAAACTTTTCTTCATGCACCTGTTACCAACTCCTTTGTCTTATACTTCATTGTACATTCTAATTCTTGATTCCATCACTAATATCGAATTCTATATCCAAGATGCTTCCTTTAGTTCATCTTGTTCATCAGTCCACAAGTAATATTGATAAGATATGCCATTTTTTCTTTCTACTCCATGCCGATATAGACATGAGACATATATCTACCATATTGCTTCCATTATCCATTTTCTCACTATGTTGAGTGGAATATTCTCAAATTAAAAAGAAATAAATTTGTTATTTTATATAAGAACACATAACCAGCCATTCATAGTTCCAGGATTACTATTTTCTCCATGTACTTGTGGAGTTTTCTCTAAATTTTTGATCATGTAGGAATGACCATGGATTTTATCCTTTGTATATTTTTTTTCATGAAATTCTATAATATGTTGATTGAAATTTATACTCATGCTGTATTCAACTGCATCTCCAACCTTTTTTTTTCCTTCCCATGAAAGTTCTTGATCTCCACTTTTTACTTGTGTAGATAACAAAGTTTGTTCATAATTTTTACCCAATTTTTTGCGATACCACATCTTCTTCTACCTTACCTTCTTGAGGGTATTCATCTTCTATCATAATATACCTATGTCCGTGCATGTTGGACTTCTTTTCCAGTAATATTTTATGTAAGAGTTATAAGAAATTTTCTTTTGTCTTCCCAAATATTTAAGTCATCTAGATTTCTTCGTTCATATTCGTTTTATTGTATTGAAGACTGTCTGCTTCCATATTTAGAAAATACTATTCTTGTACGCATATGCAAAAAAAAAAACATATTTCCAAAACTATGTCCCTCATTTTGTAGAGGGTTTTCCTTGCTATCTATCATGGTAATGCATTTTTTCTAGCTCATTTATACATTAAATATTTGAAATCTATTACTTAAACTATAAAATAACACTAAATTTAACACCTATGTTCTCCTTAATTCCTTCCAAATTATCCTCTTTGTTAAAAAGTGTAGCAAGAAAGGCTCAATTTGACTTTAGCCTTAGTAAGATTGAGTAAATCGAATTTCCACATCAACAGGACAAATTGGAGGCAATTAACTATGATATGGCTCTTGTCACTCAATTATATCAACCAATTCGAGTAAGTGGGCCTGGATTTTAGTTATGCATGCGTTCATTGCTAAATTTTAGCAATCTAGTTCAGTTATTTTCAATACTCATTTAACTGACCTCTAACAATTAATAAATTCAGTTGAAGGTCAATTGTGTAGTGAGACAACAATCTAACTTAGAGATATGTAATTTAAATGATCAATCAACCCAAAAATAGCTCATGCATGCATGGAATTTGAATTTTTCAGTTAGAGTGGAGGAAACAAAAGGATAGTGTAACATTAAGTGTATACAAGTTGAGTGTACAGTTGTTGCATGCAGTCAAGAGATAAATTCCTTGGGAACTACGCAAGGAAATAGGGTCTTCCCTATTGTTTAGGAGCTCAAATTAGCTCAAAATTGTGTAAGGAAATATGAGGTTGGAGGAGGCAGAAATTGGCTAATTTTTTTCCAGCAGTTCTCATTCAACAGATAGAATCATTTTTCTTTTACAGGTTGTGCTCAGAACTGGAGAAAGAAATTGTAATAGCTTCTCTATTCAACTCATTAATGAAAAGAGGCTTGATGGGTTTTTTCCCAGTTGGGTTCCCCTAGAAATCACCACGTACTTGTGGTTTTTCTTGTTGCATGTCTATGCTTGTTGTTCTAAATCGTGATTTTCTTTTCACAGATTAGTAAAGTAGAATTTGTGTCTCCTGATTTCAGTTCAAATTCTTGAGAAATTGCAATTTATATCAAATTTATACATGGTATCAGTTGAGATTCAACAAGAAAATTTCAGCACCCAAACCTAGTTGCATTAAGCACCCAAATTAGGGTGGGGCCCACAATGCTATTTTTGGGTGCATGTCTATTTTAGTTATCCATTAATTAATATGGAAAATAAAATGTAATATATTCTAAATGATGAATTGAAATATTTAACTGAGAGTGATGAACTCAGTTAGCTAGTGGATTTAAAGTTAGAGGTAGTTGGTGAGGCATGCAGAGTAATTCTAGTTGTAACATAGTTCGAAGTACAGTGGTGCATTAGTTAATGCAGGTTGTTGTAGAAATTTATTAATAATGATAGTATACCAGATTCTCCTGATCTAACAAATTAATCTCATGTTAAATGCATAATCCTTCCACTTAATTCTTTGCAGAAATTAAATCGCCAATTGCAAACACATGTGAAGAAAATCAATCGCACATAAACACACTTGTTTAACGGGAAAGCTTAAAGATAAAAACCCCAACTATCATATATTATGTATATAAATGGATCATGTAATAATATGATACAAAGCTTAGTACATCAAGCTCTCATTACAATCAGCAATCATTACACACTGTCATGCAAAAATTTGCATATCTATGCACCAATTTCTTGCCTCCTGACAACCTGCCTCCACTGCGCAATCCCTGCTGATGAAGACCCCTGAATGAATTAAAATTGGCCTTGCCTTGACTGTGCAATCCTCATTGGCATCTCCATTGCGTGTCAGATGCATTGAATGCATCACTATAGTCACAACAGATATTCCATCTCACCCTTTCACCTATCTCTCGATTGGGTCTCCATTGGAACTGACATGCAAGTAGTTAACTGCTGTATTTGTTCAGTTGTTAGTGAGTTATTAGTTGTGAATTAATTAATTGAATAATTCACTAAACTCTCACTAGTGTATCTTTCAGTTAGACTAGATACAACTAGATCAACTGATTTTAACTCACTTAAATGAGTTAAACTCAATAACAACTCCCGTAACTACTCTTCAAACTCTATCACAACTTTGCCACTTTAGTTCTAACTGAGTCCTCCATGCATGAGCCACCAATAACCCTAGGAATTGCGTAATTCCTTCATCCCACTGATTTTCCAAATCTGTTCACTGAAATAAAGTGCTCCAAGTGAATAAGTTGATATTTATTGTCGGATTATTATTAAAGGCTAATAATAATCGACATGCATCTATATTTAGATTGACAATCTATAAATAGAATTCACCCAATATTCTAAAAATAGAATTTCATCTATTTTTCACATTTGACCAACCATCTACAAATAGCATCCTACAACTTATAGAATATGCTCACCATGTCTAAAAATAGACATACACCTAAAAATAGCCCGTGGGCCCCACTTAGTGAAGGTGCTTAATTTTCACTAAGCTCATCATCTTGTTGAATCTCAACACTCCCTTCAACAACATAGGGATTATCCTTCACCCCGATCTTGCCTCTATGGCATTCAAATTTTCTCCTGCTGAGCACCTTTGTCAGAATATCTGCATCCTGATCTTCTGTAGGAATGCACTGAATCAACATGATCTTCTGTTGCACACAATCTCTAATATGATGATACCGGATATCAATATGTTTAGATCTATCATGAAACACAAGATTAATCGAGAGTTTAATGCAACTCTGATTATCACAATTTATCACTGTAGGATCTAAATGAGAACTGAACAAACCGACCTGGATCTTCCTCATCCAAATAGCCTCACATGTAGCTTGACTTGTTGCCATGTATTCTACTTCCTCTGAACTGAGTGCCATGGATCTTTGTTTCCTGCTGTACCAAGAAACTGCTGCAGATTCAATACTGAAAACCCCTCCTGATGTGCTCTTTCTGTTCGTTGGGCTGCCTGCCCAATCTCGTTTGTGAAGCCATGCAACTTCACCTCATCCATTTGTCTGTACCATAAACCATACTCAGATGTGCCCCTGAGATATCTCAGGACATGCTTTCCTGCCTTCCAAAAGAGCTTGGTAGGCTTAACCATCACTTGACTAAGCTGGTTCACCGAATATCATATGTCCGGTTTTGTATTAACTAAATACATGAGCAAACCCATCAACTGTCGATAAAAAATGGCACTACCTCTACCGATGTAGCATCCTCTTTCCTCCAATTTCCTGGAATAGGAGTATCCATGGGCTTACAGTCCTCCATGTGAAACTAACCAAGTATCTCTCGAGCATACTTGCCTTGAGACACAATCAATTCACCTTCTCGCTGCCATATTTCCAATCCAAGGAAATAATGAAGGAGGCCCAAATCCTTCATCTCAAGCTCCTTTTCAATATCTACCTTGCATGAGTGTATCAACTGCTCATCACCCGTTAGTATTAAATCATCAAGATAAAGAAAAATGATTAGAAGCTTACCCTCCACCACAATTTGGTATAGGTTTGCATCCGCATCACTCTTGGTGAAGCCAAGTCTAGTGAAATAGCTATCGATCCGTGTGTACCAAGCACGAGGTGCTTGCTTCAGCCCATACAACTCTCTTTTGAGTCTGCACACATGCGAATCGCTGTTGAAGATCTCAAATCCTTTAGGCTGCTCAACGTACACCTCTTCCTCAATGATCCCATTAAGGAACAAAATATTCACATCCATTTTATGAATGTGCCAACCCATCTTCGCTGAGAGAGCAAGGATGGTCCATATGGAAGAATATTGTGCGATAGGTGCAAAGGTTTCTTCATAATCAATCCCCTTGATCTGTGAGAAGCCTCGGGCAACAAATCTTGCCTTATACTTCTCAACGCTCCCATCAACAACTTGCTTTACCTTGTAGATCCATCTTGAACAACTGACCTTGGAACAATCTCCCAAGCATTGTTTCTGACAATGGAGTCATACTCCTCCACCATGGCATCTACCCATGTGGGCTCCTGCACTGCTTCTTCAAAATAAGATGGCTCTGTCACAATACACTTGCTCATAAGAGCCATGTATCTAGTAAATCGGTCAGGTGACTGTCTCTGTTTGCGCTGTGATGTAGGGACTCCTAATTTTTGTGCCGCATCAAGCTTCAGTATCTCAGCTTCTGTGGTACGCTTTCTGCATGTTTTGGTGTTTGGTTCTGCATGAGTGGACTCCTCCACTCCATAAATCTCCTCCTGTGGCTGGTCCACATCTAGAGGCTCATATTTGGGAACAAGAAGTTCCTCCTCTGCATGTAAGTATAGCTCCCTCTCAAGCGACAACTTCATGGCTTTCACCTCATTGAATTTTATATTTCGTCACACCATAATCATTCGACTATTTGGAAAATACACACGATAATTATGGGGTGTTTCTGTGTACCCAAAAATATCCCAACTTCTGCAGTTGGCTCCAGCTTCTTCTAGACGTCCTTTGTCACATGAATGTAAACAATTGAGCCAAAAATATTCAAATGAGAAATATCAGGCTTCTTACCAGTAAAATATTCTTCAAGTGTACTCATGCCAAGTACTCTATGAGGACAATGGTTTTTCACATAAACCGCAATGTTGCATGCTTCCGCCCACAAGTGCATCGGTAGGCCCTGGTCATGCAACATAGCTCGTGCAACACCCATGATCGTTCTGTTCTTCCTCTCCGCGACCCCATTCTGCTGTGGGTTGTGAGGCGCTATGAGTTCTCTTTGAATTCCTTCTTTGATACATAAGTCGTTGAATTCATTCGAGATATATTCACCACCATTGTCGCTTCGCCGAGCCTTCACTTGCTTCCCCGACTCCTTCTCCACCAATGCTTTAAACTCACAGAACTTTGAGAATGTTTCGCTCTTCTTCTGCATGAAGAAGATCCAACATCTATGAGAATAGTCATAAAAAAAAACAACATAATACCTATGTTTTTCTGTTGAAGCAACCGAGAAATGTCCACAAACGTTTGTGTGAATTCTCTCCAGGATCACCGAAGCATGGTTCTCCTTCTCATGAAAGGTGGTCTTCACAAAATTACCCATAGTACATCCCTTGCACTGATCTGACTGCGCAAGTGTACCCTTGGGTAGTCCAGTAGAAATTTGCTGCAAAATCTTCAAGGCGCCATGGTGAAGATGGCCCAATCTCTTGTGCCATAATTCGCCCTCATCTCGACTCACCACTTCTTCTGCTTTTCCCATCATTGATGCGCAACCATCTACCTCCAGCTTGTAGAGATTCTTAACTTGAATCCCTATCCTCTTGGTTTGAACCATTGTTTTATGTCGCAGGAAGGCTTTTCCCTTGCTGAAAACAACGTCATAACCTCTGTCCTCCAACATAGTGACAGAGACCAAGTTTTTCTTCAGATCTGGAACATGCATAACATCTTTCAACAGAAATGGTTTACCTAACTCCCTCTCAAAGGTATTGGTTCCAATGCTGGTCGCACTGTATCTACCATCATCACCCATATCTATATGCATTTGGATATCCTTCTCCTCCAATTCACTAAACAACTCCTTGTCTCCCGTCATATGGAAGGAAGCTCCATTATCAAGATACCACACCGATCCCATTGCACTTGAAACCAAGCATGTGATCAAAGAGAAATCAAGTTCAAATTACGAGGCTAAGGCCTCACCCGTTGCAACTCCAACAACCTTCTTGTTCTTATTTTTCTGTGGGTAGTTAGTGGCGAGATGCCCATGTTCGTGACAGTGAAAACACTTCACCTTGGACAAATCCAGCTTCTTGCCTTTAGCCTTGGATTATTGGTGGGATTTATTCCCCTTCCCTTTCCCTTCTTTGGCAACCAAAGCACAATTCTCTTCATCATCATTCTTCGATGAAGATCCATCCCTGATATTCCGCCTTATCTCCTCCTGCACAAGATCCGACCAAAGTCGCTCCCAATCTGGCAGTTTATCCCTTCAATTGACAGAGTCTTTGTAGCTATGCCAACCCTTTGAAAGCCCAAGGAGAGCCAAGCTCACCAAGTCATCATCCGCAACTGTAATTCCCACACTTCCCAGCTCATCCCTACATTGGACAAACTTCGTGAGATATTTTGGAATACTGTCACCCTTCTCCATTTTGATTTTTCTGAGCTTATATTTGAGAACCAACTTCCTATGGTCACTGTTGCTTTGGAAAAGATCTGTCAAAGCCTTCCACATTGCAAATGGAGTGGATTTCCTGTGAAGGCTTGACACAATATGGTCTTTCACACCTTCCAACGGAATTATTCTTGTCTTCGCTACCTTCTTTTTCCATGGGTCAAGTACTGTAGCATCGCTAGAAGTAGGCTTAGGAATATTGCTATCGATGAACTCCTTCAATCCATTATCTTCAAGCACTGTCTCCATCCGATCCTTCCAGGTTATGTAATTTGAGCTACCCTCAAGGGCATACTCCAATCGCAACCCATTGAAAGACATTTCAATGAATACTCAACTGTCGCACCAAGAAATTTTTGCAGCAACTTCGAATTGTCCACCAGCACAAAACTCAGCACCTCTTCAAAATTGCAATCTCAAGTGATTAAAACTGCTCCGATACCATGTATACATTTATTAATACTGATAGTATTACCAGATTCTCCCGATCTAACAATGTAGTATCCCAAAAGGGAGAATGCAGTAATAATTAAACACAATATAAGAACTGCAGGAAGGTAAACAATAAATCTTAAGACAACATCAGAATTTACAGATAAGCTGAGTCATTTTATTATATTGGAGAAGATTTAGTTACACAATGTACAAAATATGAGGAGATCTAGCCAAAGAGAAGGCCTAGAATCACCCAGAAAACATGCCACAGTAGGAATTGCGTAACTGGAGAACCACTGAAGCAAATACTGTGCTATCCCTTTAGCAGAATATGAACATATGAATGTAGGCTGAAAAGGAAAATGCAGATCTACTCAAATCTGGAGCTCAGATGATGCCAAGATTCAAGATCTGGCCAATGTGATGGATTCCCAAGATAACCCAGAAAGGATTTTCCAGATCTACAACTCTGGAAAATCACCTCCCTAGGATTTGATCCTTGATCTACTGGGAAATACAGATCTGAAGCTAGATCTGTCAAACAGATGGCTGAAATATGTTGCAAGATCAAATCTAAGCTTGAAGGGCTGATCGCTTCTTCAGATATATAAGCTAGAGGCTCTAGATCTAGCTTCTCAATCCTTCAATGATGATTACAGATGCTACAACACAACTGCCAATAGAAACTGCACTGTGAGGGAAAGAGAGGCCTTCTACCTGCTGAAAAATTCTGCAATAAACTCCAAGATAATGGAAATATTGATGGCAATGTGAGGGGATGATCCCTCACAGGATTACTAGATGAAATGCTAGTAACTTCCTTCCTCCTTTTGGATCTGAAAATTGGACATCGTAATTCCTCAAGGAAATACTGCTGCTAGGAGGTCAATAACTTTTGGCCTAATTCCAGATCTAAAATGAAGCTCTGGGAATGCTGATATTTAAGCCCAAGGTGATAGGAATAAACCCTCACCAGTTCTCCAGCTGAAATACTGAAGAAAACTTCAACCTTCCAAACTGATCTTCAGAAATCTACAATTTCTGAATATGAATGTTCTGTAGAAAGTAGGAAAAAAGATGTGGCACCAATTCCTGATGTAGAATGAAGTAAAATACTCTTTCTAGAGCTACTCTAAGAAAGAGGTGGGATTCCTGACCAGGAACAACCTGTGCTAAACAACACTTTCAATCTCTGCTAAACAACTCGAGAAAGCAATGGAATGTCACATGACAATTCCAGATCTGAAAAGATCCTTACATCAAGAATAACCAGCATGCCTTCATCCTTTCCTTCATCTTCTTTATATAATGTTTGAGCCTTCCCATGCCTTGTCCCTCATATAGACTGTTCTGTTCATGTGGACAAGATCCTCCAAGTTTGATTACGCTGTTTGACCAAATCAACCATCATGTCTAGGTGCAATGTACACCCTCTCCATCATGTGTGCTTTGATTGCACAACATCCTCCATCACTTTATCATGAATGTCCCATGATCTTCTGTTTGACATCTTCAAGATCTTAGTTGACTGAATCAACCTCTATGATCTATCTTAATTAATGAGATATCATCTGTTGGCAATATGATGCAGAGTGTTGTCCTTGATGGAAACCCACTTGATGAAGATGATGGAAACCTACTTAATGAAGTTGTTCTTGATGCTTGATGAGTTTATTAATGATGTAAATCTGATGTTCTACAAGTAGCTCAGAAGTACCAGAGAAAGAAATATCAGTAAGGGCCAGAACAATGATGAAAAGTGTGTGACACAACGCATACGCGGGTTTGTTTAGGAGAAGTAGCGTATGCATGCGGAAAAGTACGTGCCAAGTCGCGTATGCCCAATTGCGCTCTAAAATAATAAAACCAGGGGTTACTACCATGGTATTGACCCATTGTATTGAGCGCTGGATTGTCTATGTGATCCCGTCCAGGAATACCATCAGAAGTTGTGTGGTTTTGGCTCATGGTATTGTCAAAGGCTAGATCTATTTAAGGAGAAGAAATTCATTGTGCAATGGGTGTGCATGAGTCTGGGTTTGAATGTATACTTCACTCTGAAGTATGTCTGAATGGAAAGGGTAACATTTTGATGATAGATCTGAATCTATGATGCACCTATGAAGAAAATGATGAAGAGGGATCTCTAGATCTGAAATGTATATGTATCTTATGGATCTGTTTATGGAATGATTAGATCTGTGATCTGGCGAATATGTGCTAAAGTAAAGAATGAAGATCTGAGCTGTTTATCTGTTCTGGAGAGCTGCACTGCCCTAAAATGTCTGAAGATCTATATGCAGGTTCGTCAAGGAGAAAGCGCGTATATACGCGGCTTGTATTCAGCGAAAGCGCGTATGGGAATTGAAATCAGCTCTGAAATGTGTGCAGATGTATACGCGGGTTGGTATTTGTGAAAGCGCGTATATACGCAGGATCAGTGAAGAAAAAGCGCGTATGTAATTTAGGGTTTGCTGAAGTATGTGGTATGAAATGTCTGATCTGTTCTGCTGTTTTACTGCTATCTGTCAATGATGATATGGGTTGTTCGAATATTGATTATGCTACTATAGAGCAAGTTGTTGGTTTGATGAATGTTCCTTGAGCTTAATTGTGTGGGTTGGATCTAGTGTGAAAATTGATGAAAAATGGTCCACAAAGGTGCTGAAGGTTGAAGCCTTCAGTTAGGGGGTTGTAGCTCCCTTCCAGGCGAGGCTGGTAAACGAGAACAGGGGGTCGTAGCTCCCTTCCAGGAGAGGCTGGTAAACGAGAGCAGGGGGTTGCAGCTCCCTTCCAGGAGAGGCTGGTAAACAAGAGAAGGTTGTAGCCTTCTGCAGGTGGGTGCTTGCGTGCTGGTATGAGTCTGCGCCAGTACATGGTTGTAAGATGTTTTCTCTATAATAAAATATTGAAGGCCGAGACAACGGTAGCGGTGGTTTTCTCCCGACTTGGGTTTCCACCTAAAATCCTAGATTTCATGTGTGATGCTTATGTGTGATGGTTTATTCTGTTATTACTGCACATACTTACTGTTAACTTAACATCAGATGAATGAATGTTGCAAAGAACTAAGTTAAGAATTATCTGTATAATTATATCTCTGTTCATACGCGAGTTTTATGAAGGATATCCGCGTATATACGCTAGTTGGCTTCAGCAAAGTAGAGTATGGGTTTTAGTGAATGGAAAAGTAAATTTTTTTGAGTAAGTCCTAAATACTGATTCACCCCCCCCTCTCAGTATTTTTCCCAACATCATCTCCAATCCAATTCACATTAGTAGTTTCTCAACTACCTCATCATGTAGATCTAGGCTTAATTAATCCACATTCACACACAAAAAATGAATATTTATTCATATTGAGGATTATGGGTCCCTCCACCCTTTATTTACTTAATTTATTAAGAAAGTTAAGAACTCTAATATTCCAAATATCAGGTGAAAATTTGGGAATATTACAGTCCTACCTGGAAAAATGTTTCTTGTCCTCAAGAAACTAAAAAGGTAGATGCAAAGCCATCTATTCCCCTCCAAATGGCATCCACATAAGGAAGGCTTCCTCCATTTTCTGCAATGTGTTATGTATGTTTGGTTCCAAAGTTGTCTTTCAATAACATGTAGAATGAACTCTAACTATATGGTTAGATGTCCTCCTTCCTTCATGAAGTACCAAGTGACAACCATATAAGTTCAAACTTCATCCTTAATACATGAGATACACAAAATAAAGTGGTTCTTCCCACAAAGGAGAAGTTCCATCTCACAATACCTCTCTTCATCCCATGCTTTATGAATTTAATTGAGCATTGAGATGCTCTCATCCTTCGCCCTGTTGGCCTTGTTGGATCCAAGCATCATTCGAAAGTCATGCAAAAGAAGAAGGAAACGAGATATATGGGTAGACAAAGATGTCAAACCGTATTCTCCTAATAGTAACCACTGGAGTAAGGCCCTTTACTTCCATCCTCCATCTCCTCCATGTAAGATGGACAAGCCAAACTCCCCCAAAAGCAACCAAAACAACAAGAGATCTTGCTGATTTCTCTCCTCCTCATGTGCATCATGAAGCAAAAACATACTAATGGAAATATGGAATGTCACATCAGCCCAATACAAAGAAACATCATCAATGCACATCATAAGAGCATTATGCCAAGCTTTATCCAATAAAAAACAAATAGATATAGGAGATGTCATGTGGTGGCCAATCTCTCTCAAGTGAAACCAAAATGAACATGCCTTCCTTTGCTGCATTTCATCATTGACACACAAGGCATGAATCAGAAAAATATGAGCTATTGGGTGGTAACCATACTCACCCAAGAACAACCAGCGCAACCATGCCTCCTTCTTCATTTCATAAGTGTTCCTCAAGGCATGGATAAAAAAAATAGGAGCCTTTGGGTAGTGACAAGAATCTCCCAAGTGAAACCAATGTAACCAAGCTTGCTAGCCCATATCATAAATCTGCAAGTGATCACACAACCCCTTGCTCATCATCCTCATCCACTCACCCCAATATGGAATATGAGTGATTTGTTGCATAATCATGGTATCCTCCCTTTGTAGAATACCACCTTCCCCAAATTGATGAAGAGCTTTGCACTTCATGAAATGTTGAAGTGTACCTCCAATGAGATCTCTTGATGAGACCTTATTATCATCCATGGCCTTCCAAAACCAATGAGTTTCTAGATCCGCTATAGGTATAAGTCTCTCTTTGAGCTGTGAGATGCTCATTGAGAAAGGGTCATCTAGAAAGGAGGAAAGGTTCCTCATCTCAAGATGTCTAGCATTTGTCATATTTTCCTCCATTGCTTCATGAGTGAAGCTACCTTCAGAATGTTCCAAGAAAGATGGGACCTCCTCATCTTCATAGCTAATAAGTGACAACATTGTAGATCTGCATGATAATATATGTGTTGTCTCAAAGCAAGTTACAACACCGATCTCATAACCAGTTATTGTACACAGGATTATTCTCATCCCATTTTCAAAAACTCTACACTTCAACTCAAAGGGTTGAATGTAGCTCAACAATGATGAACTGGGATAGTTCTTCACCTCCTCCTTGATTAGATCAAGGGTCCTCTGCGCTGTGATATGTCGCTGTTTCATATAAGCACTATGTTCTAACCCTTGATTATGCATTGGCCCTGATGGCATGTACTCATAAGTTTCAATAATATCCACTGAAACAATATGTGATGAAAGTTCATGCATACCTTGGATCAAATGATATGTGGGAACCTCTTGATAGAACACAAGAGTTCCTGCAACTGGGACAATAGTGCCTCCAACTACTGGTAAGAGTGATGGTTTCTCTTCTCCAAGTGTACCAGTGTTGGAATCTTCCTCCTCCCCCTCCTGCATCTCTTGAATCATGCATGTGACTTTATATGTAAAGAGATAAAGACTATCTTGCAAGGTTGCAAGTGTCTCTTCTTCGGATGCAAGTACTTCTGCAGCTGGTGGTGAATGTAGTGACTTCTTGTCCAGAGTGACAAGATTGACATCCTCCTTTTTTTCCTTAGGAAATGTCCCTTTGTGACATATCTCAAGTTTTCTCGCATCAATTTTCTTCCTCATCTTGTGAAAGAAATCTGAATATTTAGTCACTTTTGCATGCTCCATGTGACTAAACCACCATTCATTTGTTTCATCTAAAAGATGAAGTGCTGCAATTTGGACAGCCTCTCCTTTAGCTACAGGATGTAGCCTGAAAAATGCATCTAACTCCCTCCTCCAACCTTAACAGTGCTTGAGGAAGATCCATCAAATTTAGGCAAATAGAATCTATTATTCCTTTTTCTTCTATTGCTGCTATAGGATCCTCTTTCTTCTTTGATTTTCAAGGATTTTTGGAGAGTTAGCTTCTCCTTGAATGCTCTAGACTTTGCTTTGTACCCTTCAAGATATAGACTAAGAGTCTCATGAGTCTCAGGTTCATTCCTTTCTTCATTTCTACACCTTTCACCTTCTCCAAAGAAAGTGGGCATAGTGGATCTATGAGGAGATCTATGATTCTCTGGTTTCCTTCTTTTATGATAGGAAGTGCTGGGACATTCCTCATCACATATTCTTCTTGTATCTTCTTCTTGTCCTTATTTCTTCATTGGATTGACCTCCTTGGAGAGATCTTGCATGGATCTAAAGAAAGGAGTGGAAGAATTATCATCCTCTACGATAGATCTCATATATCTGCTTCTTCTTTTGATGTAAAAGATGAAGTGTCCACAAGCTGAGCCAAAGATCATTCTCCGATTCCACTGTAGTATCCCAAAAGGGAGAATGCAATAATACTTAAACACAATATAAGGACTGTAGCAAGGTAAAAATAAATCTTAAGACAACATTAAAATTTACAGAGAAGCTGAGCCATTTTATTGTATTGGAGAAGATTCAGTTACACAATGTACAAAAGATGAAGAGATATAGCCAAAGAGATGGCCTAGAATCACCCAGAAAACATGCCACAATAGGCATTGCGTAACTAGAGAACCACTGAAGCAAATAATGCGCTATCCATTCAGCAGAATATGAACATATGACTGCAGGTTGAAAAGGAAAATGCATATCTACTCAAATCTAGAGCTCATATGACACCAAGATTCAATATCTGGCCAATGTGATGGATTCCCAAGATAACCCAAAAAGGATTTTCCAGATTTGCAACTTCGAAAAATCACCTCCCTAGGATTTGTTCCTTGATCTGCTGGGAAATACAGATCTGAAGCTAGATCTGTCAAATAGATGGCTGAAATATCTTGCAAGATCATATCTAAGCTTGAAGGGTTGATCCCTTCTTCAGATCTACAAGCTAGAGGCTCTAGATCTAGCTTCTCAATCCTTCAATGATGATTATAGATGCTGCAACACAACTGCCAATAGAAACTGAGTTGTGAGGGAAAGAGAGGCCTTCTACCTGCTGATTACTAGGCCTTTTAGAATGTCCCATGATCTTCTGTTTGACATCTTCAAGATCTTAGTTGACTGAATCAACCTCCATGATCTATCTCAATTAATGAGACATCATCTCCAATCCCATTCACATTAGTAGTTGCTCAACTACCTCATCATGTAGATCTAGGCTTAATTAATCCACATTCACACACAAAAAGTGGATATTTATTCATATTGAGGATTGTGGGTCCCTCCACCCTTTATTTACTTAATTTATTAAGAAAGTTGAGAACTCTAATATTCCAAATAACAGGTGAAAATTTGGGAATATTACAAACAAAATAATCTCATGTTAAATACATAATCCTTCCACTTAATTCTTTGCGGAAATTAAATCGCCAATTGCAAACACATGTGAAGAAAAATAATCGCACATAAACACAGTTATTTAACGAGAAAGCTTAAAGCTAAAAACCCCAACTATCATATATTATGTATATCAATGGATCATGTAATAATCTCATACAAATCTTAGTCCATCAAGCTCTCAGTACAATCAACAATCATTACACACTGTCATGCAAAAATTTGCATATCTATACACCAATTTCTTGCCTCTTGACAGCCTGCCTCCACTGCGCAATCCCTGCTGAAGAAGACCCCTGAATGAATTTGAATTGGCCTTGCCTTGACTGCACAATCCTCATTGGAATATCGAATGTGTGTCAGATGCATTGAATGCATCACTATAGTCACAACAGATAGTCCATCTCACCCTTTCACCTATCCCTCCACTGGGTCTCCACTGGAACTGACAAGCAAGTATTTAACTGTTGTATTTGTTCAGTTGTTAGTCAGTTATTAGTTGTGAATTAATTAACTAATTAATTCACTAAACTCTCACTAGTGTATCTTTCATTTAGACTAGATACAACTAGCTCAACTGAGTTTAACTCACTTAATTGAGTAAAACTAAATAAAAACTCCTGTAACTACTCTTCCAACTCTGTTACAACTTTGCCACTTCAATTCTAACTGAGTCCTCCATGCATGAGCCACCAATAACCCTAGGAATTGCGTAATTCCTTCAGCCCACTGATTTTCCAAATCTGTTCAGTGAAATAAAGTGCTCCAAGAGAATAAGTTGATATTTATTGTCAGATTATTATTAAGGGATAATAATAATCGACATGCATCTATATTTAGATTGAAGATCTATAAATATACTTCACCCAATATTCTAAAAATAGAATTTCATCTATTTTTCACATTTGACCAACCATCTACAAATAGCAACCTGCAACTTATAGAATATACTCACCATGTCTAAAAATAGACATACACTTAAAAATATCCTGCGGGCCCCACTTAGTGAAGGTGCTTAATTTTCACTAAGCTCATCATCTTGTTGAATTTCAACAGTTGTAATCAGTTTAACTCAGTTAAGTGAGTTAAACTCAATTGTGCTAGTTGTAACTGAAGATACACTAGTGAGAGATCAAGTGAATTACATATTATTAATTCAAAATCAGTGATATCACATGCAACTGGGTATTTACTGTTATTAGCTACATGCATGTCAGATCTAATGGAGACCTAATTGAGTTCTAGGTGAAAATGGATTTGACTATCAATTGTAGGATTATTGGGTTGCACACATGCAACCAAACGACCATTGGAGTTCCCATGATACTTGTGCTGTCAACGAAGGCAAGAATTCCTATATTTTAGGGATTGCATTCATCAGGGATTGCGCAAGCAAGGCAGGCTGTCTAGAGGCTCAAAATTGGGTAAGTGTTGGTCAATTTTGTTCATGAAAACGTGAGATAATCAGCTGAGTACTGGAGTACTATTGTGAGAAGAGTTTTGTATGTAATTGTTTCATGATCCATGCTGAATATACAATAGAATATAGTGGGGGTTTTTAGCTATAAGCTTTCCGCGAGAAATTATCTGTGTTGTGTGTGATTTGATTATTCTTTATTTCATGTGATTAGTGATTGTGTTTTTAATTCCGCAAAAGATTTGTAGAAGAAATTCAGTATTTAAATTTAGTACACTGTTAGATCGGGTGAATCCAAGATATACATGCATGTTTTTTAATTTCTACATGGTATTAGAGCACAGGAAATTGCAAAAGTGAAGCAGGAGCTGAGTTTTTGATTGGATAGAATTCGAATTTACAGAAAGACTTTCTTGGTGCTACAACTGATTCAAGATCGAAATGGATTTCAATGGCTTGAGGTTGGAGTATGCAGTCATGAGCAACTCAAAATATATTTCTTGGAAGGATAGGATGGAGGCAGTACTCGAAGACAATGGCTTGAAGGAATTCATCGAAAATGATGTTCTTAAACTCGTTGTGGTAGATGCTGCAAATATTGATGCATGGAAAAAAGAGAGTGGCAAAGGCGAGGAGGATTCTATTGGAGGGAGTACGAGACCACATTGTCTCAAGCCTCCATAGGAAATGCACACCATATGCAATGAAGAAGGCTTTGACGGATCTATTCCAAAGCAGCAACGACCATAGGAAATTGGCACTCAAAGGTAAACTCAAGAAGATCAAGATGGAAAAGAGTGACACCATTCCAAAATATCTAACAAAGTTTGTCTAATGTTGGGATGAACTGGGGAGCATTGGAATAACATTCGCTGATGATGATTTGGTGAGCTTCGCTCTCCTATGACTTCCCAAGAGTTGGCACAATTATTAAGACTCTGTCAATGGAAGGGAAAAATTTTCAGATTGGGAACGACTGTGGTCGGATTTGGTGCAGGAGGAGTTCAGACGGAACATCAGAGATGGATATTCATATAAGAATGAAGATGAAGATGTTTGTGCTTTGGCTGCCAAGGAAAGGAAGGGGAAGGGGAATAAATTATATTCTAAATTCGAGTCCAATAATGGCATGAAGTAGGACATGTCCAAAGTGAAGTATTTTCACTATCACGAGCATGGAAATTTTGCTACTAACTGTCCATAAAAGAAGAAGAACAATAAGGCTAGAGGATCTGCAGCTGGTGAGGCCCCTACCTCTCAATTTGATCTTGACTTCTCATTTATCACATGCATGGTGTCCAGTGCATTGGGATCTGTGTGGTATTTGGATAGTGGCGCTTACTTTCACATGACGGAATACAAGGAACTTTTCAGTGTCTTGGAGGAGAATGATATCTAGATGCATATTGAAATGGGCGATGACGGGCAATACAGTGCTACCAGAATTGGTACCGTTACCTTTGAGAGGAAGTTAGGTAAACCCTTTCAATTAAAATATGTAATGCATGTACTAGCATTAGGAGAATTTTGAGGTCTAAAATGGGCCTCCTAAGGAAATAATAAAATAATAGCTAAACCAATAAAATAATATTTATTAATTTGAAATTCACTTTTTGCACCAAAATCCATGTAACCATGATTAAATTCAATTCAAAAGTTGTACCAAACTAAAATTAATAAAAAAAGTGTATTGAAGTGACTATAAATAAGAATGAGATTTTCAAGAAAAAGTCATTATCATTGCACAACTAATGCATTTGTACTTTGTACTTAAATAACTTAAAATAAAAAATAAAGATAAATTCATAAATTCTTAATTATAAAATATACTATTAATTTAAAATTATATTATTTAAATTATATAATAACATGTAATTAATATACTATATAAATATATGAAAATATACAAATATAATATTTATTGAAAAGTGTGTAAATACATGAAGATTGTGTAGGTATATGCATTGTTTCTTTCAAAAAATATGAAATGAAAATAATAATGTTTTATTCAAAAAGTGTGAAATGACATTTATTATGAATACTTTACTTTATGACTTTAAAAGTACTTAGAACACTACAATCGTTAACCATGAGTTTTTATCCACCATTGAGAATGTGACAAGTAATTACCTTTAACTCGAGCAATGCCACCTCAACCATTAGGTATGATGTCATCCCCTAAAATGTGATTGGTTCTCATAAAGTGAATTTTGATTGTACATTTTCCTTAGGAGGCCTATTTTAGACCTAAAAATTCCCCTAATGGTTTGAAGAAAAAATTAGTCTCAGTCGCAATGTTGGAGGATAGAGGCTATGGTATTGTTTCTAGTGAAGGAAAAGATTTCATGCAACATAAAGCAACAAGACAAGCCAAGAGGATAGGGATTCGAGTTAAGAATCTCTACAAGCTGTAGTTATATGGATGTGCAACAATTATGGGCAAGGAAGATCAAGTGGTGAGCCGAGATGAGGGCGAATTATGGCATAGGAGATTGGGCCATCTTCATCATGGAGCCTTGAAAGTCATGCAGCAGATTTCTACTGGTCTTCCCAGGGGTACACTTGTGCATTTAGACACATGCAAGGGATTTACTATGGGAAAATATGTAAAGGCCACCTTTCATGAGAAGGAGACCCGTGCTTCGGGGATCCTTCAGAGAGTTCACACAGACGTGTGTGGACCATTCTCTGTTGCTTCGACAACAAAAGAGAAGTACTATGTAATATTTGTTGATGAATTTTCTCATAAGTTCTGGATCTTCTTCATGTATAATAATAATCAGACATTCTCTAAGTTCTTGGATTTTAAGGCACTGATGGAGAAGGAGTCGGGGAAGCAAATGAAGACTCTTAGGAGCGATAATGGTGGAGAATACATCTTTAATGAATTCAGGAACTTCTGCAGCAAATAAGGAATTCGAAGAGAACTCATAGTGCCTCAAACCCACAACAGAATGGGGTTGCAGAGAGAAAGAACAGAACGACCGTGGGTTCAACATGAGCGATGTTGCATGATCAAGGCCTACCGATGCATCTGTGGGCAGAATTATGCAACATAACAGTACATGTGAAAAACCATTGTTCTCATAGGATAATTGGCATGAGTACACTTGAATAGGCTTTCACTGGTAAGAAATCTAATGTTTCACACTTTAAGATTTTTGTCTCATCTATTTATGTGCATGTGAACAAGGACACCAGGAAGAAGCTGGAACCGACAGCTGAGATCGAGATTTTTGTGGGGTACACTGAAACACCCCATAATTATCATGTGTATTTTCCAAAGAAAAAAATGACTGTTCTACGACGGGATATAAAATTTGATGAGGAGAAAGCCATGCGGTTGTCCCTTGAGAGGGAGCTAGACTTGCATGCAGAGGAGGAACTGTTGGTTCCCAAGGATGAGTCTCAAGATGTGGATCAACCACATGAGGAGGTTCATGGAGTGGAGGGAAACACTCATGCAGAACCATCCATTAGAAATGGCAGAATGCGCACCACAGAAGCTGATAGGTTGACAATTGATGTTGCGAAGAATGTAGGAGCACCTACTTCACAACAAAGACAGGGATAGTCTCCTGATCAATTTATTGGATACATGGCTCTTATGAAAGAATGTATTGTGACTGAACCATCTTCATTTCATGAAGCAATGCAACAACCAACTTGGGTTGATGCAGTGGTGGAGGAGTATGACTTCATTGTCAAGAAAAGTGCATGGGAGATAGTCCCAAGACCGGTCGACAAATCAGTGGTTGGATCAAGATGGATCTACAAGGTAAAGAAAGCTGATGACGGGAGTGTGGAGAAATACAAGGCCAGATTTGTGGCTCGGGGATTCTCACAAATCGAGGGGATATATTATGATGATAATTTTGCACCTGTTGTAAGGTACTCTTCCATAATATCCATCCTTTCACTCTCAGCGCAGATGGGCTGGCGAATTCATCAGATGGATGTGAAAACTGCGTTTCTCAATAGGATCATTGAGGAAGAGGTGTACATAAAGCAGCCTGAAGGTTTCAAGTTCTTCAACAGTGAGTCGCATGTGTGCCGACTCAAAAGAGCACTGTATGGGCTGAAGCAAGCACCTCGTGCTTGGTACACTCGGATAAACATCTATTTCACCGGATTGGGCTTCACCAAAAGTGAAGCAGATGAAAACCTGTACCAGACTGTGGTTGAGGGTAAGATATTGATCATTTTTCTTTATGTTGATGATCTAATTTTGACTGGTGAAGAGCAATTGATACACTCATGCAAGGGAGTTTGAAATGAAGGA
The DNA here is from genome assembly GCA_034641835.2 of Pinus albicaulis. Classification (NCBI taxonomy): domain Eukaryota; kingdom Viridiplantae; phylum Streptophyta; class Pinopsida; order Pinales; family Pinaceae; genus Pinus; species Pinus albicaulis. The sequence goes on along the minus strand of CM076583.1, from coordinate 1,219,690,933 downwards.
CATGGGACTCCTTCATTATTTCCTTGGATTGGAAATATGGAATCAGAATGGTGAAATTTTTGTGTCTCAAGGAAAGTATGCAAAGGAGATACTGGGTAAGTTTAACATGGAGAGATGCAAACCCATGGATACTCCTCTTCCAAGAAATTGGAGGAAAGAGGATGCTACTTCTAGAGAGGTAGTGGATGCTACTGTCTACAGGCAGTTATTTGGTTCATTGATGTATCTAGTGAACACCAGACTAGACGTTTGCTACGCAATTAACCAGCTGAGTCAAGCTATGGTTAAGCCTACCAAGCTCTTTTGGAATGCAGGGAAGAATGTATTGAGATACCTGAACATCCGAGTATGGTCTATGGTACAGATGGACAAAGGGAGTGAAGCTTCAAGGCTTCACGGATGAAGATTGGGCAGGCAGTCCATCAGACATAAAGAAAACATCAAGAGCGATATTTAGTATAGGATTGACAACAATTTCCTGGTACAACAGGAAACAATGATCTGTGGCACTCAGTTCAACGAAAGAAGAATACATGGTAGCAAGTCAAGTTGCATGTGTGGCTATCTGGATGAGAAAGATGTTGGTTGGTTTGTTTGGTTCTCCGATGGATCTGACTATGATTCATTGTGATAATCAGAGTTGCATTAAAATCTTGATTAATCCTATGTTTCATGATAGGTCCAAGCATATAGATATCCGGTACCATCATCTCAGAGATTGTGTGCAGAGAAGGATAATGTTGCTTCAGTACATTCCCATGGAATATTAGGATGTAGATATTCTGACGAAGGCGCTTACTAGGAGAAAATTCGAATACCATAGAGATAGGATCAGGGTGAAGGATAATCCATTTCTTGTTGAGAGGGAGTGTTGATATTCACCAAGAAAATTTCAGCACCCACGTCTAGTTGCATTAAGAACCCAAACTAGGGTGGGGCCCACAATGCTATTTTTGGGTGCATGTCTATTTTAGTTATCCATTAAGTAAGATGGATAATAAATTGTAATATATTCTCAATGATTCTTTGAAATAGTTAAATGAGAGTGATAAACTTAGTTAGCTAGTGGATTTCAAGTTAGAGGTAGTTGGTGAGGCATGCAAAGTAATTCTAGTTGTAATAGAGTTCGAAGTGTAGTGGTGCATTAGTTAATGCAGGTTGTAATCAATTTAACTTAGTTAAGTGAGTTAAACTCAATTGTGCTAGTTGTAACTAAAGATACACTAGTGAGATATCAAGTGAATTAAATATTAATTAATTCACAATCAATGATCTCACATGAAAATGAGGATTTACTATTATTAGCTGCATGCATGTCAGATCCAATGGATACCCAACTGAGTTCTAGGTGAAAGTGAAGTTGAATATCAATTGTAGGATTATTGGGTTGCACACTGTTGTGAAACTAGCTCCAAAAATAGAAGAAAAGAGATATCAACGCCTTAGAAATAAGCCACTTTGAGGGGGAAACCTCCAATAAATTACATGAATGAAAAATTCTTGGATGATACAGATGAAAAAACCTCCTTTCTATATATAGGAGTCCATGGGGCCACAATGTAACCCTAGCCGACCTAACAATAATAATGTAAGGGCACAATAATAACAATATGGGGTTACAGGGGTACAACAATAACAATAGGGGGGCTACACTAACATAATAAGGGACTACACTATTAATATAGGGACTTAACATGCCCCTCTCCTTCAAATAAGTGTTGTCCTCAACGCTTGATTATTTCTTGATGCTTTTGTATAAAATTCTCATCCTCCCATGTGGAATCTTCTACAGGAAAGTTCTTCCACTTGCTGAGATACTCTGAAATTGATCGTACTTGTCGAGTTCTTGTTTCTGTGACTGATCCATAACTTATTTTGATGTGATGTTGATCTTCTTGTTGTTTCATTAGATTCTGCACCAAAGTTAGGTTATCCTTTGAGAGTTGGAGAACTTGTTTTTGATGCTCGATTTGATCTTCCACTAATTTATCATCCATATTAGCTATTATTTGATCCTTCAAACCATCCAAATTAGAGTCCATTTCTGCTTTTAAACCATCTATGTCATCTTCAGTTGCTCTTCGTAAGATCGAAACTTGTTGCACTTGGTACCATAATTTTGATATCTTATACTGCAATTATTCCTCTTCATGCATCATAGTATAGCTTTTTGAGGGCTTAATGGGTATGTAATTATTTTTGGAGGCATTATAGAACCCAATACTGATAAAAATTCTAAAATATGCTCTTGGAATCACTTCAAACTAATTTTTTCAAACAAATGATATGCAATTTTAAAAACCAAATACACACCTTTTTCTTCCTTTTGAGGAACTCGATATTAAAACTGAATTATCTCTGTGATTGAAAATGATCAATTTTTGAAATTTAGCCCTATAGTAGCCCTATGAAGCTTCTTTCAAATGCCACATGTGTCACCTGATTTGGATTCTTCAAGACAAAGCTATGTCCAATCTCCCATAATGACCTAATTATGGACTGGTTTAGTAGAGCGAACTTGTATGATTTGCCACGTGTCACTGTTTTTCCTCCTTTGGCCTAAAATTTATAGAAACGAAACTGCAGTCTGTGTAATTCCATTTAATTTTTACAGAATTCCAATCCGATGCTCAGAGAGAGAGTTATGAATATTTTCCAAGGATCACCTCTTTGAGATGAAATTCAGGAGCCTGAACAATATCTAACTTCCACAGATCATATCTCCGAAAATGTTGTGAAAAAAGCTCTAAAATTTTGCGACGATGTTCCTTAGGATTTCTGTTTCACTCTCTAAAAATTTAAGCTTTTGAACCTTCGTAGAAAACAATTTATAGCGAAAATTCCACGATGACCTGTTTAGGTTAAATTCAGGAGCTTGCAAAAATCCCTACTTCCACAAATCATATATCCGAAAATATTGCAAACCAAGCTCTGAAATTTTGCGACGATGTTGCTCAAGATTTTGGCTTCACACTCTAAAATTTTTAGCTTCTGAATCTTCATAGAAATTTTTTTTATAGCAAACATTCCACGATGACCTATTTGGAGGAGCGAAACCCTAGAATCCAAAGCCCTGATACCAAATGTTGTGAAGCGAGCTCCAAAAATAGAAGAAAAGAGATATCAACACCTTAGAAATTAGCCAATTTGAGGGGGAAACCTCCAATACATTACATGAATGAAAAATTCTTGGATGATACAAATGAAAAAACCTCCTTTCTATATATAGGAGTCCATGGGGCCACAATGTAATCCTAGTGGGGCCACAATGTAACCCTAGCCGACCTAACAATAATAATGTAAAGGCACAATAATAATAATATGGGGGTTACAGGGGTACAACAATAACAATAAGGGGGGCTACACTAACATAATAAGGGACTACACTATTAATATAGGGACTTAACACACACATGAAACCAAACACCCATTGGAGTGCCCATGATACTTGCACAGTCAAGGAAGGAAAGAATTCCTATATTTTAGGGATTGCATTGATAAGCGATTGCACGAGCAAGGTAGGCTTTCTAGAGGCTGAGTATTGGCTATGCATTGGTTAGCTTTGTTCATGAAAGTGCGAGACAATTAGTTGAATAATGGAGGGCTCTTGTGAGAAGAGTTTTGTATGTAATTGTTTCATGATCCATGCTGAATATACAACAGAAGATAGTGGGGTTTTTAGCAGTAATATTTCCGCGAGAAATTATCTGTGTTGTGTGTGATTTGATTCTTATTTACTTCATGTGATTAGCGATTGTGTTTTTAATTTCGCAAAAAGATATGTAGACGTGATTCAGTATTTAATTTTAGTACATTGTTAGATCGAGTGAATCCAATATATACATACATGTTGTGTATTTTTTACAATATCAAATCCTTGAAATCAAATTACAACCAATATTTTGAATTTTTCCCTTAGGAATTTCGATTTTGTAGCTTCAATGTAGCAACTTTTCTTCAAATTCAGGGGAATGTCTTTCAACGGACTGAGATTGGAGTATGCCATGGAGGGTAGTTAAAATTTCATAGCCTGGAAGGACCGAATAAAAGTAGTGATTGATGATAATCGTGTGTTAGAATATGTTAAAACTAACATTGCAAAACCCCAGTGTCTTATGTAAAACAATTAGCCCAATGGAAGGATGTCGCAAAGGCCATGATAATTTTTCTAGAAGGTGTGAGAGACCACGTGGTCTTAAATATCCATGAAAAATAAACACCATTTTCTATGTGGAAGACAATTACTGATCTATTAAAAAATAACAATGACCATAGAAAATTGCCCTGAAAGACAAAATTTGAAACATTAGGATGCAAGAGAATGATACCATTCCACAATATCTCTCCAGATTCACTCAAGTTCGAGATGAGCTTGGAGGGGTTGGGGAGAATGTTACGGAAGGTGATTTGGTGAACCTAGATCTTCTAGATCTTCCAAAATATTGACACAACTACCAAGAATCTATGAATGGAAGGGAAAAATTACCAAATTGGGAAATTTTGCGGGTTGATTTGGTTCAAGAAGAGATCAGGAGAAACACCAGAGATGGAGTATCATCCAAAGAATAGGATGAAGAGAATTTTACTTAGAATCTGGTAAGGGAAAGAAGGGGAAAAAGGTAAAAGGGAAGAAGACCCAAAGAAAACAAGAGACCAACTAGAACAATGACAAGAAGAAGGACTTGAGCAAGATAAAATGTTTTCACTACCATGAATTTGGGCACTATGCAACAAAATGTACGCATAAGAAGTCTAACAAGAAGCCTTCAGGAGGAGCAGGAGGTGAAACGCTGGCCTCACAATTCGAATTAGACTTCACCTTAATACCATGCCTGGCCAATACTATTATGGGGAGTGTGTGGTACCTTGATTTTGGTGCCTCGTTCCATATGACAGGGTGCAAGGCATTTTTCAGTAGCATTGAGGAGAAGGATCTCCATAAGCATATTGAATTAGGGGATGAAGGAAGGTACAATGCTATAGGAATTGGTACTGTCACCTTTGAGTGGAAAATATCCTCCCCTCTTCATCTCAAAGATGTTATGCTTGTACCTGGGCTGAAGAAGAACCTGATATTTGTATTAAAATTGGAGGATAAAGGCTATGACATTATTTAAAGAGAAAGAATTTTTGAGACACATAGATACCAGGCAAGTGAATAATATTTGGGTTTGAGTGAAGAAATTATACAAACTTGATGTGGGAGATTGCGTTTCATTGAGCATCAAGGCAGAAAAAGTGTAGAGTCGATACATTGTAGAACTTTGGCATAGAAGATTGGGTCATCTACACCATGGTGCCTACAAATAATGCAACAAATTACCACCGGTCTCCCTAAAGGCTCCCTTGACCAACATGATGTCTGCAAGGGTTTCACATTGGGGAAATATGTAAAATATACCTTCCATGGCAGAGATAGCAAAGAAAATTCAATCTTGGAGCGAGTCCACTCTGATGTTTGTGGACCCTTCTCTATAGCCTCCAAAACAAAACCTAAGTACTCTGTAACTTTTATTGATGATTTCTTTAGAAAATGTTGGATTTTATTCCTGAGGAAAAAGGATTAAGAGTTATCCAAAATTGTAGAATTTAAGGCATTAGTTGAAAAGGATACTGAGAATAAATTGAAGGCTCTCAGGAGTGACAATGGAGGTGAAGTTGTTTCGAATGCCTTCAAGTATTTATGTGCCAAAGAAGGTAGTCGAAGAGAACTGATAACACCTTATAACCAAAAACAATATGGGGTAGATGAGAGGAAGAAAAATAGAATACTAGGAGTTTCAATATCTATGCTACATGATAAGGGGATGCCATTACATATATGGGCAGAAGCATGTAACACAAAAATTTATTGGCAGAACTAGTCCTCATAGAATATTTGGTATGGTCACATTGGAGGATGATTTCTTTGAGAGAAAGCCTGATGTGTCTCATTTCATATTTTTTAGAGCTTTAGTTTATTATCATTTCTACAAGAATTCAAGGAATAAACTTGAGCCTACAACAAAGTTGGGATTTTTTGTAGGATACATTGAAACTCCACACAATACCGATTGTATTTACCTTCACTGAGGATGATAGTGGTGAGAAGATATGTCAATTTTGATGAGGAGAAGGCTATGAGATGCTTTCTAGAATGATATATGAGTATCCCATTGGATTATGAGCTTCTAGCTCCAAAGGAGGAATCTCAAGATGATATTCAGGAAGTTGTGGAGAAACAAAAATGGAGGAGGCCGAGTGGAGACACCCACTCAACCAAAAACATCCAGAGAAGGGAGAAAGAGAACCATAGAATTTTATATATTTTTTCAGGATGATAGGGAGAATGTGGGAGCCCCTACATCAGTATATAGGCAGAGGAGGTCACCTGAGAGGTACACTGGCTACATGGATCTCATAAAAATGTTGACTGAGTCACATCCTTTTTCATTTGAGGAAGTAGTTTCCCAACTTGTTTGGGTTGATTACATGGTGGAAGAATATGAATCCATAATGAAGAAAAATGTATGGGAGATGATGCTGAGACCAGAAGGGAAATCAATGGTTGGTTTCAAATGGATCTACAAAGTGAAGCATGCAGTTGATGGGAGAATCAATAAGTACAAGGCAATATTTGTGGCCAAAGTATTTTCTCAAGTAGAGGGAGTTAACTACGAGGAAATTTTTTACCGTGTGGCAAGGTATTCATCCATTAGATCAATTATTGCATTAGCTGTGCAGATGGGGGTGGAAGATCCACAAGATGGATGTGAAGACCACCTTTCTCAATGGTGTTGTTGAGGAGGAAATTTACATAGAGTATCCAAAAAGATTTGAGACATATAATTGGGACTCACATGTGTGCAGACTCAGGAGAGCTTTGCATGGTCTCAAACGGGTGTCTCGAGCATGGGACACTCAAATCAACAATTATCTCAGTGGATTGGGCTTCACAAAAAGTGAAGCAAATGCGAACCTCTATCACTTTGTGGTAGATGGTAAGTTTCTTATTCTTGTTTTGTATGTTGATGATTTAATATTGACAGGTGATGAGAAGCTGATATTCTCTTGCAAAAACGATCTTGCAAGGGAATTTGAGATGAAATACACAGGATTAATGCATTACTTCCTCGGGCTGGAAGTATGGAAAGGTGATTGTGAATTGTTTGTGTCTCAAGGGAAGTATGCCTTTGAAATACTTCAGAAATTTCACATGGAGAATTGTAAGCCTATGAACACCAATCTAGCTACAAATTGGAGGAAGGATAATGCCACTTTAGGTGAAGAGGTTGATGCTACCTTTTATAGGCATCTTGTGGGGTATTTTATGTATCTTGTGAAAACAAGACCCGACATGTGCTATGCAGTAAACCCGCTTAGTCAAGCTAGAGTGAGGCCTACCAAGCTATATTGGAAGGAATGAAAGCACGTGTTATGGTACCTCAGAGACATTACTAAGTATGTATTATGGTATAAGAGGACAAGGGGAGTGAGGCTTCAAGGCTTCATCGATGCATATTGGGTAGGGAGTCCATCAGGCATGAAATGTACTTAAGGTGATACCTTTTGTGTTTGGTCCACAACTATTTCCTTGTATAACAGGAAGCAGATGTATGTGGCACTCAACTCAGTAGAGGCTAAATAAATGGTTGCAAGTCAAGAAACATGTGAGACCATATGGATGAGGAAAATACTTATGGGTATTTTCAGTCAGGAGATGGATCCGACAGTGATATAATGTGATAATCATAGTTGCATTAATATATCGAGAATTCAGTATTTCATGACAGGTCCAAGCACATTAATATCCAGTATAATAATTTGTGGGACTGTGTGTAGAGGAGAATTATGTAGGCTAAAATACATTCCAATTGCGGAGCAAGATGATGACATCTTGACAAAGAAATTGTCAAGAGGTAATTTCGAATTCCATAGATGCAAGATAGGGGTGGTGAAAAATATGTTTCTTGCTAAGAGGGAGAGTTAGAAAGTGTAGCAATAAAGGCTCAATTTGACTTTAGCCTTAGTCAAATTGAGTAAATCGAATTTACACATCAGCAGGACAAATTGGAGGCAATTAAATAGTGTGACATGGCTCTTGTCACTCATTTAGATCAAAAAATTCGAGTTAGTGGGCTTGGAGTTCAATCATTCATGAATTGATTGCGAAATTTTAGCAACCTAGTTCAATTATTTTAAGTTGTACTTAGTTAACTAACCACTAACAATTAATAGACTCAATTAAAGTTCAATTGTGCAGTGAGACAACAATCTAAATTTGAGATCTGTTAGTTAATTGATCAATCAACACAAAATTATCTCATGCATGGATGGAATTTGAATTGCTTAACTGGAGTGGAGGAGACAAAGGCTAGTGCAACATTAAGTGTATACTAGTTGAGTGTACAATTGTTGATTGTAGTCAGGAGATCAATTCCTTGGGAATTTCACAAGGAAATAGGTACTTCCCTTTTTTTTAGGAGCTCGAATTATCTCATAATTTCACAAGGAAATAGGATATTGAAGGAGGCAAAAATTGGCTAAGTTTTTGCTAGAAGTTCTCATTCAAAAAAGATAAATTTTTTTCTTTTGTAGGTTGTACTCAGAGTTGGAGTAAGAAATTGTAATAGTTTCTCTATTCAACTGATTAATGCAAAGAGGTTTGAGGGTTTTTTCCTAGTTGAGTTCCCCTAAGAATCAAAGTGTACTTGTGGTTTTGATTGTTTCATGTCTATGAATGTTTTTATAAATTTTTATTTTCATTCCGTAGAATCTTAGTAGAGTAAAATCTGTGTCCCCTGATTTTAGTTCTAATTCTTGAGAAGTTGCAATTTATTCAAATCTATAGCCACTTGGTGCTTATTATGATGTTGTAAAAATGATATATATATATATATATATATATATATATATATATATATATATATATATATATATATATATATAGATTTCCATGTTCTCCACTCGATTCAGAACTTGATTCATACTGCCATGTCTTGGAAAATTTTCATTTTCCTTCCTTTTTCTCTGAGTGTTGTCTCAATTCTGAAATATCTGCTTTTATTTTCTCTTTGAATTTTCTTCCTTGCATGCTTCCACCTATTTTAAATTTATATGAATTCAATCCTTTTAAGTTTATCCTTTTTTTTCCTTCAGAAGGCTGCTTTTTATCTTCTTCTTATAAATTCATATTTTTGTTTCCAACTTCTCCAACTATATCGATACCATTGGGAATTTTTGAATGTTTCTGTTAGAAAATTAAATATTACAGAGAAATGAAACACATAAAATATGTGGAAAATGCAAGCACACAAAACACATAAAACCAGAGAGACACAGATATACGTGGTTCACCCAATTTGGGCTACGCCCACCCCGAACAGCCAGTCCTTCCTTTCTATTATCCAGAAAAATGAAGAGACAAAAACTACGGCAGATCCGCTGTAATATCCTCTTTTCTCTCTCACAGTCTCCCTATCTGTTTCCGGCGCAGAGAATACACATACATTACATAGCCGCAATACAATACCCTCATAAAAGCGAGGGGTTGCCTTCTAGGGAAAAAAACCCTAAACTAAACATAACTTATACCATCAGATCATCTGCCTAATGAACGGCCCAGATTGACTAGAAATTACTATACTTTTACAAGGCAATTTTACATCTATTTTTGGCTTTGGGGGCGCTACCCCCGAAACCCCCGCCGGGGGACCGCTAGCCCCCGGACCCCCCAGCCGGGGGGGTCGGCCCCCCCGGACCCCGCAGGGGGGACAAGTCCCCCTCGCACCCCCCGCGTGCAAGGGTGTACAATTTTCCTGGGGTATACATCCAGCTAAAACAAGGATCTCTGAATCAGGACGAAAATCAGGCTCCACACCCAACAATCTCCCACTTGGAGACTGATTGTAGCAACTCCGCCGCTACTTAATTTGCTGGACAATGACTCCTCTTTGGACCTGGCTGTTCCTCATATTCATCATCATCCTTGAATACCAATTGAAACTGAGCACATTTTCAGTTTCTCCCTGGTTACAACTTTTGTTAGCATATCTGCAGGATTCTGCCTAATGTGTATCTTTTCCAGCTTCAACTCTCCATCTTCCAATACTGACCGTATGAAATGGTACTTGAGATGTATGTGTTTAGTCCTGGAATGAAATGCCGAGTTCTTTGCAAGATGAATAGCACTTTGGCTATCACTGTATAGTGTGCCCATATCATGCTTCTTACCCAATTCATCCATAAACCTTTGTAACCAAATCATTTCTTTACTAGCCTCTGTAGCAGCAACATACTCGGCTTCCGTTGTTGAAAGTGCAACAACACTTTGGATTTTTGAAACCCAACTGACAGCTGTTCCACCTACAGTAAATACATATCCTGTAGTGCTCCTCCTGTTATCTCTGTCACCTGCCATATCTGCATCAACATATCCCTGTAGAGCAATGTTTGAACCACCAAAGCATAATGCTTCATTTGTGGTACCTCTCAAATATCTGAGAATCCATTTTACTGCCATCCAATGTTCTTTTCCTGGATTGTTCATATACCTGCTTACAACTCCCACTGCATGTGCAATATCAGGCCTTGTGCAGACCATTGCATACATTAAGCTTCCAACTGCTGATGTATATGGAACTTTAGACATATAATCCATGTCTTCTTGAGTCTTTGGGCACATATCCTTACTAAGTTTGAAATGGATAGCAAAAGGTGTACTAACTGGTTTTTCATTGTGCATATTAAATATTTTCAACACCTTTTCTATGTACTCATTCTGAGACAGTGTTAATTTAGGATTTTTCCTATCTCTAGTTATCCTCATACCAAGGATTTGTTTTGCAACTCCCAAATCCTTCATTGCAAATGAATTTGCCAATTTTATTTTGAGCACATTTATTTCCTGCATGTTAGATCCCGCAACAAGCATGTCATCTACATACAATAACAATATAATATAGCTGCCATCATTTTGCCTTTTTAGATAAACACAATGATCAGAGTGACATCTAGTATAACCTTGTTCAAACATAAACTTGTCAAATTTTAGATACCACTGCCTTGGAGCCTGTTTTAAGCCATACAAGCTCTTCTTTAACCTGCACACCAATTTTTCTTTCCCTTTGACCTCATATCCTTTTGGTTGCTGCATGTATATCTCTTCCTCCAAATCTCCATGGAGAAATGTTGTCTTTACATCTAACTGTTCAAGATGTAAATCTTCCGTTGCTACAAGACTTAAGATAGTTCTGATTGAATTCATCTTAACAACAGGAGAAAATATTTCATCAAAATCAATACCTTTCTTTTGTGCAAACCCTTTCACCACAAGTCTAGCTTTGTACCTCTGTTTTCCTCCATCTTCTTCCTTCAGCCTGTAAACCCATTTATTCTGCAATGTAGTTTTACCTGCAGGCAACCTGACTAAGTCCCAAGTCCGGTTATGCATTAAGGAGTCCATCTCTTCTTCCATGGCTAGCTCCCACTTCTTCCTGCTTTCAACCTGCATTGCTTCTTCATAACATTCAGGTTCACCAGAATCAGTCAGCAATAAATAATATAATGAAGGAGAGTATCGTTCAGGGGGTCTAATTATCCTGGTAGATCTTCTAACACCAATTTCATGTGTTTGAGGTGCCTGTTGATGCTGCTGTGGTTGTTGATTATTATTATTTTCAGGCACCTTTACTTTTTCAGTTATCTCATCAAGAACCGCGTATTCCTTGCTTTCTTTTTCCTATTTCTTTTCCTGCAACTGATTCTTATACAAGACCTTTTCATTGAATATTACATCTCCGTTCCTAATTATTTTGTGATTTTCATAATCATTTAAGCGATAACCAAAATCATTAGCACCATATCAAATAAAGGTACATTTCTTTGATTTTGCCTCAAGCTTTGTTCTATTTTATTTATTAATATGGGCAAAGGCCTCACAACCAAATGGCTTTAAAAAATAGTAGTTTACCTTTTTACCTGTCCATGCTTCCTCTGGAAGACCACCATCCAAGGAACTTGAAGGCCCTCTGTTTATTAGATAAACAACAGTATCTATAGCATCTACCCAAAATTGTAAAGGAAATCCTGCATGCAATCTCATGCACCTTGCACGCTCCATGATTGTTCTGTTCATCCTTTCTGACACACCATTTTCTTGTGGTGTTCTTGGAACTGTCTTCTCTCTACGAATTCCATGCTCTGAACAGTACCTATTAAACTCTTTATTGCAATATTCACCTCCATTGTCTGATCTGAGACACTTCAACTTCTTTCCTGTCTCAATCTCAACCAAAGCTTTCCATTTCTTGAAAGTATCAAATCCATCAGATTTATTTTGAATACAATAAATCCAAGTTTTTCTAGTTGCATCATCAATAAATGTAACATAATAGCGAGAGCCATCGAGAGATGATACCTGAGCAGGTCCCCATACATCTGTATGCACAAGCTCCAATTTTTCGCTCTTCTTTTCTTTCCCAACTCTGAGAAATCTGACTCTCTTTTGTTTTCCATAAATGCAATTCTCACAGAAATCCAAATCAACATTCTTCAAACCTGGCAACAAATTTCTTGAGTGAAGAATCTTCATCCCCTTCTCACTCATATGTCCGAGCCTATGATGCCATAATGCTGCATCTGCTCCTTTGGAAGTTAAAGCATTAACAGAATTAGAAATACCATTGCATAAATACAATGTACCAACCTTTTCACCTTTTTCTATTACCAGGGCTCCTTTGGTGACCTTCCAAGCTTTATCTGTGAAAGTTGTCACACAACCTTCACCGCCTAACTGCCCTGTTGAAATCAAATTTTTCTTTAGATCTGGAACATGCCTTACCTCCTTTAGTAGCCATTGGTTTCCATTTTGCTGTTTTACAAGAACCTTACCCATTCCAACAATTTTACAGGGTTTATCATCACCCAAACGAACTTGTCCAAAATCTCCTTGAACATAGTCATGAAAATATTTCTTATCAGGTGCGGCATGGAATGAAGCCCCTGAATATACAACCCAAGAATCAGTAAAATTTTCAAAAGAAAGAATCAAAGCATCTTGTAACACATCACCTGTCACATTTTATTCATGATTATTTTCTTGTTGTGCATCTCCTTCTTTTCCCTTCTGAGATCTACAGTCTTTCTTTAGGTGTCCTTTATTTCCGCATTTCCAGCACACTATCCCCGATATGGACTTGGATATGTCTTTCCTTGATTTACTGTGATATCCCGAGTTCTTTCCTCTTTCCATTCTTCTTCCCCTAGACTCTACACTCAAAGCATTACCCGATGTCTCACCGGAGATTTTCCGTCGCATTTCCTCGCTAAGGATAGCATCGAAAAGATCATCAAACTTTAAAGTACTAGATCTAGAGACAGAGTTACTAATGGCCATTACTAAACCATTCCAACTCTCTGGCAATGAGCACAAGAATAACAAAGCTCTAACTTCATCATCAAAGTTTACCCCTACATAACTTAACTGACTGGTAACTGTATTAAAATCATTTAAATGGTCTGCAACAGATCCACCTTCCGACATCTTCATATTAAATAGTCGTTTCATAAGAAATACCTTGTTTGAGGCCGAGGGTTTTTCATATATTTTCACCAACATCTGCATCAAACCCTCTGTTGTTGTTTCCTTCTAAATATTGAAGGCGACTGACGCTGCAAGGCACAACCATACTGTTCCGAGTGCCTTTCTATCGAGAATGTTCCATTCCGCGTCTGTCATGGCCGCTGGCTTCTTTTCTTTTCTTCTCAATGGTAGGTACAGATCTTTCTGATACAAATAATCTTCCATCTGAAAATTCCACAGTGGGAAGTTTTGGTCGTTAAATTTCTCGACCCTAAAATTAGCATCTTCTGCCATTGCTCCCACTTGAACCAGGAACCCTTCTTTCCTGTGATTTTATCAACCAAATATACCTTCGGCTCTGATACCAGTTTTTAGAAAATTAAATATTACAGAGCAATGCAACACATAAAATATGCGGAAAATACAAGCACACAAAACACATAAAACCAAAGAGACACAGATATACGTGGTTCACCCAATTTGGGCTACGTCCACCCCGAACAGCCAGTCATTCCTTTCTATTATCCAGCAAAATGAAGAGACAAAACCTACACCAGATCCGTTTTAATATCCTCTGTTCTCTCTCATAGTCTCCCTATTTGTTTCCCGCTCAAAGAATACACATACATTACACAACCGCGATATAATACCCTCATAAAAGCGAGGGGTTGCCTTCTAGGGAAAAAAACCCTAAACTAAACATAACTTCTACCGTCATATCATTCGCCTAATGAACGGCCCAGATTGACTATAAATTACTATAATTTTACAAGGCAATTGTACATCTATTTTTGGCTTCGGGGGCGCTGCCCCCCAAACCCCCGCCAGGGGACCGCTGGCCCCTGGACCCCCCAGCCGGGGGGGTCGGCCCACCTGGAACTTGCAAGGGGGATAAGTCCCCCCCCCACATGCAAGGGTGTACAATTTTCCTGGGGTATACATCCAGCTAAAACAAGGATCTCTGAATCAGGAAGAAAATCAGGCTCCACACCCAACAGTTGCATGACTACAACTGCAATGTATCCTTTTTTAGCCCTAGAATTTTCTTGCCACTCTTACATAATTTTAATACTTTCTCAAACATTATCATCTCCTTCACAAAAGACTCTTTTTTGTCATGCCATCTATCCCAAATTCTCATTGGATTTGTCAATAAGAGGTCTTCCTGAAATCCTCATGTACTTATTTTTATCTATGAAGCTCTCTTATTCTTGTCATATTATATGGATTCAAGAGGAAAATATTAATCTTATTTCATGATAGGTTCTTGAGCCTGTCCATCTTCGCAACGCAGATAACCTACATAAATTCACAAATTCCTAGTTTCAAAGCCACAAGAATCCTTTATTCTCTTATGATATAATCAAATCAAATAAACAATTACCAAAACAATAAACAATGAAGATCACAAATAAATAATGGACACAAGAAATAGGCTCCAAGATAGGGAAAAACCACTCAAAGGGGAAAACCCAAAAAATTATTATCTTCTGATAGAATCAGATCAAATGAGAAATCCAGGACCCAAAGAACAAGACCAATACCTAAAAAAGACCCAAGTTAGCCCTCATCCTAATCTCTTCTATCAAGTCAAAGTCAACTCAAGTAAAAAACTTCCAAAACAAATCCAACTTCAAAATTTCATCCCCCAGCTTCGGAATTTTGGACCCCAGGTTTAAAATTAGGACTTGCAGTGAATCCACAACTTCGGCCCCTACAACAACTTCATAAATTCACACATGTGAGATATATAGGGCATATTTTAGGGAAAAAACTTCGATTTTATTATTCTTTCTCTCTCTTTCTTTCTTGTAGAAATTTGAATAACTGATATATTATTCACCGAGATTCTCCTAATCGCACACTATTTTAGCTTCATGCATAATACAAAATCTCTTCTACCATTGATCATTAATTGCAGAAATAAAATCAATTGCATGCACACATTAAAACCATAAAAAATCACACATATGAACACAATATTTCATGGGAAAGCTTAAATCTGAAAACCCCAACTATCTGTATATTATATGTCATGGAGATCATGTAGCAATCATAGTACAAAGCTCCTCACAAGCTCTCAGCACCACCTCCAATTGCTACACACTATCAAGCTAGATCTAGCAAAACACATGCTCCAATCTTTTGCCACTTGATAGCCAACCTCTATTGCGTTATCAATGATATGAGATGGATTCATTAAATAGATAAACCACCTGGCTTGTACTGCGCAATCCTCATGGGCTTCTCCACCTATCTGTGTGTTGAAAATAGAAACTATATAGTCACAACTGATAGTTAACCTGCTCTTTCACCTATCTCTGCGCTGGTCTCCACTGAAACTGTCCATGCACTGAAGTTAACTAATGCATTATTTAGTTGATTAATGAGTTTATAATTAATGAATGAATTAATAATTAATTCACACTACTCTCAATAATTGTATCAATTAGTTAAACTGAATACAAATAGCTCAACTATGTTTAGATTAGTTAAACTGAACACAACTCCACTAACTTCCTCAATCAACTCCACCAAACTCTGTCACATGAGTTATAACTGAAGTATCCATGCAATAGCTCCACATAACCCTTAGGAATAGCGTAATTCCTTTTGTCAGCTCTTAAAGTACATCTGGTGCACTTAACTCAAGTGCTCCAAGAGAATAAATAATGTTTAGAGTCTAAATATTATTAAGAGCTAATAATATTTGACATATCTATTTTTAGACCTGAAATCTAAAAATAGATTCCGCCTAAAGATGTTCAAAAATAGAAGTATATCCATTTTTTCCACTTGACCAACCATCCACAAATAGCATCCCGGTAACCTATAGAACATGATCCATATGTCTAAAAATATACATGTCTAAAAATAGACTGACGCCAAAATAGCTCAAGGGTCCACTTAGTGAAGGCGACTTCTTTCCACGAAGCTCATCATCTTGTTGCAATCTCAACACTCCCTCTCGAAAATATAAGGATTATCTGCCACCCCTATCCTACCCCTGTGGTATTCGAATTTGCTCCTGGTGAGCGCCTTCGTCAAGATATCAGCATCCTGATCCTCCGTGGGAATGTATGAAAGTAACATGATCTTCTGCTGCACACAATCTCTGATACGATGATACCAGATGTCAATGTGTTTAGATCTATCATGAAATACTGGATTAACCAAGAGCTTGATGCAACTCTGATTATCACAATAAATCACAGTAGGCTCTAAGTGTGAACCGAACAACCCGACCAGGATCTTCCTCATCCATATAGCCTCGCATGTAGCCAAACTTGCTGCCATATACTCGACCTCTACTGAACTGAGTGCCACGAATCTCTGCTTTGTGCTGTACCAAGAAACTTTTGTCAAACCGATACTGAAAATCCCTCCATATGTGCTCTTTCTGTCCGTTGGGCTCCTTGCCCAATCTGCATCCGCGAAGCCACACAACTTCACCTCATCCGACTGTCTGTACCATAATCCATATCCCGATGTGCCTCTGAGATATCTCAATACATGCTTGCCTACCTTCCAGAAGAGCTTGGTTGGCTTAACCATAGCTTGTGAAAGCTGGTTAACAGCATAGCATATGTCAGGTCGTGTATTGACCAGATACACAAGTGACCCCACCAACTGTCGATAAACAGTGGCACCCACTACCTCCGTGTTGTAGCCGCTACAACACCACCCAAAATTTTGGGTATATTTAAAATTTCGGGTTCCCCCTCTGCTCGCCTAGGCGTTAAAGTGTTTCACCTGACCTGTAGTCAACGACATCCCGTCGACCTGTCCTCAACCCCTCACGAGTTGTCTCATCACCATGACTTGATGCTGTCGCTGCAATCACGGCATATGTGGGAGGGATCATCTAGCGTACGCTCAAACATTCTTACCACAGTCGCACCATGTGTAATGAGATTGCCATGCATACGTTTGAATGTAAACCTTTTGTGTATTGACGAGTAAAAGCTCTCCTGCTGTAGGTCATTAAGAATGTTGTTTGAATACTTCTCTTAAGATTGTTAGTTTCATGTGTTTTATCTGTGGTCATCATTATTGAAGAGTAATTATAATGTTGTAATATTCCACGCAGGTCGACCCCACGGGTGACAAACTCTTCAATCTTGTCATGACATCGAGGGAAATAAAATTGAGCTCGGTAACAAAGCCAAGGTTGCAGAACAGGGGAGGAGGAGGAGCAAGTGACCAGTACTGTTAAAAGGAGGATGGTGTGATACATGTTGATCAAAGAGAACCTTCTATGTTACTGATGCAAGAGCTTTCTTCACTAGTGCGCACCAGATGCTTAAAAACGCTCCGTTTGGAAATGTCTAGATCCTGCACCATATCATCTAAATGTCGATGGGTGCATGCAAAGGAACATATTTCGCCACTTCGATGAATCTAGCCTGAAGTATCACCCGGTGAACAAAGTAGACTCAGAAGATCTCCCTAGAGAATGACAAGCTCATATGGGTGTGGCAAGCCGACGGCAGAGTTTCAAATATGTCAACGCACCTTTGAGAAGCAACATCTGTTAATTTTGAGATACATACTGTGGCATTATTTAGGCTGCAAGGAATACATGTGGAGGAACGAAAGGGCCTTAAAACCCTAGTCTCCTTTGCTCTTACATGTCCATAAATATTGTCTATGCGAAACTATTAGAGATGGAGAATTTGAAATTGAACCTAGAAGGTTATGTTTAATGCATACACTTTTGGTAGCCAAGCAGATTGATGCATATGCAAAGAAAGTCTCTAGAGCCACATGATAGAAAGGGTCAACATTAAAAACGACCATCATGTGGTTTGAGTAGAAGATTTCAACTCTCGACCTTTCAAAACAAAAAGCATTCATGTTATGAGATGGTGGCCGTGGCATAAAAGATTGTTATCTAGTTGCGCTAGCAATCAGAGGAAAAGCAAATGTCATGTTGTATATTAAAACTAAGGCGCGAAAGGATAGAAACATATGGTTTTAATACCATATGAGATGCACGGATCATGGATCATATAAAGACACATTTCAAATAGGTTTAAAACTTGTTGAGCGGATATATTAATCAAAGCTTATAGGAAAAACATGGAGCAGAGTGCATGATATGTTATAATGACCATGGCACGTTGCATGGGCACAAATGTTTGATGGTTTTGAGCAAATACATATATAGGGTGATCCAAATGTCGTGGTGCGATATACGGTATGCTCTTAACCATGTTTCAAAGGGTGCGAAACAACATGTTTTTCAGACCAAAGGTTGATATCATATAAACATTACAATGGGCGCTGAGCAGACACATATGAATGTTGTGTTACCATGGGTGCAAGCAGTTTAATAATGCAGGTTCAATCCACGTGGGGCAGGCATATGGCGGTCAACCTTACGTTTGGTGCACACAAGGAGTGGACACGTTGCATGGAGCCAACGTAAATGTACATATATATGCATGGCATTCAAATTTTCAACTTACGGTAAACGTTGGAGTGGATATAACACAACGGTCAAACGTATGATTAAACACGGATCACAGCTATGGCAGATTTTTATTCTTTAGAGAGGATATATAATATTTGGTCAAAAGGAATTTTTGAACATGGAGTCCAACATTCCGCTGGTGGTTTCAACCTATCATGAAACATTCGGAGCAAAATTTACATTCTACAGTGGCAACGTTGTAATGTTGGTGCATTGACAGTCAAAAAAAAAAAAAATCGCAAGATTGAGTTTCCACGGCAACATCACAAAAGAATCGCGCTTTTCAAGTAAGTGTGTAAGGCTATCAATACTGAAAAGGAATGCGAGTAGGTTATGCGTTACAACTGAAGTCCTGCATCGAAAAGCCAACGCTATAAAAGCATGCTGCATTTGACACTAAAAAGAGCTATTTTTTAAAGGAATAGACAGCAGCTGACTTCTGTAGCCCCGACGGCGATATTTCGGGAGAGAATCACTCTCTAAATCTGCTGCGCTGGTCACATTTAGAAAGATGTTATCGCTACAGATTCGTTGGGAGCTGATTTTTCGATATTGCCACTACTGACCACGTCTAGCTGTCTCCACAGAGCTAATTTTCGATAATTTATAAGGCTTTTTTCTTGTACTCTGTTCAGAGGCATTGAAAAACCGGATCTCGCATTCCACGTAGATTTGTTCGTGACTGTTTGCAGCACGTTCAATTGCAGGCCCGTGAGGGAAAAATAGGCTCACCACAGAAGAAATGGGCTCACGGAAAGAGTGACCTTTTGATTTATTCTAAATCTACCAAGATAATTCAGAATCCTCCACATACCTAGTCAGCATGGTCGACCTGCAAGTTATCTATGTTAGACAACCTTCGAGACATTGAGGTCGCTCACAGCATCAGCGTGCATGCAAATAGGATCCTAAACAATTTCGCTGCAGACATACATACGTGTAAGAGTCTTTTTCGACTCAGAGGAGAAGAAACTACATATAATTAGCCTTGCACAACGACATATCTAGTTTTTGGAGGTGGGATCGAAGTGCACGACCAAAAAATGGTATTCGAAGCTGCATGCTCTTGTTGTAATGCATGTTGAATGGCGTACGGATTCAGCTGTATCGACTCTGTCATTGCTGTAGGATACAGATCCGCCAAGAAAAGAGAAACACTCATTTTAACTAGTGAAATAATGACTATGGGACGTTATTTCCAGAGTGGCAAATCCCTCAATACAGCAAATGAGAAATGATCTGTTGCAAGCGCAAGAGTCCCACCTTGGAAATAAATCGAAGATGCTGTATAAGCCTCAAAACTGGTGAATCGAGAACCCCAGGTGGCACCTGCGTTGGCCAAATAAACCCCAGTTTGAAGTACGTTGCATTATAACGGGAGCTGAGTGCAATGTTAAACCATTGAGGTCATGGAAGAAGTGGTGTTCCATAAAATGGTAACATCCACCAAAACAAGTTAAACTGCAGATCCGCATTTGGCACTCAGTCCATAACCATACCAATGGAAATTATAGTGATTGAAGAGACGCATAGAAAAGTCTGCACATGCCATTCTGTCTGATGACAAAGTATTGACCACACAGGGGTCTAAATTTATTGTGTTCTCTCTTGCAAATTAATTAAAATACCCTTAGCATTAATATTATTATTCACTCATGGAGACATGTGACCTATGTTATTTCATTGTAGGAAGAACCTCTCTGTTTGCACATAAGAGCCAAGGTTTTCCCCAGCAAACAAGGGGATATTTTCAAAACAAGTAGATGCTGGCGAAACTCCAAAGAACTCACTCATCATCCCAGGAGGTCGTAGGTCGCAGAGGTCACGAGGTCGCAAATCCCAGCAGGTTGCAAGGTCACATATCTTCGGTTTTTTCCGCCTTTTGCAACCCTGCGACCCAGCGACCTAGTCGCAAGGTCGCAAGGTCTCATATTTTCAGTTTTCCCCCTTTTGCGACCCAGCGACCCAACGACCTAGTCGCAGGGTCGCAAGGTCACATTTTTTTGGTTTTCCTCCTTTTTGTGACCCCGCGACCCACCGACCTAGTCTCAAGGTCGCAAGGTCGCATCTCTTCAGTTTTATGCATTTTGCGACCCTGCAACCCAGTCACAAGGTCGCGAGGTCGCACCTTGGCCATTTTATTACAACCTGCGACCCCGCGACCCAGTCATGTCGCAGGTCGCAACAACAGCTCAGGTCGTAGGTCGCAGAAAAGACTGGGTTGCAAGGCAGCCCAACGGTTGAGAAGATGAAAAGTCAAGGAAGCCCTAAGGGCAGGTTTTGTATTATAAATACTCCTTCGGGAGCTTGTAAAAAAGGGGGCTTTTGTTTGGGACTCGAGCAAAGGGAATTGTATTACCAGTAGATATACATTTAATGATGAATACAAGCATTTTGTAAAACCCCTTTTGTGGATCTGGTGTTTTTTTATGTACGAGCACTGTTGAGTATTATATCTTCAGTTTCCGAATATCTTTAGATTAATGGAACTGCATCTTAAATTCATATCACAGTTGCATAACAGTTTTCTGAGTATGTTAATGGTGGTTGAATTTATTTCAATTTCTTAGCTAATGTTGATGACTTTGTTTATCTGCATTTGTGTTATCATTTAAACTTTTAGGAAGTGAAGAGTGTTCTCGTCGTGAGGAATTGTTTCCTTTGCGGTCAGAACAGTCTACAAGCATGACCCTAATGAAGTGTTGCTAACAACACTTCCTTTCTGAGCATTATTTTCTCTTGCTACTCATAGTGCTGCATGTACATTTAATGCATCAAACATATGTCTTGTATTAGTTGATTAGGTGTGTACCCACTGTTTTATAGAGTTTAAGCGAGACCCAAAGCAAAGGAGAAATCAGTGGTAGCCGGACCCACACCCCGGACGGGATCCCTATTCCAAACGGTTCAAGGTCTAATTGGGACCTTTACTGGGGAGATCCCCTGCTGTTGGCCAGACATATTTTCCCGTCAACAGAATTGGCACTAGAAGGAGGGCCAGATGACAAGCTGAGCCCTTAGAGCCTGCATTTAATCTCATATCGGTAATGGCTCATTCCCAAATCATTCTCCCGAGATGTTTGTCGGAGTTTTATCAGCCTCGACACTTCATCCCCGATGAACTTATGTATCACTTGTCCCAGTTAAAATTTGATGGTGAAAATGGGGTTTCCATAACCCAACACCTTTTAGATTTATATGACTTTGGTGAGTGCTACGAAATTGAAAATGAAGGTTTGATATGTTTTCTTTTCTTCCTCACCCTCGAGGGTCGCGCTAAGCAATGGTGCCACACATTGCCGGAAGCTTCCATCCATTCGTTCGAACAACTCGCCAGTGAATTACAAAAAGCTTTTCATAGGTATGATATTCATAACGTTGTAATAAAGCTAAATGACATCAGAATGGAACCTTAGGAATATTTAGATGATTTCTCTATCAGATTCGTTCATTATTGTTTTGAGTTCCCTAAGAGGGTTGTCGATTGGAAATGTTTAAGTGAGTAGTTCAAGTATGTGATTCTCGTTTCCCTTGAACAATTTCGGTTAGATCCTAGTGTTCCCTATGATGACCCGCAAGCTACCGGTTGTTCAGATTTTGTCCCTAATGCTTCGTTGTCCATCTCCCCGAATCCAGACCACATTCAGGCCTCCAAGGAGAGTGTTGCTATTTGTGATATTCTCACCCCGCCTCCTGAGTTGTCGGGTAGTGGAGTTGTGACCTCGAAAGTTCTGAGCAAGGATAGACACTGGCAAGAGGATAAAACCTACTGCAATACCTTTTAATCTTTCATGCACCATGTCGAATCAGATATTGAAAACCCCAGTGGCTCATTATCTCTCTCGGTTCATGAAACCTACCTCGAACCCACTCGGTGTCTCCCTGGACACAAACCTAAATATGATTCGCATATTGATTATGAATCAACTCCTACCCTGCATAAAGTTGATTCCCTTACAAGGCCTACCAGATCATTGTTTTCTCTAAATGACACAGATGCACGTGTTGAAAAGCATTGTATCGTTAACGCCCCTGCGACTCAATCTGTTCGCTCATTATTCCCCAGTTGGTTTCCCGATCCTGCCACTCCAGTAATTTCTTCGAGACATTCAAAATTTCCTTATACTGGTATTGGCGACAATCATAAGCACGCAGATGGTGTTTCACAGTCACAGTTTAAAATCGATGAATCTTTTAGATCTGATCTTTCTCACTCGGAATCTTTAGACAGCCATAGGAGCGATTTCTTGTCCGGGCAACCTCAAGATATCCTCTTTATTGACCCATCCCAGTCAATGACTCCTGGGGAGTCCAACATGCCTGGTACCCAACTTAATCAAATCAATGGTCACGATGATCCCTGCTTATCTGAAAGCATATTCCATCATACCGCTGAGGATTGTCACTCGCATCCCTTTGCCGGCCATATGGAGATACCAGAATTCGATGATTCACCTTGGGAAGATTCAAGTACCTATCAAAAAATCGAAGCGCCTCAACTTCTGCCAACCATTTCTGAAATGACAATTCCCCAGTACCATGCTCCTTCCAGCATAAACGCATCGAATTCTCCTCACCCTGGAAAATCTGGAGAATCTGATACTTTGGGGTATCAATCTGTCAGTGCACAAACTTTTGACCGAATGATACAAAGCCCACTGACATTTTGCAACTCACCACAATCCATGAGCACATCCGTGACTCCTCTGGCACACGCTCAGTGCTTCCATTCCGTGAAATCAATTATCCCCACCACCACAATAAAGTTGTCGATTTGCTCGACCAACCTTATCCGCTGAATTTGCCTACAAATATGCAATGGATTACCAACCGCCCGTTAGACCTAGGATTGTGCATGAATTAATGTGTGTCATTTATAAATGTTGATTTTCAAGAACATATTTCTGTGTATCAAAATGAGAGAGGGATTCAGCTTGCACAATCTATTCTGGCATGTTCTTTGGCAAGTATCTATGATCGTCTTGCCGTTTCACCTGCTCCTTAGGTAAGTTTTGTTTCTATTGCACTTTTGTGGATACTGGCTCTGATCCTGATCATTGTTGTCATTGTAGGATGCAAATTAATGCGGTGGATGCACTGGAAAACTGATTTTACATAACCCGACCACATCATTGGTTAAACTAGGGTTTAGGTGTAGGCTAGCTAGGACCTGTTAATAAAATTTTTGTTCGAAGTTAATTAGGTTTACTTGCCAAATTTTTACTTCATGATTTAAAATCATGTTTTCTATTTTTGTTTACGATTAAAATTTTAGGCATCGTCATGTTACAAGTATTTTCCTTTCATTTCCTTTCAGTTACTTG
This sequence comes from Pinus albicaulis, assembly GCA_034641835.2. NCBI lineage: Eukaryota > Viridiplantae > Streptophyta > Pinopsida > Pinales > Pinaceae > Pinus > Pinus albicaulis. The sequence goes on along the minus strand of CM076583.1, from coordinate 1,219,666,572 downwards.
TTGTTGCATAAATAATCACTGTTTGTATTTGCACTTACAACTGGTTGATCGCTCTTGCACACGGCGTTGCATTGCATCTTGAGCCTCGCTTATTACATTGCGTCATACACTCTCTTTCTCACATCATTTTTTTCATATCACCTGCCACTGCATGAGCCCTCATGGAAACCCTATCACCTTGCAGTCGTGTTTTGCCCTGATTTCTGAAACAGTAACCCCGTTATTTTGCGTGCGGTTGTGGTGGCTATCTCAAGAGGCAGCTTTCTCTCAGGTCAAGTCGTTGAGGTCACATTCTCAACAAGATGCCTATGAGTCTAAAATTATTTAGCCTGGGAGATACAAGCCAGTTGCTAAAGGGAGACCTAATAAGTTTGAATGGCCCATACCCGTAGCCTAGGCCTTGTGCCCAGCATCGTCTTGGACCCTAAAATGATTTGTTTTGTACGCTTCACCTATTGTGGTAAATGGGATGTGAAGGCTCGGCACAAGGGCAAACCAAAATCAGGATATCTTTCAGTTTCTGTAACACGAGAAACAACCTCTCTTGCTCGTAAAATAAGTCGGGATCTTTCATCCGCCCATGAAAATAAGTGCCACGAGCACACGAAAATAAGTGCTACAAGCACATGAAACAAATAAGGGTAAAGTATCGAGAAAGGCTTCCTGCGCAGAGAGGTGATGCAACGACTCCATCAGAGTACTGACCAGGCTCGCTGGCAGTGGAGCAACGTTTGTGATTTCTTGAAGTGACTTCGTCGGGGTACTGTCCCAGCCTGCTGGCAGCGGAGCAACACCAGAAAATTACTTTAAAAAATCATGAAAATAATAAGCCCACTGCCTTGCTCTTCACATAGTTAACCAAATACTGACGTCTGCGAGTTTTCTCTTTGATGTGTTTCTGATTAGCGGGACTTAGTTGAGGCACAAGGATTATGCATACCTGTAAAGGGCCAAAGTAATACAAAGGGTACCCGCGGAACTTGTTCAGTATTCCCTTGCATTATATCTGGACTCAGAATTTTGTTGTGATACTGACAGAGATGCTGGATTCTACCAGTGGTTCGCCATTTGTTGTAGCCGCTACAACACCACCCAAAATTTTGGGTATATTTAAAATTTCGGGTTCCCCCTCTGCTCGCCTAGGCGTTAAAGTCTTTCACCTGACCTGCAGTCAACGACATCCTGCAGACCTATCCCCAACCCCTCACGAGTTGTCTCATCACCATGAATTGATGCTATCACTACAATCACGCCATATGTGGGAGGGATCATCTAAGCGTACGCTCGAACATTCTTACCGCAATCACGCCATGTGTAATGAGATTGCCATGCATACGTTTGAATGGAAACCTTTTGTGTATTGACGAGTAAAAGCTCTCCTGCTGTAGGTCATTAAGCATGTTGTTTGAATACTTCTCTTAAGCTTGTTAGTTTCATGTGTTTTATCTGTGGTCGTCATTATTGAAGAGTAATTATGATGTTGTAATATTCCACGCAGGTCGACCCCACGGGTGACAAACTCCTCAATCTTGTCATGACATCGAGGGAAATAAAATTGAGCTCGGTAACAAAGCCAAGGTTGCGGAATAGGGGAGGAGGAGGAGCAAGCGACCAATACTGTTAAAAGGAGGATGGTGTGATACATGTTGATCAGAGAGAACCTTCTATGTTACTGATGCAAGAGCTTTCTTCACTAGTGCGCACCAGATGCTTAAAAACGCTCCGTTTGGAAATGTCTAGATCCTGCACCATATCATCTAAATGTCGATGGGTGCACACAAAGGAACATATTTCGCCACTTCGATGAATCTAGCCTGAAGTATCACCTGGTGAACAAAGCGGACTCAGAATATCTCCCTAGATAATGACAAGCTCATATGGGTGTGGCAAGCCGACGATAGAGTTTCAAATATGTCAACGCACCTTTGAGAAGCAACATTTGTTAATTTTGAGATACATACTGTGGAATTATTTAGGCTGCAAGGAATACATGTGGAGGAACCAAAGGGCCTTAAAACCCTAGTCTCATTTGCTCTTACATGTCCATAAAGATTGTCTATGCGAAACTATTAGAGATGGAGAATTTGAAATTGAACCTAGAAGGTTATGTTTAAAGCATACACTTTTGGTAGCCAAGCAGATTGATGCATATGCAAAGAAAGTCTCTAGAGCCACATGATAGAAAGGGTCAACATTAAAAGCGGCCATCATGTGGTTTGAGTAGAATATTTCAACTCTCGACCTTTCAAAACAAAAAGCATTCATGTTATGAGATGGTGGCCGTGGCATAAAAGATTGTTATCTAGTTGCGCTAGCAATCGGAGGAAAAGAAAATGTCATGTTGTATATTAAAACTAAGGCGCGAAAGGATAGAAACATATGGTTTTAATACCATATGAGATGCACGGATCATGGATCATATAAAGACACATTTCAAATAGGTTTAAAACCTGTTGAGCGGATATATTAATCAACGCTTATGGGAAAAACATGGAGCGGAGTGCATGATATGTTATAATGACCATGGCACGTTGCATGGGCACAAATGTTCGATGGTTTTGAGCAAATACATATATAGGGTGATCCAAATGTCGTGGTGCAATATACGGTATGCTCTTAACCATGTTTCAAAGGGTGCGAAACAACATGTTTTTCAGACCAAAGGTTGATATCATATAAACATTACAATGGGCGCTGAGCAGACACATATGAATGTTGTGTTACCATGGGTGCAAGCAGTTTAATAATGCATGTTCAATCCATGTGGGGCAGGCATATGGCGGTCAACCTTACGTATGGCACACACAAGAAGTGGACACATTGCATGGAGCCAACATAAATGTACATATATATGCATGGAAATCAACTTTTAAACTTATGGTGAACGTTGGAGTGGATATAACACAACGGTTAAACGTATGATTAAACACGGATCGCAACTATGGCAGATTTTTATTCTTTAGAGAGGATATATAATATTTGGTCAAAAGGCGTTTTTGAACATGGAGTCCAACATTTCGCTGGTTGTTTCAACCTATCATGAAACATTCGGAGAAAAATTTACGTTCTACAGTGGCAACGTTGTAATGTTGGTGCATTGAAAGTAAAAAAAAAAATAAAAAAATCGCAAGATTGAGTTTCCACAGCAACATCACAAAAGAATCGCGCTTTTCAAGTAAGTGTGTAAGGCTATTAATACTGAAAAGGAATGCGAGTAGGTTATGCGTTAAAACTGAAGTCCTGCACCGAAAAGCCAACACTATAAAAGCATGCTATGTTTGACACTAAAAAGAGCTATTTTTTAAAGGAACAGACAACAGCCGACTTCTGTAGCCCCGACGGCGATGTTCCGTGAGAGAATCACTCTTTAAATCTGCTGCGCTGGTCACATTTAGAAAGACGTTATCGCTACAGATTCATTGGGAGCTTATTTTTCGATATTGCCACTACTGACCACGTCTAGCTGTCTCCACAGAGCTAATTTTAGATAATTTCTAAGGCATTTTTGTACTCTGTCTAGAGGCACTGAAAAACCAGATCTCACATTCCACGTAGATTTGTTCGTGAATGTTTGCAGCACGTTCAATTGCAGGCCCGTGAGGAAAAAATAGGCTCACCACAGAAGAAATGGGCTCACGGAAAGTGCGACCTTTTGATTTATTCTAAATCCACCAAGATAATTCAGAATCCTCTGCATACCTAGTCAGCACGGTCGACCTGCAAGTTATCTTTGTTAGAAAACCTTCGAGATGGTGAGGTCGCTCACAGCATCAGCGTGCATGCAAATAGGACCCTAAACAATTTCACTGCAGACATACATACGTGTAAGAGACTTTTTCAACTCAAAGGAGAAGAAACCACATATAATTAGCCTTGCAAAATGACAGATCTGGTTTCTGGATGTGGGATCGAAATGCACGACCAAAAAATGGTATTCGAAGCTGCATGCTCTTGTTGTAATGCATGTTGAATGGCGTACGGATTCAGCTGTATCGACTCTGTCATTTCCGTAGGATACAAATCCGCCAGGAAAAGTGAAACACTCATTTTAACTAGTGAAATAATGACTATGGGACGTTATTTCCAGAGAGGAAAATCCCTCAATACAACAGATGAGAAATGATCTGTTGCAAGCGCAAGAGTCCCACCTTGGAAATAAATCGAATATGCTGTATACGCCTCAAAACTGGTGAATTGAGAACCCCAGGTGGCACCTGCGTTGGGCAAATAAACCCCAGTTTGAAGTACGTTTCATTATAACGGGAGCTGAGTGCAATGTTAAACCACTGAGGTCATGGAATAAGCGGTGTTCCATAAAATGGTAACAACCACCAAAAAAAGTTAAACTGCAGATCCGCATTTGGCACTCAGTCCATAACCATACCAATGGAAATTATAGTGATTGAAGAGACGCATAGAAAAGTCTGCACATGCCATTCTCTCTGATGACAGAGTCTTGAACACACAGGGGTCTAAATTTATTGTGTTCTCTCTTGCAAATTAATTAAAATACCCTTAGAATTATTATTATTATTCACTCATGTAGAAATGTGACCTATGTTATTTCATTGCAGGAAGAACCTCTCTGTTTGCACATAAGAGCCAAGGTTTTCCCCAGCAAACAAGGGAATATTTTCAAAACAAATAGATGCTGGCGAAACTCCAAAGAACTCACTGATCATCCCAGGAGGTCGCAGGTCGCGAGGTCGCAAATCCCAACAGGTCGCAAGATCGCATATCTTCGGTTTTTTCGCCTTTTGCGACCCCACGACCCAGCGACCTAGTCGCAAGGTCGCAAGGTCGCATCTTTTCGGTTTTCCACCTTTTTCGACCCCGCGACCCAGCGACCTAGTCGCAAGGTCGCAAGGTCACATTTCTTCGGTTTTCCTCCTTTTTCCGACCCTGTGACCCAGCGACCTAGTCGCAAGGTCGCAAGGTCGCATCTCTTCGGTTTTATGCATTTTGCGACCCTGCGACCCAGTCGCAAGGTCGCGAGGTCGCACCTTGGCCATTTTATTACAGCCTGCGACCCCGCGACCCAGTCAGGTCGCAGGTTGCAACAACAGCTCAGGTCACAGGTCGCAGAAAATACTGGGTCGCAAGGCAGCCCAACGGTTGAGAAGATGAAAAGTCAAGGAAGCCCTAAGGGCAGGTTTTGTATTATAAATACTCCTTCGGGAGCTTGTAAAAAAGGGGGCTTTTGTTTGGGACTCGAGCTGAGGGCATTGTATTACTAGTAGATATACATTTAATGATGAATACAAGCATTTTGTAAAACCGCTTTTGTGGATCTGGTGTTGTTTTATGTACGAGCACTGTTGAGTATTATATCTTCAGTTTTCGAATATCTTTAGATTAATGGAACTGCATCTTCAATTCATATCACAGTTGCATAACAGTTTTCTGAGTATGTTAATGGTGGTTGCGTTTATTTCACTTTCTTAGCTAATGTTGATGAATTTTTTTATCTACGTTTGTGTTATCATTTAAAATTTTAGGAAGTGAAGAGTGTTCTCGCCGTGAGGAATTGTTTCCTTTGCGGTCAGAACAGTCTACAAGCATGACCCTAATGAAGTGTTGCTAACAACACTTCCTTTCTGAGTATTATTTTCTCTTGCTACTCATAGTGCTGCATGTACATTTAATGCATCAAACATATGTCTTGTATTAGTTGATTAGGTCTGTAACCACTATTTTATAGAGTTTAAGCGAGACCCAAAGCAAAGGAGAAATCAGTGGTAGCCAGACCCACACCCTAGACGGGATCCCTATTCCAAACGGTTCAAGGTCTAATTGGGACCTTTTACCGGGGAGATCCCTTGCTGTTGGCCAGACAGATTTTCCCGTCAACACTCCGCTGAAGTAGCATCCTCCTTCCTCCATCCACCAGGAAGAGGAGTATCAACAGGCTTGCAGCCATGCATGTTGAACTTCTCCAGTATCTCTCGTGCATACTTGCCTTGAGAAACAAAGAGTCCATCATTGTGCTGCCAAATTTCCAATCCCAGGAAATAATGAAGGAGGCCCAAGTCCTTCATCTCAAACTCCTTTGCAAGATCAGCCTTGCATGAGTGTATCAACAGTTCATCACCTATCAAAATCAAATCATCTACATAAAGTACAATGATCAACAACTTACCCTCCACCACTATCTGGTATAGGTTAGGATCCGCCTCACTCTTGGAGAATCCAAGTCCGGTGAAATAACTGTCTATCCGTGTGTACCAAGCACGAGGTGCTTGTTTCAACCCATACAGCGCTCTCTTGAGCCTGCACACATGCGACTCACTGCTGAAGATCTCGAAACCTTCGGGCTGCTCTATGTACACCTCCTCCTCAATGGCTCCATTGAGGAACGCAGTCTTCACATCCATCTGATGAATGTGCCGCCCCATCTGCGCTGAGAGAGAAAGAATCATCCGTATGGAAGAATACCTTGCGATAGGTGCAAATGTATCCTCATAATCGATCCCCTCAATCTGTGAAAAGCCTCAGGAAAAAAATCTTGCCTTGTACTTCTCCACACTCCCGTCAGCTGCCTGCTTCACTTTGTAGATCCATCTTGAAATCACCACTGATTTGCCTTCCGGCCTCGGGACAATCTCCCATGCACTATTTCTGACAATCGAATCATACTCTTCCACCATGGCATCTACCCATGCGGGGTCCTCCACAGCTTCCTCGAAAGAGGATGGCTCTGTCACAATACACTTGCTCATAAGAGCCATGTATCCAGTATACCAGTTAGGTGACTGTCTCTGTCTGCACTGTGATGTTGGTGCTCCTACAACCTTCTCTGCATCTTGAGCCAGTCGCTCAGCTTCTGTAGTGCGCTTCCGCCCTCTGATGGTTGGCGCTGATTGAGTGGTCTCTTCCACTACATGAACCTCATATTGTGGCTGATCCACATCCTGAGACTCATCCTTAGGAACTAATAGCTCCTCATCTGCATGCAAGTGTGGCTCCCTCTCAAGTGAACACTTCATGGCTTTCTCCTCATGAAATTTGATATCCCGTCGCACAACAGTCTCGCGACTGTCTGGAAAATACACACGATAGTTGTGGGGCATATTAGTGTACCCCCTGAGAATATATCAAACCTCACATGATCGGCTCCGGCTTCTTCTGGCATCCTTCGTCCACATGAATGTAAACGGTGAACCAAAAATCCTCAAACAAATATCAGGCCTCTTGAAAGACTTGAAAATGCCTCCTCGGGTGTCTCATGGCTGCCCCGATCACAGGTAGGCCTGATCATGCAACATGCCCAGATGCGGCACCCATGATCGTTACGTTCTTCCTACTCAACAACTCCATTCTGTGGCGTTGGCGTAGGTTGCAGTGTATGAGCTCTCTTTGAATTCATGCCACTTATAAAGTTGTGGATGCTCAGAGATGAATTCACCGCCATTGTCGCTCCTCAGAGCCTTCACCTGCTTCCCCGATTCTTTCTCAACCAGTGCCTTGAACTCACAGAACTTTAAGTATGTCTCGCTCTTCTTTTGCATGAAGAAGATCCAGCACTTACAAGAAAAATCATCAACAAATATCACATAATACCTGTGCTTTTCTGTCGAAGTTACTGAGAAAGGTCCACACACGTCTGTGTGAATTCTCTCAAGGATCGTCGTGGCGCGACTATCCTTCTTGTGAAAAGTGGCTTTCACAAATTTTACCAAGGTACACCCCTTGCACTGATCTGACTGTGCAAGAGTACCCTTAGGAAGCCCAGTAGAAATCTGCTGCAGTATCTTCAAAGCTCCATGGTGAAGGTGGCCCAATCTCCGGTGCCACAACTCGCCATCATCCCGGCTCACCACTCCTTCTGCCTTGCCTACCATTGCTGCGCAGCCATCTACCTACAATTGATAAAGGTTCTTAACTCGAACCCCTATCCTTTGGGTCTCACCAGTTGCCTTACTGCGCAGGAAAGCCTTTCCCTCGCTAAAGACAACATCATATCCCTTGTCTTCTAACATCTCCACAGAGATCAAATTCTTTTTCAATCCTGGAACATGCATCACTTCCTTCAATACGAAGGGTTTGATAGAATCCCTCTCAAAGGAAATGGTACCGATACCGGTCGCACTTTATCTACCATCATCACCCGTATCGATGTGCACTCCAAGATCTTTCTCATCCAGATCAGTAAACAAATCTCGATCTCCTGTCATGTGAAAAAATGCACCACTGTCAAGAAACCACACTGAACCCATCACACTTGATACCAAGCATGTGATCAGTGAAAAATCCAGCTCAACCTGCGAGGCTAAGGCCTCTCCAACTGTAGTCCACACAACTTGCTTATGTTTCTTCTTCTTTGGACAACTAGTGGCGTAATGTCTGTGTTGGTGACAGTGAAAGCACTTCACCTTGGACATGTCCTGCGTCTTACCTTTCGCACCGGATTGAGAAGATTTCTTGCTCTTCCCATTCTTTGCTTTTGCAGCCAAAGTGCAATTCTCTTCATCATAGTTCTTTGATGAATATCTGTCCCTAGTACTCCGCCTTATCTCCTCTTGCACAAGATCCGACCAAAGTCGCTCCCATCCTGGCAATTTCTCCCGACCATTGACAGAGTCCTGATAGGAGTGCCAACTCTTCGGAAGCCCAAGGAGATCCAATCTCACCAAGTCCTCATCATCAACAGTCACCCCCACACTTCCTAGCTCATCCCTGCATTGGATGAACTTCGTGAGGTACTAGGGCATACTGTCACCTTTCTCCATCTTTATGTTCCTGAGTTTGTCCTTGATCGCCAACTTCCTCTGGTCGCTCTTGCTTTGGAATAAATTTGTCAAATATTTCCACATCAAGAATGGAGAAGCCTTACCATGAAGGCTAGACACTATGTGATCCTTCACACCTTCCAACAGAATCCTTCGACACTTTTCTGTCTTCTTTTTCCATGCGTCAAGTACGGCAGCAACATTAGAAGTAGGCTTTGGAATTTCTGCTTCTATGAACCCCTTCAACCCATTTTCATCTAGCACCGCCTCCATCCTGTCCTTCTATGCAATATAATTCGAGCTTCCCTCAAGGGCATGCTCCAATCGCAATCCGTTGAAAGACATCTCAGCTTCGACACCAAGAAAACACTGCTGTAAATTCGAATTCCACCAGCACAAAACTCAACCACTTCAATGTTTTGCAATTGCTCCAATGATCAATATCGCTCTGATACCATGTAGAAATTTGAATAAATGATATATTATTCACCAAGATTCTCTAATGCTGTCACTGCTAGGGTCACACACTATTTTAGCTTCATGCATAATACATAATCTCTTCTACCATTGATCATTAATTGCGGAAATAAAATAATTTGCATGCACACATTAAAACCACGAACAATCACACATATGAACGTATTTCATGAGAGCTTAAAGCTGTTCATATATGTTATATGTCATGGAATCATGTAAAATCATCGCTACAAAGATCTCCACAAACTCTCGGCTACCTGTAATTGCTACACACTATCAAGCTAGATCTAGCAAAACACATGCTCCAATCTTTTGCCACTTGATAGCCAACCTCTATTGTGTTATCAATGCTATGGGATGGCTTCATTAAATAGATAAACCACCTGGCTTGTACTGTGCAATCCTCATGGGCTTCTCCACCTATCTGTGTGTTGAAAATAACAACTGTATAGTCACAACTGATAGTTAACATGCTCTTTCACCTATCTCTGCACCAGTCTCCACTGAAACTGTCCATGCACTGAAGTTAACTGATGCATTCTTTAGTTGATTAATGAGTTTATAATTAGTGAATTAATTAATAATTAATTCACACCACTCTCACTAATTGTATCAATTAGTTAAACTGAATATAAATAGCTCAACTATGTTTAGATTAGTTAAACTGAACACAACTCCATTAACTTCCTCAATCAACTCCACCAAACTCTGTCACATGAGTTCTAACTGAAGTATCCATGCAATAGCTCCACTTAACCCTCAGGAATAGCGTAATTTGTGTGTTAGATCTGTGCCATCATCATCGTGAGTATCCCGAAGAATAAGATAATATTTAGAGTCTAAATATTATTAAGAGCTAATAATATTTGACATATCTGTTTTTAGGCGGCAATCTAAATAGATTCATCGATATGTCTGCGTAAGTCCATCTGTTTTCCGACTTAAATGCAACCATCCGAAAATAACATCCTGTGACTCTCATAGAACATGATCCATATGTCTAAAAATAGACATAGTCTAAAAATATACTTTGCGCCAAAAATAGCCTGCGGGCCCACTTAGTGAAGGCGACTCCTTTCCACTAAGCTCATCATCTTGTTGCAATCTCAACATTTCTTGCTCCTTTTTCTCTTGAATTTCACTCTTCTTATCTTATATATTGAGCTTGCTTGAGTGGTGCTTGAAATGAGGTCTAAATTTCTCTATTTATACACATCTAGGAGGTCAAATTACCCCTTCCAGGGCTGACTTGATGTGATAGGACCGACTTGGTCTTGTGGATACCAGAATTACATTTTTTGACTCAAATAAATTCCTTTTCAAAGTCCCAATTGGATTTGATTCTAGAAGAATATTTTGACATATGAAAAATATTATTTTGATTCAATATATCCTAGGATCATGAAGAAAATGCTTGAAGAATATTTATTTTTCTTCTTTTCATATTTTTACATGAAATATAAAATTAAAAATACAATAGACATTATGAAGACTGAACCTAGTTACATTTTCTAACACTCCCTCTTAATTAGGGAGGTATTCATAATCCCTTAAAATATACAAGGATACTCTCAAGTTGAAATATTATCATAAGAAGAGTCGGATTGGTAAGCCATATTTTTAAGCATCAACGTCATGAAAAACATTGTCAAATACCAACATAGTAAGGCCTTATGACTCACAAGCTCTAACTCTCCACAAGACTAGAGCACAATACGAGGAGGCATACATATGGAAACCTCATCCCCTCAAGGCACATACCCCATTCTGATGTTCACTAGGTATGTCCTTCAAGGACTAGTCTTATCTTGGATTCCCAATCCTAAAAGAATATCAACCCTCTTAGACCACTCTTATCTTGGATATCCTGTTAGATCCTCAAAGAGTGTCGGTCCACAGGGTTACTTCCCATCTTGGATTTCCAATCCTCAAGGAGTATCAATCCCCAAATTCTTATGCAATCCTCCACTATCCCTCCCAATGTGATACACTGGACGTACTACGTTTAAAACTGGCCTACTGCATGAAACCCATGGAGAATATGGTGTCCACCATCACTCATTAACCAGGGAGGAGGTCTTTACTCCTTATCAAATATGAAGGAGATTTATTACTCCCTCTCAAACATGGATACTTTATCATAATCATATGTTTCATTCTTTGTTTCTTTCATCAACTATTCATTCTTCCGTGGAGATAATAGTAGTAGCTGAAAGGGATCCTATCTTTCATCATTATATCATATTTTAGCTTCGAATTTCCTTGATGTCGTGGAGCCAAACTCTTCTTTTGATCTTCCTTCATGATAAAGTTCTTACCATCAACCTTTTTACATCAATTTACATCCATCAATACTCATAATATCTTCATTACCAATAGTATCTTGCCAAGAAAATTAATGTAGAGTTAATCATTTCTCCCTTTGTTAATCAGAAAGTGAAATATTAGTAATAGGAAATATCTTAAATGACTAATAAAATTTTGTGAGTTTGAAGGTACACTTTCAGTGTGAGAATTTTGTAAAACACATCACAGACATACTGCTGTAGGTGTAATTTAATTTTTCCTCATGTCGTGTAAACACACAAGGGCATATATAGAGAATAAACAACTTTAGACCATCAAATAATATGTAATGCAAACTAAAAAATGACTTGATTTCCATGATGAAGTATATCATTAACCAACCGAAAGTGGCATGATCATCAAGTGCACATTTGGGAATTATTTTCAATAGATTGTATAGTGTTTTTCATCAAAAACTTGATAACAAACTCATAAATAACTACCACCAAAATTAGAGGAAAAATATGATTCTTTCATTAATAAAAATATTGAGAAAATTACAAGACCACTATAAGATAACACCTAGGAAGTGCTCCACATTGATGAAGAATTCAATTTTGAAAATTCAACCCCTTAGTTTCTAGCTGCTGCAAGACTGATATTCCTCTTAAATATAGTGAAACAAGCTGTTACAGGTCTGTAAATTAAGCCCAAATGAGGATCTTCAATTCTGAAACTGAATAATAGTCAACCCAAGAGCATTCAATCCTCCCTATTTTATTTGTATACCACAGTTCCTAAGTAATCAAATGAATCAAACCTCTTGGATTTTATTTATGGGATGGTACAATGTGACAAATCAACCTCCTTTTTAATGAATGATTCAACCCTCCTAAGGATAGAATTCCTTGGCCTCAATTACCCTAGAAATTTATGGAGAAACTTGGAGTCCAGTCCTTGCTTTGGAGTGGAAATAAGCATGAAGTTATCGACCCCCTTTAAGAGTAGAAACGAAACCCCATACTTGTAAGATAAACCACTGAAAATTTCTCTTCAGCTTCGCTCCCAAATTTGGAAATGTATACAAGCCAACAATACATGCTAAAATCAATCCTCCTTAGGATAAATTCAATCAACAAGGAAGAGGGATGAATTCAACCCTCTTAAATACAAAAACAATTCGACAATGTCAATTTTTGATGTAATTCAAGAAATATCTAGCCTAAGACTAAGAGGTTTCTCCTTTAGCAAAGTCTCTCACCACTTGATATAACACAAATGGAAGATCTGAAATAATCTTCCCCTAAAGCTAACTAGGGTGGCACTCAAAGTCCATCGAAATTAGCTATTGAGTTTCTCTTGAAACTCACTTGAGCTTCCTGTAAATGTCAAATATAAATAATAGGAACATAATTATTTTCAATTGATTCTCTCTTCTATTTATAATTCTCCATGGAGCCTCCTTCTATCTTTTAGATTCTCCTTTTCCCCCATTATTTATGGTATCACCCATTTTCCACTAGGAGACTTTTTGCCGCTATTTGTAATAAAATAATCATTTGCCTCCTTTCTCAATAAAATATTATTTTGCCGCCATTCTCCAATAATATAATAATTTTCCTCCATCCTCCAATAGAATATTGTTTTTTTACCATTATTCATTAAAATAATATTTTTCGTCTCTCTCCCACAAAATGATATATTTTTCCTTTTTTATTCAATATTACCAAAAATTGGTAAAAAATACTTAATGATTTTTGACACACAAAATTTGGAACATTACAATCCCACCGCCAAAAATTGCTTGTCCTCAAGTAATATCCATATGTTGCTACTCCACAAGATGGCTTATCTAATGCCAGGGTCCCAACTGTGCCATTGAACCACTCCTTGATACCAACACATGAAGAAACCCCATGACACCAGGGTACCAAACCATCCTGACACATGGGAAGCCTCTCCTCCACTCATCGTCCAGTAAGATAAAGTCTTCAGAAGCTCTCTGCACAAGAAGAGAACCTTGACAGTGTAAAATATTGAGAATACCATTGAGAAGCTTCTCTCCTGAGTAAATTATCGTGTGTACTTCAAGAGTAAATTCCTGAAGATGCAATCCAATCCTTATGGAGATGAATCCTCGCCTGCATGTGTTCCCCTTGACCTCCTTCTGCCATACTGGAAAATTTCACCATGTCATCAACATATCACTAAATCCCAATGGAATATATACATGATATTCCCCTGTAAAAATCATCTCATCCCCATGGGTAGCTGTACTTCTAAGTCCTATGATGATAAGGTCCCATGCTAGTCTAAAATTGGTGCCACCATGCTATCGCTGCTCAACTCTAACCATGAATTTTTTACCATCATGCACAATCTGTATCCTCCTCTCCTAGGACCTGATGGAAAAATATATATAGAGTCCCAATGCATTTGGCCCAGGCATCTCCATGATTTCATGGCCTACCCATCCAAAAATAACCTTGATCGGTAGAAACAACAAGGAAAACCAATATTTCCATGCGACATAGGCCTCAATTCTCCCCCACATGTCAAACCAAGTGTGAGTTGGGCATCCTCTATTTTGATCCCGCTCATCACAAAACAAAGTTTCCAATCAACCAACCAAATCCTTGAATCCCATATCTAGAATGAATGCGACATAGTCCTGACAGCTGCTAGCACCAACCTGCACCACATCCCAGGTTTGTACGTGTAATAAATATATGGAATCCATACATCATGAAATAATTTTGTGCATGTTAAAATGCCCTGGGCTGACCATACTATGTAGTGGGATCTTCCCACCTACCTCATGAAAATGCTCCCCAATACTGCCAGGTGTCTAAACATATTCCTTCAAGTAAGGCCCACCAACTGCTGTAGATGCTCCTGAGAGACCCCAAAATGCCTCAAAAAAAGGGGGTCATACTTATCCTTGAGTGTAGGCTCAAGGGTGGTGCATGTGCCACCTCTGCAGAAGATTAGACTACCCCAAGCCTGCATCTGCCAAATCTCGCCCTGATCATATGCTACAGCTGGAAAGCCTCTCTCCTGATGCATCATGTCCCGTCTAACTGTCTCAGATGAACCTCTCGGGTCCTATTTATCATGATGAGAGCATCAAAAGACGATATACAAGTCCCCCATGTCACTGTGCAATGCTAGAGAGTGACAAATGGAAGCTCACGGTCAACTTTGTGATCAAATTTCTTTCCAAATATGGGTGTTCTAAACCCAATGGTGTGCTTGATGCCCCCGTCGTGATATTTCTATGGTGGCAATACTCCAATAAACTGTTTTGCATCATCATTTAGGTCCCTATATTACTAGTTTATTCCATTATTGTTATTAATGTAGCCCCCTTATTGTTATTGGTGTGCCCCTGTAACCCCAATATTGTTATTATTGTGCCCTTACATTGTTATTGTTAGGCCGGGTAGGATTATATTGTGGGCCCATGGACTCCTATATATAGAAGGAGGTTTTTGTCATTTGTATCATCCAATAATTGTTCATTTATGTAATTTATTGGAGGTTCCCCCTCAAAGTGTCTAATTTCTAAGGCGTTGATCTCTCTTTTCTTATATTTTTGGAGCTGGTTTCATAACATTTGGTATCAAAGATTTGGATTCTAGGGTTTCGCTGCTACAAACATGTCATCATGGAATTTTCGCAATAAATATTTTTCTATGAAGGTTCACAAGCTTAATTTTTTACAGCACGAAGCTCAAATCCTGAGGAAACTCCTGTAAAATTTTAAATCTTGGTTCGCAACAGTTTCAGAGATATGATTTGGGGAAGTTAAGGTTTTTTCAGGCTCCTGAATTTCAACTAAAATAGGTCATCGTGGAATTTTCTCTATAATTTTTCGTATACGAAGTTTCAGAAGCTCAAATTTTTACATTTCGAAGCTAAATTCTGAGGAACCTCCTGTAAAAATTTCAGATCTTGGTTCACAATATTGTTGGAGATATGATCTGTGGAAGTTAGGATTGTTTCAGGCTCTCGGATTTCATCTCAAAGAGGTGACCGTGGGAAAAACATCATAAATCTCTCTCTGAGCGTCAGATTGGGATTCTGTAAAAAATGGCCACAAGTACACATAATTTAGTTTTTGGTATATCAATTTGAGAGCTGAAGGGTGAAACAGTGACACGTGGAAAATCGTACAAGTTTGATCTACTGAACCAGTCCATAGTTAGGTCACCATAGGAGATTGGGCATAAGTTTGTCTTGAAGAATCCAAATTAGGTCAAACCTATGGCATTCGAAAGAAGATTCAGAGGGCTAATTTAGGGAAAAATTTCAGATATTGAAGATCAGAAATCACAGAGATAATTAAGTTTCAATATCGAGCTCCTTAAAAGCAAGAAAAATGTGTGTATTTTTTTCGAATTACATAAGTCTCGTTTTAAAAAAAAATTAGTTTGAATTTATTCCAAGGGCATATTGGAGAATAGATATTAGTATTGGGTTATAAAATTCCTCCTAAAAATAATTCAACACCCATTAAGCCTTCAGAAGGCTCTACTATGACTCATGAAGACGAAGAAACACAACATGAGATATCAATATTACAAGAGAAAGTGCACCAAATTTCGCTATCGCAAAGAGCCACAAAAAACGAAATGGAATTTTTGAAGAAAGGCATGGAAGCTAAGATGAATGGTTTTGAAGCTAATATGGATGGCATGGAAGTGGCATGGAAGCTAAGATGGATGACATGGAAGCTAATATCGATGAAAAAATGAAAGACAACATGGAAAACATGAAGAATGATCTAAAAGTACAAATCAAAGGTTTGGCAAAGTTGATAAAAGAAATGCTTCCTAATGGTGAAAATATAGTAGAGGAAACTCATGATGAGAAAAAAATAAATTTTAATCGTGATTTCATAAACTATAATGTGGGATGGAAGAACCACCATATTCCAAATATGGATATGAGGAAGTTTGATGGCATTGATCCTGTAACATGGATACTACATATGGAGGAATATTTTGATCTCAATAATGTGCAAAACACACAAAAGGTATACATTAAAAATTTTCATTTAGAACAAAATACATTTGTATGGCATTGATGGCTTTTCTCTCGTAAAATTTTTTCACTTGGTCAATTTTTATGGAGGAAATGATAGCACATTATGAGGATACAAAAAGAAACACCTTCTTTAGCCAATTGATAAATCTCAAACAAAAGGGTTCAGTGGTGGAACACATTGTGGACATCGAAAAATTGAATATAAGGGTAACTGATATTCAAGGGGAACACAGGATTGATGTCTTCATAGGGAATTTAAAGGATAACATCCAACATGAAGTTCGCGTTTGGGAACTTGATTAATTGGAAAAGGCATTCAGGTTGGCAAGAAAAATTGAATGTAAAATTATGGCGACAAGGAATCCTACCACTCACATATATAAAGATAGAAGTGTTGATATTCCTAGACTTCCAAAACCTACAAGGTTGACACCACAACAATTGGAAGGAAAAAGAGCAAAAGGGCTTTTCTACAGCTGTGATAACAAATACACTAAAGGTCATAAGTGTGCTGAGAAGAAATTATTTTACATAGATTTTGAAGAGGAAGAAGAAAATGAACAAGAATCTTCAAAAGAAGAGGATATACACAAGAAATCAACCCTAGAAGAGGAAGAAATGATTCCGACCATATCGTGTAATGCATTGGCAGGAATTACCACTCCTCAAACTCTCAAGATAGAAGGACATATCAAGAAGAAAAAGGTAATAGTGTTGATTGATTTGGGTAGTACCCATAATTTTATTCATTGTAAGGTAGCCAAAAAATTGAATTGTTTCCTATACCCAACACCAGAATGTCAAGTGATGGTTGCAAATGGAGGAACTATAAATTTCTCTGGAAAATACCATAATATCAAGCTAGCCATGGGGGAATATGTATTGAATATTCCAATGCTTTCAATTTCTGTAGAATGCGGTGTTGTACTAGGGTAAAATGGTTACAATCTTTGGGGCAGTGACACTTTTAATTTTCAAAGAATTTTCTTGAAAAAACTTAAGAAGAGAGAACAACGGGGTGTAATAAAGAACAACGAGGTGTAATTGCACAATTATGCTCACTAGAAGTTCCAACATCAAAATCATCTATTTCTGCAGATCTCCAACAAGTCTTGGACAATCATTCCAAGGTGTTTGAAACTCCCAAAGGACTCCCACCTCTTTGTGATCATGATCATGCTATTCATTTGATTCCAGGAAGTGTTCCTCCAAACATCAGGCCTTATAGATATCCTTACTTCCAAAAGAGCGAAATTGAACGTATGATTGCAGAAATGTTAGAGGCGGGTATAATTCAACCTAGTCAAAGTTCTTTCTCTGCTCCTGTAGTATTGGTACACAAGAAGAATGGATCATGGCAAATGTGTCCGGATTATAGGGAGCTCAATAAGCTCACCATTAAAGATAAATTTCCCATTCCTGTGATTGATGAATTATTGGATGAATTACATGGAGCAATTTATTTTACCAAGTTGGATCTTCATTCAGGATATCATCAAATTAGAATGAAGACTGAAGATATTCCGAAAACAAAATTTCGAACTCATGAGGGTCATTATGAATTTTTGGTCACGCCTTTTGGCCTTACCAATGCACCTTCTACATTTCAAGGGTTGATGAATTCCATTTTAAAACCCTTAGAAAATTTGTGCTAGTATTTTTTGATGATATACTAATCTACAACAGGCCTTGGAAGGATCATGTTCAACATCTTGACAGGGTGCTCAAACTATTGCAGGAGAAACAATTATATGAAAAAACATCCAAATGTTTCTTTGGAGTAAAAGAGGTGGAATATCTGGGTCATATTGTATCTCACGAGGGCGTTAAGGTAGACCCTAACAAAATTAAAGCCATTAAGGAATGGAAAGTCCCCATAACCATAAAGCAGTTGCGAGGATTTATCGAGTTAACAGGGTATTATCGCAACTTTGTTAAGAATTATGAGATAATAGCAGCACCTATAACAACATTATTGAAGAAAGATGCATTTTTATGGACTCCTGAAGAAACTAAGGCCTTTTAACATCATAAAGAGACAGTGTGCCTAACATAGGTCTTAGCTATGACAGACTTCACAAAAACCTTTATTGTGGAATGTGATGCTTCAGGAAATGGAATTGGTGTTGTTTTAATGCAAGAAGGAAGACCCATTGCTTTTGAAAGTCATCCAATCAAAGGAAAGTATTTACAGAAAGCTATTTATGAGAAGGAAATGTTAGCAATACTACATGCACTAAAGAAATGGCGACCTTACCTAATGGGAAGACACTTCAAGGTAAAAACTGAGCATGTAGTCTCAAACACTTTTTGGAACAAAGACTATCTTCAGAAGAGCAAAAAAAATGGGTCACAAAGATGTTGGGTCATGACTTTGAAATAATATACAAAAAAGGGAAGCTAATTGTTGTTGCAGATGCACACTCAAGAAAGAATGAAGAGGTGGAAGCATTGCTTTGTGCCATTTCTATTATCCAACTAGATTGGGTAACCGAATGAAGGGATGAATGGAAGAAGGATGAAGAAGTGTGAACACCCATTCAAAATTTGCAGCAAGATCCTAGTACATCTGATACATTTAGTTGGAAAAATGATTCCTTATGTTATAAAGATCACTTATATATTCGTAAGAATTCCCAACTAAAACAAAAGATTCTTTTTGAATTGCACACTTCTCCTTTAGGAGGACACTCAGGATTTTTAAAAACTTACCACAGGGTGAAGAAATAATTTTTTTGGGACGACCTTAAATATGATATTCAAAAGTTTGTGGCGGAATTTTTGGTTTGCTAGCAAAATAAAGTTGAGACAATTAAGACACCGGGTCTTCAACAACCTTTATCCATTCCAAGTCAACGTTGGGAGGATATTTCAATGTATTTTATCACAGGTTTACCTAAGTCCAAAGGAAAGAGTGTCATCATGGTGGTAGTTGATAGACTTACCAAGCATGCACACTTTTGTGCATTATCTCATCCATTTAAAGCAAGTACAGTTGCTACTACATTTATGGACACAATTCAAAAGCTACATGGAAACCCAAAGGTTATTGTGAGCAACAAAGATCCCATTTTTACTAGAAATGTTTGGACAAAGTTATTTTCTTGTTTGGGTATTCAATTAGCTCATAGCTCATCTTATCATCCTCAATCCGATGGTCAAACTGAGACAGTGAATAAATGTTTGGAAGGATATCTTCATTGTTTTGTATCTGATAAACAAACACAATGGGTCAAGTGGTTACTGTTAGCCACCTATAAAATTTGTTATATAAAAAGTTGGCTAAATAATTTTTGGAGCCTTCAAGAAACAAGTTTATTTCTAAAAATGTTATCTTTTGAAGACTCATGGAGACATCATGCCCTTTGCCCAATTCTTCATTGCTGTTTCCATTTCAAACTCTGAAATTCTGCTGATTTTGTAGAGAAAAGATTGTTGCAAAATCCATTTTTCCCTTCCCTCCACTTCAAAACTAACCTTCATTTTTTACCCCTTCATTTCCCATGAAATTACTCTATTTTCCATTTCTCTCCATTTCCCCTTCATAAGTCCTCTTTACAAAGTTTAAAACTCATTTTTAAAACTTTTTCGAAACCCCCCAAATCCATCAGAAAACTCTGAAAAATTCATAAAAAATAAGTTTGATTAATATGAGCTTAAGCCCCTTTGGGATAAGTCCTAACCACTTCCCCACCATACGCCTTGGTGCTGGAACCAAGCGCTAAGCCCTTTCTACGCTTATCGTATCGGAGAAATCAGAGCGCACAAGTCTTTTTCTTTCGTTAAAGCCTCTGATGCAATTAAGCCTTTTTTCTTATAACACCGATCCCATTACCGCTTGTATAACCCATAGCCCCGCAATCGGGCGCTTAAGCATTGTAATAATCCATCTACAATTATTTTTTTCCCTTTGTAATTTTATAAACCCACTTTTTCCTAATTTTGGTCTAAACGCGCCAATTCAATGTTTCTAAATGATAAAGACTGTTGATCTCAAAACCCGATCAACGATCCACACGTTATCACATCGAAAAATTCTAAATGGGTAGATTGAAATACCAACACCAAAGTTCCAATGCGATTAGCCCTTGTACATATCAAGCCCATGTCCCATTCATTTCCATACACCCAAGGCCCCGCAGACGGGCACCAAATTATTTCCTATATATAACCCCGCCCGATACATAAACCTTTGTATTTCATAATTTTTTGGGTTTTCATAAGTATTAAAAGGTTTCTGTCGGTTCCATATTTGAGATAATCTCCGCCGTTGATCTTGAGCCGATCAAACAGCCCGTTCAACATCACATCGCAGATATTATCGGGCGCATTTGTTTCCCCCTTCCGATTGATCGCTCCTCCGATTCACTCCCCACCGTCGATCTGATCTGTAGATCGACGGCCAGCGCTCAATCGCATCGGCACCATACAAGTTCTTCCCCCGTCGATCGCATGCCTCTGATTGCATCTGGACCGTCCACGTGTCCAGATCGCATTTCCCAACTTTGGTTTAAAACATGCAGCCCCGCTCATAATGTTTTTTCGGCCAATCACGGCCGTTGATCTCTACAGATCAATGGTCCTCATTAAACCTTTCTCCGCCTTTGTATTATTTTTCATTTATCCCTGGATCACATCTCCGCCATTGATTCTTCTCATCCAACGGCTCATACCAACCCCGAAAGGCCTGACCCCTATGGGTCCTGCCTCCCTCCAGTTCTGATCTCCACCGTTCAAATATTTAATCCTATGGCCCAGATTGAAACCAGCCATCCTCCTACTGCCAGCGCATCTATCCAATATCGCACTCGCTTCCCCACCATTAGATCTGAGGTCCCAGATCTAATGGCCCCCATTCTATATCGCATAAATTTAATTTTCAAAAATCACGCGATATAGGCTATTTTAAAAAGACACGTGTCGCCTCCTAACACATATCGTGTTCGAAAAGGCAATACTGCCTCCCCGCCTTTTTCTCATGCGAAAAACAACTGTTTTGCCACCTGGAACCACCTTTCCCCCAGATCAATTTCACCTTACACTATCGTCCTCCGCCCTCACCAAGGCTTTCCAACGTGCAATCGCCGCCATTGATATCATGGGCTAATCTCATCCGACGACCCACGATCATCCCGAAACCCCAATTTCACTTTTTATGCATTTTACCTTCGCCAAAGGAAATTTCACCTATTTCCTTTTATTTTCTTCCGAATTTCCATAATGTGACCATTTGCATTATGTTTTCTCCCGATTAATCCTAACCGTCAATCTCTGCAGATCGACAGATCTGACTTATTTCTTCCCACCGCTCTCCTTTTGACTTCCGTTAACAGATCTCCACCGTTGGATGTTGCCATCCAATGGCCACACTTCTCCCCATGGCCTCCTAAGAATTTTTACCCATCAGTGCAGGATTTATTAATTGTTTCTTCATATTTTTCAGGTTTTATATGATTTTTCCATTATATTAAAGGAAAAATAAAGGCTGGGGATGACGATCCCCCACGCCTTTGTGCATACAGAAAGATCATGTAACAAGGTCCAAACTCCACATATCGTTGATGCTTCATGGGCATCGATGCCATATGGGCATTTTTAAAAACTTCACATCAACAAGACATAGTGAAATTCAAAAGAGTATCAGCGTTGAAGACCTACCATCAGTAGAAATGAAGGATTGAAGATGAATTCCATAGTTTAATGGATTACGGCTAAGATCGATTATCAAAAGCCTAATCCATTGGATTAAACACAATTAAAGAAAATAAAAAAGGATCATCATATAGAGGATGCCTCCACCGCCACATCAGAGGCTAATTGATTCCTTTCAGCTACTCCAATGACACCTGTAGCCTCAAAGCATTCAACAGAGGCTGAATTATGATCAGAAAAGAAGATATTTGCCTCAGTGTAGTCGAACAGTTAATTCTGCCAAAAGAACTTAATGAAAAATATTAGCAGAGTTATCACAACATGAAACAGAGCCTTAAAGTCAACAAAAGCTCCCACCGAGCTTATTTCTTAAATGTAAAACAATTAATACAGACAGAACATCTGTAAAATTCTCCATCGAGCCCCTCAAAGGTCGAGAAGTATTAAATTTTGTATTAATTAACTTGGGATATCTTTTATCCCCTCCCACCTCCTCATTTCTTCTATAAAAACTCCTGTAGAAGATGAGAAAATGTTGCTTGCTGAACTTTGAAATATACTTGAGCTTGAAACTTTTACTTGTAAATAGTGTTCACAGGCTCTTGAAGCTCTGTTTGTGATAAAATAAGTTAGGCTGAGAAGTGAAGATGATTTCTGAACTGAAACATTGGACTTAAAGCTGTAACTGGTTTGAAGCGTCAATACAAGATGATTTATGGGATCCTGGTCTATGTCGACAGTGATGTTATTTCTTATTGCAAATTGTTATTTTATTTATGTTTTTACTTTGTCCATCTTCTATGATAAAGAAAAACAAGCATAGAGTTAGGGTTTACTGTATATCAGTACCCTTCTCTGACTGATAAGCTTTATCTAAATGTTTTCTTCCAAATTGTGTTGTTTAGGAATGATTTAATTCAGTTCAAGCAGTTAGGAATGTTGGCGTTCCCTCGTCCTACTGTCTTAGCTAAATATTGTTCTTAAATGTTATTTTTAGCTTATGTTAAGTAGAGATGAACTAAGGAAGTTATGGTGAGCCCTGTCCTGGTTTTATCCCAAAATAATATCTGAAAGTTTCCCTAAGAATGTGTTGAACGCTGGCTAGTTTCAAAGTACTTACCAGATCTTAGACCATTTTTTGTTATCATCTGTGTTTCCCTTTGTGTTTTAAAATGTTTTTCTATTGAAAGTGCATCAAAATTTGGCTAGTTTCGAAGTACTTACCAGATCTTAGATTACTTTTATGTCTTTCTTAAGTGTGTGTAAAAAGCTGGCTAGTTTCAAAGTACTTACCAGATCTTAGGCTGATCTTTGTTCTTCATTTGTTTAATTTCCCTTCTTGTTGTATCATTTCATTCCATAAAATCAACTTTAAAGAGATCCTTAGACATAGATGAATTTCCCCATGGACCAATCTTGAACCTTGTTGTTTCAATTAAACCCTATTATGACTCCATAGCCCAATGGACTAAAAACCAACGTTATATCTATCTTTTTAGCCAAAGCTTGTTCTGATTGATTGCAACTTCACACCTTTGAAACTCTTTCCATTTAGAACTTTCCACTCAAACAATAATCATGCTCAACCATCCAAAACAAACAAAAACCCTCGGACTTCATAACTAGCCTAATATCATTAGCTAAAACTTTAAATATAAATCCATCTTTGCACTTATTGGAGAGATTCCTCTCCGGATTCAGGAGGGCTAGATCCTAGAATCCCAAAGTGGTTGAAATAGTGTTCTCCTTGTATTTGGACTTTTCCAATCTTACTAATTACAGGGAGCTAACATTTCTGGCGACTCCACTGGGGAATTTTTTGAGTGTTTTTTCGGCCTAGGTACCTTTAAGACCTCAAGAAACCTTTAATTCAATAAAATTGTGCAATAAGTAAAAAGCAGCCTTTTTCAAGCACTACCAAGTAATGGTAATCATGATGAAACTTGTTTGAATCAATGACAAACTAGGCAAACCCTAGGATTCTCATAAGAGCTTATCTAACCTTGAAGAATCAACTAGCTTAGCAATAAGAGAATATTGTCTTTGTCTCATAACCGTAGCTAAGTTTTGAAACAGATTTAGGACACTCTTAACAACCAACAGGACTGAAAAATAGCTCAGAAAAATGCAAAAATATTTCAGATTGGTATTTAATAAACATGGTGGTGGACCATAAAGCCTTTTACCTCCTTAGGAGCTAAAAATCTTCCACTTGGCGACTCCACACTCTAAAACTCACAAAAGACCAAATGACTCCACTAGTAAAAGACCTAGAACTGATTGAACAGACACAGTGACCTCTTTTTCTGATTTAAAAACATGGATTTAGATATAGACCCAGATGACAAACATATGATCATGATGGAAAAGTTGATGCATATGCTTGGGAAGAGAATGGATAGGTTGATGGCTAATATGAAAATGGATGATCTAGAGTGAGCTATGCTTTCCCTTGAACAAACACAAGCCCAATCACCTCAAGATCAAGACAGTGACCAAGCTATGAATTATGATCAACATAATCTAGAAAATGATGAGAAAACTTATAAAGAAAGCAATAAATAAGGCTGTCAAGAAATTTTTGATTTCCTTCCTATATCTTGTACTATGCTGATAGGAGATCTTCACAATCAAATTTCGAATACTAATAGTGAGCAGTGATTTGAGGAAATGATAGAAAATCCTCAAATTTTTCCTGCAAGCACAAGTCAAGATCCCCTAGAAGAGGCTCAAGAGAACATCCAGCCTCAAAATCAACCTTTATAAGAGACAGAGAACCGCTGTACTTATGTTCAAAGGGACATAGAAATATTTTCGTCGTTGATAGAAGAAGAGATAGATCGGACCATTAATAAACAGCCAGTCTCTAAAACTTATTGCAAAACAAATACTCTTGCTCATTCACGAAGAGAACTCTGTTGTAAATATGTAGAGAGTTCTTTTGTTGGTCATAAAATACAGGGAAGATCTTCTTCTGTCTATACTCAAAGAAAGATCTCTCCTTTGACAAAAGAACGAATTGATCAAATACTAAGCAAACAGCTACCCTCCAAACTATCATCTAAACTAGACATTCATGAACATGGTGCCTATTCCATAGAACAATCCAATGGCACTCGAGACAAAGAGGATAGTAAAGAAATCAATGATAATAATGAAACTAGTCCTCTTTGGAATATGAATTTTGATGGGTTTTGTACTAAAACTAATGCAGGTGTAGGAATATGGCTTTACAATACAAGAAACAATTATTCTGAAGCCTATTCATACAAACTGAATTTTCAATGCACAACAGACATAGTAGAGTATGAGGCACTTCTCTTAGGGCTACACTTATTGAAAAAACTAGGAGCCCAGAAGATAACAATTCACGGAAATGCAGAATTGGTAACTAGGCAAGTGAAATAAGAATGCACGGTTGAACATCCCAGACTTAAAGCCTACAAGGATGATACCATAGATTTATTAAAATATTTTAAAGATTTCCAACTTATGCTTGTTCCTAAAGACCAAAACAGTTTTGCCAATGGATTAGCCCTTGTGGCTAGTACATGTTTAAGACATTGGGAGAGAAAAAAATATACAATTCAAGAAAAAATCAGACTAGCTGTCCCAAACAATAAAATAAACTGGCAAAAATTTGAAGGAGAAAAAAAAATAGCAGACCATCCTACTGAGGATATACTTTCTTTTCAAGAAGAGACTTCTCCATTCAATAATGTTAATCTGCCATTCGAAGAACCTGAATTTATATCAGAAGTAAGCATAGATTTAGAGAAAGAAGATATTTCATTGCTTGCTATTTTTCAGGTTAAGGATGATGATACTTCCAAGCCACATACTGACAACGCAGTCCTCAAAGCTGAAGTCTTGGAAGCAGACAATCTACCAGACATGGAGGACTAGAAAGAAGAGAATCTTCATCCTTTCTTTGTTGATCCTTTGGATGAGTGTGTGGAAATCCCAACTAGCTCAAATTATCAAGCAGTGATCCTTTACAAGAGCCAAATACATGAGAAGCTATCACCCTCTGTGATAGTCTTGGTTTTGAAGATTAATCTTCAAAATGTACTATGGATACCTCTGACAAGCAACCAAAGTTTCTCCTTCTTCTTGACATTACTCAACTGGCTGCGTTGTCATTTTTGTATCATATGATAATGTAAATATTCCAAGTTAGATTAGGTTATATAGGAATGTCAATATAGCTCAGTTCTGAGCATTTAGATAGTTTTTTTATTTTTGTCTCCGAAGAAAAATAAAAATATAAAAATACAAAAACAATAGAAGAAAGAAAAGAGGGCAGATTGTAAAAACAAGAAAGGTATAGCCCCATACCAAAAAAGAGAAACAAAATCTAAAAGTGCACAAGCTTAAATGCCACTCCTGAAGAACACACTTCTAATTAATCATACAGCCTAATCATGACTTATTAGTTTTGAATTTACTGCTGATAGAATAGTGAATTCGATTTGCCAAACAGTTTAATCTTGGCTTATCAGTAGGTAGATTAGGATAGAAATTAAAGGTTCAAACATGCTCAAAATCTGAACTTGAGTTTCCAAAGAGAGATGAATCAAATATGTTTATTAGTTGAGTAAAAAATAGAGGTAAATCTGGTTCTAATCAGCTCAAAATCTGAACCAGAAGACAAGCAAAGAACAACTCAAACAAAAGTAAAAACAGAGTTGGAAAAAGATGAAGGAAGTGCTTTGAACTTTCAGATCTTAAGCCTTCCATTTTGATTTAAATTTTCTGCAAAATAAATCTATGTGCAGCTTGTTTTTTATGCCATAGATCAGCAACAAGTTAGACTATTGAATCCTGACTTGTATGCTTTTAAATTTATGTTTTAGAAATTAGAGAATAAATATTTGTTAGACTGTTTAATCCTAACAGATTGGTAGATTAGTTAGAGAAGCATATGGAATCAACTGTTTAATCTGAGTTCATGGAGAAATAAGGAGTAGAATTAGATTAGTTTTATGCTTTCAAAAGAACAAAATGTTGTAAAAAGAGTTTTCCAATCCAAGTGCACTCTAAAGAAGAAAAAATGTTAGATCAGTAGGATTGGGTAGGTAGAAAGCTTGTGTTGATGAAGATCCATTATTTTTCATGGCTGCTAACATGTTTTAGAGCAAAGAAGATCATTCAAGTAAAGAAAGGCAGCCCAATGGATAAGGCACTGATCAGCCTCCTAGAGAATGCAAGTCTGAAGTTCTTGATGCCTTCAAGAAGGCACCATCCCCAAGTGGAGCCATTGTTAGGCACCTATAAAATTTTTTATATCAAAAGGTGGCTAAATCATTTTTGGAGCCTTCAATAAACAAGTTTATTGCTAAAGATGTTCTCTTGAAGACTCATGGAGACATCATGCCCTTTGTCCAAATCTTCACTGCTGTTTCCATTTCAAACTCTGAAATTCTGCTGATTTCGTAGAGAAAAGATTGCTGCAAAATCCATTTTTCCCCTCCCTCCACTTCAAAACTAACCTTCATTTTTTACCCCTTCATTTCCCACGAAATTACTCTATTTTCCATTTCTCTCCATTTCTCCTTCATAAGTCCTCTTTACAAAGTTTAAAACTCATTTTTAAAACTTTTTTGAAACCCCCCAAATCCATCAGAAAACTCTGAAAAATTCATAAAAAATAAGTTTGATTACTATGGGCTTAAGCCCCTTTGGGCTAAGTCCTAACCACTTCCCCACCATACGCCTTGGTGCTGGAACCAAGCACTAAGCCCTTTCGGCACTTATCGCATCGGAGAAATCAGAGCGCACAAGTCTTTTTCTTTCATTAAAGCCTCCGATGCGATTAAGCCTTTTTGCTTATAACCCCGATCCCATTACTGCTTGTATAACCCTTAGCCCTGCAATCAGGTGCTTAAGCATTGTAATAATCCATCTCTGATGCTTTTTTCCCTTTGTAAGTTTATAAACCCACTTTTTCCTAAGTTTGGTCTAAATGCACCAATTCAATGTTTCTAAATGATAAAGATCGTTGATCTCAAAACCCGATCAACGATCCGCGCGTTATCGCATCGGAAAATTCTAAATGGGTAGATTGAAAGACTAGCACTGAAGTTACGATGCGATTAGCCCTTGTACATATCAAGCCCCTGTCCCATTCATTTCCATACACCCAAGGCCCCGCAGACGGGCGCCAAAGTATTTCCTATATATAACCCCGCCCGATACATAAACCTTTGTATTTCATAATTTTTTGGGTTTTCATAAGTATTAAAGGGTTTCCGCCAGTTCCATATTTGAGATAATCTCCGCCGTTGATCTTGAGTCGATCAAACGGCCCGCGCAACATCGCATCGCAGATCTTATCGGGTGCATTTTTTCCCCCCTTCCAATTGATCGCTCCTCCGATTCACTCCCCACCATCGATCTAATCTGTAGATCGACGGCCAACGCTCAATCGCATCGACACCATACAAGTTCTTCCCCCACCGATCGTATGCCTCCGATTGCATCTGGACCATCCACGTGTCTAGATCGGATGTTCCAGATCACATTTCCCGACTTTGGTTTAAAACATGCAGCCCCGCTCATAATGTTTTTTCGGCCAATCACGACCATTGATATCTGCAGATCAACAGTCCTCATTAAACCTTTCTCCGCCTTTGTATTATTTTTCATTTATCCCTGGATCACATCTCCATCATTGATTCTACTCATCCAATGACTCATACCAACCCCAATAGGCCTGACCCCTGTGGGTCCTGCCTCCCTCCAGTTCTGATCTCCACTGTTCAAATCTTTGATCCTACAACCCAGATTGAAACCACCCATCCTCCTATCGCCCACGCATCTATCCAATATCGCGCTCGCTTCCCCACCGTTAGATCTGAGGTCCCAAATCTAACGACCCCCATTCTATATCGCGTAACTTTCAGCACGGAGGTTAATTTAAAAAAATCA
The DNA here is from genome assembly GCA_034641835.2 of Pinus albicaulis. Classification (NCBI taxonomy): domain Eukaryota; kingdom Viridiplantae; phylum Streptophyta; class Pinopsida; order Pinales; family Pinaceae; genus Pinus; species Pinus albicaulis. The sequence goes on along the minus strand of CM076583.1, from coordinate 1,219,637,449 downwards.
TGCGATATAAGATGTTTTCAAAAGACACGTGTTGCCTCCTAACACATATCGCGTTCTAAAAGGCAATACCGTCTCCCTGCCTTTTTCTCACGCGAAAACAACTTTTTTTCCACTTGAAACCACCTTTTCCCTTTTTTTTGCGCTATATTACATCGGTTTCTTCCTCGACCATTGATCTCTGCAGATCAACGGTCCCAGATCACAGTCACCTTACACTATCATCCTCCGCCCTCACCAATGGTTTCGAACGTGCAATCTCCACCGTTGATCTCGTGGTCTGATCTCATCCGACGGCCCACGATCATCCCGAAACCCCAATTTCACTTTTTATGCATTTTAACTCCACCAAAAGAAATTTCACCTATTTCCTTTGATTTTCTTCTGAATTTCCATAATGTGACCATTTGCATTATGTTTTCTCCCGATTAATCATGACCGTTGATTTGTGCAGATCGACGAATCTAACTTATTTCTTCCCACTGCTCTCCTTTTGACTTCCGCTAACAGATCTCCACCGTTGGATGTTGCCATCCAATGGCCACGCTTCTCCCCACGGCCTCCTAAGCAGTTTTTCCCATCAATGCATGATTTCTTAATTGTTTCTTGTATTTTGCAAGTTTTATATGATTTTTACATTATATTAAAGGAAAACTAAAGGTCGGCGATGACGATCCCCCACGCCTTTGTGCATATAAAAAGATCATGTAACAGGGTCCAAACTCCACGTCTTGTCGATGCTTCATGGGCATCGATGCCATATGGGCCTTTTTAAAACCTGCACATCAACAAGACACAGTGAAATTCAAAAGAGTATCAGTGTCGAAGACCTACCATCAGCAGAAATGAAGGATTGATGATTAATTCCATAGTTTAATGGATTACGGCTAAGATCGATTATCAAAAGCCTAATCCATTGGATTAAACACTATTAAAGAAAATAAAAAAGGATCATCAAATAGAGGATGCGTCCACCGCCACATTAGAGTCTAATTGATTCCTCTCAGCTACTCCAATGACACCTGTAGCCTCAAAGCATTCAACAGAGGCCAAATTATGATCAGAAAATAAGATATTTGCCTCAATGCAGCCGAACAGTTAATTTTTCCAAAAGAAATTAATGAAAAATATTAGCAAAGTTATCACAACATGAAACAGAGCCTTAAAGTCAACAAAATCTCCCACCGAGCTTAAATCTTAAATGTAAAAAAATTAATATAGACAAAACATCTGTAAACTTCTCCATCGAGCCCCTCAACAGCCTAGAAGTATTAAAGTCTGTATTAATTAACCTGGGAGATCTTTTATCCCCTCCCACCTCCTTATTTATTCTATAAAAACTCATGTAGAAGATGAGAAAATGTTGGTTGCTGAACTTTGAAATATACTTGAGCTTGAAACTTCTACTTGTAAATAGTTTTCACGGGCTCTTGAAGCTTTGTTTATGATAGAATAAGTTAAGCTGAGAAGTGAAGATGATTTCTGAACTGAAACATTGGACTTAAAGCTGTAACTGGTTTGAAGCATCAATACAAGATGATTTATGCGATCCTGGTCTATGTCGACGATGATGTTATTTCTTATTGTAAATTGTTATTTTATTTCTGTTTTCACTTTGTCCATCTTCTCTAATAAAGAAAAAAAAGCATAGAGTTAGGATTTATTGTATATCAGTACCCTTCTTTGACTGATAAGCTTTATCTAAATGTTTTCTTCCAAATTGTGTTGTTTAGGAATGATTTAATTCAGTTCAAGCAGTTAGGAATGTTGGCGTTCCCTCGTCCTACTGTCCTAGCTAAATATTGTTCTTAAATGTCATTTTTAGCTTATGTTAAGTAGAGATGAACTAAGGAAGTTATGGTGAGCCCTGTCCTAGTTTTATCCCAAAATACTATCTGAAAGTTTCCCTAAGAATGTGTTGAAAGCTGGCTAGTTTCAAAGTACTTACCAGATATTAGACCATTTTTTGTTATCATATGTGTTTCCCTTTGTGTTTTAATTTTTTTTTCTATTGAAAGTGCATCAAAAGCTGGCTAGTTTCAAAGTACTTACCAGATCTTAGATTAATTTTATGTCTTTCTTAAGTGTGTGTCAAAAGCTGGCTAGTTTCAAAGTACTTACCAGATCTTAGGTTGCTCTTTGTTTTTCATTTGTTTAATTTCCCTTCTTGTTGTATCATTTCATTCCATAAAATAAACTTTAAAGAGATCCTTAGACATAGATGACTTGCCCCATGGACCACTCTTGAACCTTTTTGTTTCAATTAAACCCTATTATGACTCCATAGCCCAATGGACTAAAAACCAGTGTTATATCTATCTTTTTAGCCAAAGCTTGTTCTGATTGCTTGCAACTTCACACCTTTGAAACTATTTCCATTTAGAACTTTCCACTCAAATAATAATCATGCTCAACCATCCAAAAAAAACAAAAAACCTCAAACTTCATAACTAGCCTAATATCATTACCCAAAACTTTAAAGATAAATCCATCTTTGCACTTATTGGAGAGATCCCTCTCTGGATTCAGGAGGGCTAGATCCTAGAATCCCAAAGTGGTTGAAATAGTGTTCTCCCTGCAGTTGGAATTTTCCAATCTTGCTAATTACAGGGAGCTAATAGTTACCGCTCGCTGAATGGTGGTATAACACTTCCTTCAATACTGTAGCAAAAATTACCCCATTTATGGCACTTTATGGATATCATCCATCGTCCATCACATCATCTTTAAGAGAAAATTCTAAGGTTCAAGTAGTGGAAGATCACGTCGAGCATCAACAAGAAGTTCTCCAACTCTTAAAGGATAACCTAAATTTGGCAGAAAATCGAATGAAACAATAGGCATATCAACATCGCAGCGAGAGAAGTTTTGATGTAGGAGACTTGGTATTTTTACGGCTACAACCATACAAACAAATGTCCCTTAAGCAAGCTAAGAAGGATAATGAATTATCGCCAAAATACTGTGGTCCTTACAAGGTGTTGCAAAAGATTGGTACTACGGCATACAAATTGGATCTTCCTTCTTCTTCGCAAGTGCATCCAGTTTTCCATGTTTCGTGCTTAAAGAAGGTTATAGGTGAAAATCGTCTAGTTCAAACAATATTGCTAGAACTTGATGAGGAAGGAAAAATCATATTGGAACCTTTAGCGGTCATGGAAATAAGAACTCGACAGCTACGGAATTGATCAATTTCAGAGTATCTCATCAAGTGGAGGAACTTACCCACTAAAGATTCTACATGGGAGGATGAGAATTTTATACATAAGCACCCAGAGCTACTCAAGAATTGAGGACACCAATTTTTTGAAGGAGAGGGGAATGTTAGGTCCCTATATTAATAGTTTAGTCCCTTATTGTTATTAGTGTAGCCCCCTTATTGTTATTGTTGTACCCCTGTAACACCAATATTGTTATTATTGTGCCCTTACATTGTTATTGTTAGGTCAGATAGGATTATAATGTGGGCCCATGGACTCCTATATATAGAAGGAGGTTTTGGTCATTTGTATCATCCAATAATGTTTCATTTATGTAATGTATTGGAGGTTTCCCCCTCGAAGTGGCTGATTTCTAAGGGGCTGATCTCTCTTTTCTTCTATTTTTGGCACTAGTTTCATAACAATCATGCTCTGCTGAACACAAATACATACCCCTGCACTCCTCTGCATAGCACTAAACTCAGTAGCACAAATCCATACACAAATGGATACCAACACTCATGCCACCATGTACCATAAGGCATCTCATATGTTCCCATGCATATAACACTCTACTAATAAGCCCTGATATACATGTGCGTACAAATAATTGAAGAGATCATGAAATGAAACTATGTAAAGATGCGGTTATCATTCGGAAGCCAAGATATGTGGCTAGGAGATATCCTAGGAGGATATATAGACTCTGATCAAAGTCTGGTAAAGAAGAAGACCCTTGATAAGACATATCTTTAGGAGATGTGTTAATCTGAATAGAGGATGTCGATGTCTACAAGAAGATGTCATGGTGAAATATCATCACTGAGGTAACTTTTGATTTAAAATTTAATATGTATATCTTTATCTAGATGAGTTTATGTAGGGCTGCCAATCATGTGGAAGGATGTAAGATCATTGAGAGATGATTCGAGAGAAAGCAACATAGCATCAAGGTGGACCCGATAAGGAAGTATGATGAATCACTTTATGATAGTTGACATGAATCATGGAAGAAAGTGATGGATGATATGTGCCCTATGAAGAAAAAAAATAAAATGAATATTTCTCAATATCGAAATTCATGACATTGAGTGGAGAAATTGTTCATGAGAAGCAGGGTGTCTCACCATTGCTACTGCAGGTCCTTGGTTGAGAGGGAGCCTAGTGTTAAGTTTCTTTCTTGGAAGAAACTTGAAGTATGTCCTTCTTAAGTTAAGAGGGAGTGACGTATATGATTCTATAATACATGTGTCATACACTAGACCAGGACTAATAGTCGTAAGTCTTAGTGAATTCCATGTGGAGAGAATGGATAGACACATCATTCTAGTCTTCACTTGGAAGACAAAATGGAGGATTGGGTAGTCATTTGGCATTTGATACTCTTTGAGAATGTTATATGGAATTCAAGATAAGAGTAGTTGGCGACCAATATTTTTTGAGGGTTGGATACCCAAGAGAAGAATAGGCCAAGAAGGTCATACTCTGGGAACACCTGGGTGGAATATGTGCCTTGAAGAGACAATGAGTATGGTGTCAATAATTCATGTGTCTCGCTAGCATTGTAGCCCATTGTCTTGTTGAGAGATGGGGTTTTTAGTCAAGGCCTTGCACTAGGAAAATTCTAGTTGATATGATGCTATATAGATGCGATTACCAATCAAATTTTTCTGATGAGATCCTTTAGTTTGAAAGTGGCCATGTACCTGTATGAATACCTCCCTAGTTAAGAGGGAGTGTTGAAAAGTGTAACTAGGATCGATCTTCATATTGACTATGTAATTATGTATTTATGTAAAAGAAGAAGACAAATATAATAAGATGTATTTTTTTATGATTGATTCATGGGTTTCATGAGCAAGGTTTTATTATAGGTAAATATAATTCTTCTTTATGTCTATTAGGATTTATCTTCTAGTTATAAATGTAATTAAGAGTCATGAATATGAAGAGTCTCATCAACAAAATATGCTCCAAGACCTTTTCATGAAATCATGATGAAAATGGCTCCAGAATGATGTTAAAAGCTACCCTCATTTCTTCCTCTCTAACGATGGAATGTAAGACATCCATGTCGGCCTAAAGACAGAGGTAAAAGTCGACCTACCAAGCAGCCTGGAGAGTTGGCCTAAATCTAGAAATAAGGCACTATATATAGTGATGGATCTGCGGCTCATTTGGACACAGAAGATGTAGATTGCTCTGAAGAAGAACGTAAGGATTAGTTTCATATAAGTTTGATATAGAAAACGTGGTTAAGTTCAAAAGAAGAAGAGTGCATATCATAATGAAGAAGCCGCAGATTAGTCTAAAGGGAACCTGTGACTAAATGCGTAGCAAAGTGTGTGGCTTATTAATAGTAATATGCACTCGGACAAGTATGAGATATATAATCTATCTGTGGAAGGCATCCATATGATGTACTGTGATATAATGCAAAAGGTTGAAGTTGGTTTGATATAGAGTGTAAGGGCTATATTGCAGTGCGAGAAGAGAAGGAAGGTAAATATGTGATTTACCTTCCTATCTACAGTACATAAAAGAAAGTAATGTATCTCAAAGGAATAAGGTTTAAAGGATATGAAAAGTAAAGTATAAGGTCTCAAGTGACTTTGTATCCAATATCTAAATAATTGAGAAGTAGTGTCTGGGTAACCAAGAATGGATCAAGGAAGATAGAGACCGAGCTCTCTAGTGTTGGTGTTGGCCAGTGAAGATTAGTGCAGAAAAGAAGGGTGAGCGTTGGAGAAAAACAAAGAAGAAGTGACAAGGTCTTAGAGGCATGCATAGGTTAAGGGTCTGAGTCTTGGTCATGGTACTTGTAATTTTAAAGTCTATACGAAGAATTTATCATGGGTTTTCCTCTCCAAGAATAAACTTGGTGTTCAATCCTTCCTTTGGAGTAGAAATAAGCATGAAGCTCTCGACCCTCCTTCAAAGTAGAAACATGGCCTCATACTAGCATGATAAACCACTAAAAATTTCTCTTCAACTCTACTCCCAAATATGGAAATTTATATAAGCCAACAATACACACTAAAATCGGTCCTCCTTAAGATGAATTCTACCAACAAGGAAGAGGGATGAATTCAACCCTCTTAAACCCCTACACACAAAAATTTAAACCACCTTAATTGCTGATGCAATTCAAGAAATTATTGTCCTGTTATTAAGAGGTTTCTCCTTCAACAAACTCGCCTCACCACCTGCAATAAACACAAATGGAAGATCTAAAATAATCTCCCCCTAAAGCTAACTAAGGTGGCATTTGAAGTCCACTGAAATTAGCTATTGAGTTTTCTTGAAATTTTCTTGAGCTTCTTCTTAATTTCAAATAGAAATAATAGGAATAAAATTATTTTCAATTGAGTCTATCTTCTATTTATAATTCTCCATGGAGCCTCCTTCTAGCTTCTAGATTCTCCCTTTTCCCCTTTATTTTATTGGTGGGGCCCATTTTCCACTCAGAGACTTTTTGCCACCGATTTGAATAAAATAATCATTTTCATTCTTTCTCAATAAAATATTATTTGGTTTCAATTCTCCAATAAAATATTAATTTTCCTCCATCATCCAATAAAATGTTAATTCTTCGTCATTCTTCATTAAAATAATAATTTCTACCTCTCTCCCACAAAATAATATATTTTCCCTTTTTTATTCAATATTATAAAAAAATTCCAAAAACTCAATGATTTTGCACACACAAAATTTTGAACATTATAGAAAGTGAATATCATTAGATCCAACATGACCAACATGTTATCTTGTGACCTGCTACTTTTCCGGACTTCATGGAGTGCAAATTTTTGCCATCAATACTTCTAAGCCAAAATCAACATTGTCTTGTCAATCTATATGTTGAATTATTGAGTTTAAAATAATCTATTGTAGATATACAATCTCAAATACTATATTTCTAATCTATAATTTTTCAATATCTCCTTTCAGGCAACCACGCCATATCTCAAACGAATCATCAATACGAAATTATCAACATCAAATTTATCCAATCATGATAACTTTTAAGATGCCATGTTTTTCTATTAGCTTCTTCTGAGATCATAATCCCTTTGTATGGTCTATCTTCATACTAGAATCCTTCTTCATGCTTTCTACCTTTTGAATATCAATAAAAGTGTTTATGAAGTGAACTGATAAACAAACTTTAAAATCAATAGAGTTTATGCAACTCCCTTTGAAGTTATCCATCTGTCATTCTTCAAGAGACCATATCATATCTTCATCATGTTTTTTTCCCATCCATCATGTTTCTATATAATGAATAGTCACAAGGAAGTTTTATTTCTTATCCAAAACATACCATCATTAGCATTTATCATGCTTCTATGTATATGGAAGATATATTTCTAATTAATCATGTTTCTTTGTGTTGAGCATTCAAACATAAGTGTTCTATCCAATCTTATCCAAAACATGTAATGCTTGTGCTCCTAAGCATATTTCTGCAACAAGCTCTTCCTACAATATTATTGAAGACATGAATTATACTACCTAATTAGAAGCTATTAAATATATACATACCTCTTCCTTTATGTTTTATCATCTAGTATTCTTTCTTTTCAAACAATTTGCATCTTTATTTGAGGATGTTGTCTAGAATGATGTTCTGGATGAGATTCCTTCTCTAAGATGATAAGTACTTAATTATTTATTTATGCTGGTAGTCTATTATATTCATACTTGAATTATTATTTGATGCTAGCTTCCATAAATTTAGTAGAGATAGACCTTTTGTCATGTTACAAAGATTCTTTCAAATAATGAAGAACCTTCATAATCTATCAAGGATCCTTGTGATCCTTTCTAGCTAGTAGACTTCTTTTATAACGACGCGATTCCAAAAAATGACAAAATGAATGGAGGAGTGTTGGATGGTCCATGATATTCTATATTTTCTTGATGAATGCTAATAAAGAGATTCAACTGATGATGTAGACTCTAATCCTTCCAATGATTTATGCTTCTTTTCATGAAGCCATGCTTCAAAAACGAAATTTCTTCTACACGCTGTTATAACTACGATATTTTAATAAGAAAGGAAACATACTATAAGAAAACATGATAATGGAGGAGTATTTCACTAATATAAATCCTCGGTGTCTTGATTCTTTAGTTTATTTTTAGGTTCTTCATTTTCTTCAGCTTTATGTGACCCACTTATTTCATTTCTCTTATTGTTCCTTTTATTTTTCAAGTGTTTGGGACAATATCTCTTAAAATGTACATATTCATTACATCCAAAGCATTTCACTTTGGACATGTATTGAATTATTCATGGCTTATTGTTGTTCTTTTGATGAGGTTAAAGCTTTACAAACTTCCCTTTCTACTTCTTTACTTTAGCAACAAAATATTGAAACTTTTGATTTGATTAGGTGTCATTCTTTGCGTTCAATATTTTTCTTATATCATACAAAAATACCATATCTCATAAAAGTTCAAAGTGACTTTTCTTTGATTAATTATTGTCACAAAACTACTCCATTCGGGTGGTAATGCATTGAGTATATAAGTTATTAGTTTATAATCAGAAACAACTTCTCCAATCCCTTGTATTTGACCCCTCAATTGTGAGACCTTTAAGAGATAAGAAATCGAGTATTAATCCTTTGATAACATTGTATTGTAAATCTTATTCCTTAGAGATATATTATAACCTGTAGTACTTACCAATACAATTTCATTAGCTTGTCATATATTTCTTTAGATGTGCCCAAATATGCAACAAAATGAATGAGATGATCCTAAAGGGATTCAATGGAAATCCTTTGAGCCCTCACTTATCCTTTCATGTACTTGACACATTCATGAGACTTATGTTTCTCGAGTTTTGCAACCTTGCCTAGAACATGGGCTATCACTTCATTTTCTACAAGTATCAAATCTATTCTAAAATTCCATGCTTGAAAGTTTGTTGAACCATCAAGCTTATTTCCTTCCTTACAAAATGAAGTCATTTTATTTGAAGATTTAGCCATAGATAATAATTTACTACTTAATTGATAATAGGTCTTCAAATATCTTGATGCTCCCAAGCCTTCTAAGTGAATTCAAAGATAATAAATATTGCCTTCAAGTAGCTTCAAAGAGTGTGGATGATGTTCCCAAGATTCTTGATGCTTCCTTTTATGATGTCTTCCAAAGTAACTTCAAAATGATAATCATCCAAGAGAGAGAGAGATCAATGTTATTCTTAAAGGTGATGATGTGTAAACAATAGTCTTCAAAGGAGTAGTAGCCTTCCTTCAACATGATCCTTTTGAGTCATATTTTTTGTATTCTTCCTTATGTCCTTCTTGCAAATGATGTCCTTAAACGTATCTTTGATGTCCTTATGCTAACAAGAGGGATATTCAAGCTGTCTTCTCCTTCATCTTAGCTCTGAAACCATGTTTAGAAATTGATAGGGGAAACAGTTAGGGTGATTTCTCTTTACTTTATATTTGCTTGTGAATTTATGTTGGCTACTTATTACTTTATTATGTTCTATTCATCAAACAATTAGAAAAACCATAAACAATGAATATCACAAAAAGAAAAGGGACAGAAGATATAGGCTCCAAGCCAGGGAAAAAATCCTCTAAGGGGAAAACCAAAAAAATATTCTCTTCTTATAGAATCACATCAAATGAGAAATCCAATATCCAAACACCAAGTATAAGACCTCCAACAAGACCCAAGTCAGCCATCCTCCTAAGATCTTCTATAAAGTCAAATTAAAGTCTACTCAACACCTTAAAAAATAACTCCAGCTTCATAATTTCGTACCCCATCTTCAAAATTTCAAACCTGTAGTGAATCTGCAACTTCGGCCCATGCAATAGCTTCAAAAATTCACACGTGTGAGAGATATAGGGAAAAAAATTTGATTTTCTTCTTCTTTCTCTCTATTTCTTTCTTGTTCCTTTTTATCTTGAATTTTTCTCTTCTTATCTTGGAGATTGAAATTGCTTGAGAAATTCTTCAAATGAGGTCAAATTGTCTCTATTTATACACATCTAAGAGATCGAATTACCCCTTCGATGGCCGATTGGATGAGTTAGGTCTGACTTGGTCTTATGGGTACAAAAATTACATTTTCGACTCAAATAAACCTTCTAGCACTACTGTACACATATATACCTTCCAAATGTGACAAGAATCACCTCAATCTAAGTTCATATGAAATAGTTATGCCACCTGGATTTTTAAATTCTTGTTTCGACCACCATGATTTGAGATGATTCCACGTTAGCGCCCATTATTCATGGAAAAGGGGCTATCCATGTTATAATGATGAAGAATAATTTGTAAGAGTCCATATTGTAACTCTAGTTAATATTTTAAGGTAAAACTTAACCACTAGTAGGATATTAGGTTGTGTTATAACTAGGCCACTAGGAGGAAAAGGGGTTTCATTCTATTGGAGTGAATTTTGTTCCATAGAAAAGTAGAGTAGATGAGGGTGTATTGAGAGAGAAAATATAGAGGGTTTGTATTATGTAGCATGCCATTGACTACATGTATCAATTATTTTCACTTGAATCTAGTTCCATTCAAAGAAATAGAGAGTAGAACAAACTCAATGATGCAGGAGCATCTTGTAATATTCCCAATTGGGACTGCTTAGCAAGGCATGTCTGAAAAATGCAATTTTCAGGAATGGATGCTACAGAAATGAAAAGTAGCCCTTGGATCCCTTATATCTGATAATCTAAGTCTTAAATCCAAGAGGATATTAGAGACAAATCTTCCTAGGTGGGTTAAACAGGTCTCCCACACCTAGTACAGCTGAAAAAAGCCTAAGAATGGGCTGCAGTTATAAATGACTATACTGCTCAGAAAATAACACAGTTTAGAAAATTAGAAAAAGGAGGCCAAGATGGAGGCTAAACCTTATCATTTATATCAGAAAATCAGAGTTATACATAAGCCCTTTCATTATAGAACAAAAATAAGAAGACATTACATGAAGAAATGCTCAAAATAGGAGGCTACAAACATATGATGTGACTGTACAAGCTTGAAAATGTTATTTTATTGACTAAAAAGACCTGTAGATTACAATTTAGATCTAGAGCAGATATGTGTACCAAAATATAGATCTATATCAGAGCTGTACACTATAGAGTCTCCTCTTCAAATTCCCCTTGAGGTTTTCAGCAGGAAATGATGTTCATGGAGTAGATATGAGATCTAAGGTAGCTGATCTGCAGAATGATTCAAAATTTCTGAAGAAAATACATCAGTATTCAGATCATATCTGAATGGAACATGTATTAGATCTTAAATCCACGGATTACCACAGTGAAGGGCAGATTCCCAACACTAGAGATCTCTCCTCCTTGAAGTGCCAAAGGACCCTGCAACTTTCTCCTTGAAAATAACGCAAATCTGGAAGATGGATTGCACTGTTGGCTCTAGAACATGGTGTGCTCTCAAGCCAATCTTTGAAAATATGCTCTCCTCATCCAATACTCTCCTACTAAGGGGATAGAAGGCTTTCCCACTTAAAGGAGGCACTAGAATGGCCTAGATATGAATAGATCTAGCCTCCACTTGCTGCAGCTTACAAAGACAACCAAACCCTCAACATGATCTGCATTGTAGTTGGAAGAAGAGCTTGGACTTAAGCCTGATAGTGGTCAAGAAATGCAAGACTCCTCCTTGAGCTACTCAATGGAAGAGGTGGTATTCCCAATTAGGAACACCCAAGTGCTAAGCAGCACGATTCTCAGCTAAACAACAAGAGAATGAGAAATTTCAAAATAGACAAATTCTTCAGAAATAATATGGCATTCAACAACCTTCTCATGTTGTTCTCCTCTTCCTTAAATAAGATGGAATCCTTGCCAAACCCTAAACCATCTCAATGATTTAGCTGCACTCACACATGTAAACTCCAACTAAAACTACGCTGTGCATCTAGTAGGTATTTTGCATCTAGATAACGCTGTTGATTTGGTCCTGTTGACCTAGTCAAATGTATTCATGCCTTTCACACATAGGGGTATTTTATTAAGGCAACCCAGATTTAGCGTTGTTCACATGGGGCATTGATATATTTTGCTGTTTAGGAGTTTTATTGATCCTCCTTTACAGTTTTATTCATGCAACAAGAAAATGAAAACAAAATTTTATATTCCTATTAGCTTGGGCTATTTGAGAATATTACAGTCCTCCCCTGCAAAATGTTGCTTATCCTCAAGCAACTGATAGGGTGAGTTCTGCAACACTTCTCCTCCTCCATTGGTGACACCATCAAGGATCAAGCTTTCTTCATAAGCTAAGTGTTCACCAATCCAACCCTCCATGAATTGTTCCTCCAAATTCATTATGAGATGTACATAGTCCATCACACAAGGAGTCAAGAACTCATATGAAACAAACATGGCTGAACCAATACTCTCCCTGAAACATGTAGCATAAGGTACATGGAGAGTCTTCATCCCATGAGGTACATACATGCTCCCCATCCTCCCTCCATACAATCCAAAAAATAGTACAAGTATATCATCAATGTATGGAAGTAAAACTACATATACACAAACAAAAATTGGAGCATGAGGAGGTGGGTCATAGTCCCACATATGGTACCAGTGCAGTGCAAATCCTACCTGCATCAGATCAAGGTGTGGTAAGTGGTTTCCCCACCACTTACTTGCTGCACATGTCATCTCACTATGGCTGAAAATGTGAGATATGTTTGGTGCCTTTGGGAAGCACACATCATGAAATAAAATATCCCTTTGCACATCAAGGGAGTGGCCAAGTTCAGAATTTTTAGTGGCCCAACAATTTCCATGATATTTAAATGATACATTACTCATTTTAGGAGTCATGGCCTACATAAAAATGGTAAAAGAACATGTAAAATCAGAAAATGAAAATTTCTTTACATGATCAGATCTTCTACCAACAAAGTCTCTCCGACACATGGAGTTGTGCATGGATCTTTCTCCTCTCTCAAAGGAGGGAAGCGATGGCTGAAATGACTCTTGCATAGAGTCTCTTGGCTGCACCAATTCCACATAGCTCATGAATATTTGAAAATGATGATGTAGTTCCTCTCTCAAGCCTTCCCAATCAAATCTCCTCATGATGATGTTGTAGATCTTCATGGAATGCATATGGCTGAAACAGAACTCCTTGTATGCCCCTTGTATGATATTTTGCTTGAGCTTAGAAGCTCTAGACAAAAATATTATACCATGTTGATAGATGACTCCTCCTTGGACTAAGTAGACCTATTTATGCAGTTGGTCATCAAGTATCATACATGTGTAAAGATCTTTGGAATAATCCACTAGCAGTTGGGATTTCCAATATAGATCTACATTGCTCAACAATGATAGCATTGATGGTATATCAACAGAAATTTCTGTCATGTTGTTGATCTGCTCCTTGAAATATCCTATGCCAAAGGTGTATGTTGTAAGGCTGATCCTTCCATTCTCCTCCTCCCACAGCACAGATCCACAGATGAGAGTGGGTGATGATGATAAGGGAAGAAGATTTCCCTCCTCTTTGAGATTACCCAAGCCTCCCAACGCTATAGCTTTGTCTTCAGGTGCTCCAATCCCTCTTGGATATAAGTTTGGAGCAGTAAGTTGTGAGGTCTTCCCCACAAAATATGAATTAGGTGGCCTCCTAGGTGGTTTGCCACTAGATAAGAGTGTCCCATGCAGAAATTTCATGAGCATAATAGATGGGACTGTAAGGTCCTTGCTTCCACTGCGCAAATCCATCTCTGTATTCTGTGTGGAAGTGTTATGTGAGGGGTAATAATGCATGCCTCCAATCATTTGAGGTGCACCACTCTTCTTGTCCACCCATTCCATTTGCAAAGCCTCCAAATCAGTGGTGACTTTCCCCAATGTAATCAACCATTGAACACCCAAAATAACATTGGTATCTGGTATGTCAACTACAAATAAGTGATCCACCAAAGTGTAGGTGATCTGAAATTGTGTGAACAAAATATTTCTTATACAGAGATAGATAGTAGGGGCTTTTACTGGTTATTTCACCTTTACTAGAAAGGATGAAATCAAAAGCTTCTGGCCCTCTTACTAGCTCTGCCTAAAGAAATATAAGGTAAACACTAAATCTATCTAGCAATGAAAATATTTGTTTATGTTTGCGAAGTATTCATTAACCAAATTTTATGTGTGAATAAGCAAGTTGAAGTATTCTGCAATGGAAGTAATGTGGTTTGAAGTGAAACAAATGAGCTTTGATCATTGTATAAGTCTCATTGTGAAAAGTGGACTTATTAAAAGTTACTGTTTAATGTAGTAAAATCTGGAATATAGCAGCAAAAATGCACAACATAACAGTAAGCATTTGTTTAAGCAGTTCACCCCTCTCTTGGGCTACCTCTGCTGGGTCCAAAAGCCTCCAAATAGGATTTTCCCTCTTTCATTAATGCTAAAAATAAGTATTACACTGTAAATAAAGCCTCAAAAGGCTAAAATAGGTGCAAATTTAGAAACAGAGGACTGAAAATAGTAAAAATTGACTATTCATTCACCTAAAATGGATGAGTATAGTCCAATAAAACTGATCTTTCATCAAGCCCTGGTGGCTCCACAAGAAAATTCACTGATAAAATAACTGATAGAGTGCCATGATGGCTCTGCAACCTATCCCAACAGCTCCAGAATGCTTCAATACCCCTAAATAAAAAAAAAATTCGCTTCAATTGGACTTCCCTAGCCAAAGTTATGACTGAAACAACTTTTGCCCAGTTAGAGCTAGGAAAGCTCCACCAAAAGTGGTGGAACTCCAGATAGCTCTGACAATTTAGGGCGGCCACCAGAATAGGCGGAGTCCGCCATCTCTCCTGCCAAGTTAGGGTGCTAAATGGATAAGGCCCATGGGACCGCACCGAACGGAGGTGATTGACTGAATTTAGAGTTTAATTCGGCGTTGTTTAATGTTCACACCAAATATAATAATGAACTCCGCACTGGACGTGGGTCCGCATGACCACGACCTTCACGACTGCGCCCTGATGAGTTTTGTGCCACGGTTCTCCGCGGATGGTTCCGTGTTGAGGGGTGGCTCAACGGTTTATCCGCGTGTATGGTTTAATAAGAACTTCACGTGGCTCAACGGTTTATCCGTTCGTTTGTGTCCGCCCCGACCCCAGTTCGAATCCTGCCCACAACAAATAAATTTTAAAACGCAATTTTCATTCCACCTTGGGGCCACGTGGCGGCCTCTAGGTTGGCCACGTGGCGCCTTGTGATTGGCCGCCTGCAGAATATTTCACAGAATATTCTATGGAATATTCCATAGAATATTCCCAGAATATTCTGTGGAATATTTTTTTTTAATAATATTTTTTTATAAAGTCAAATTGGCCATTATTTTTACTGAAATTGGAAAATTTCAAAGTTGAATAACTTTCTCATAAAACGTCGATTTTTAGTGCCATTCACGTCTACAGGATCGTTTTTCCAAGCTCTTTCCAGTCAGTCTGGTTTGGAAAAATTATGAGCAACTTAGTTTTTGAGCATTTTTCTACAAAGAACTTGATCTCCTGATCAGTAGGATCCCATGGTGACTGAAAGTGATGGGACATAATGCAAGCATTGCATTGTTCTATCTCCTGGGACAAAAATAGAGAATCCCATAAAGGTATCAGTGGGTATGGCCCTCCTTTGCACAAGATGAGCATCAATAAAGTTGTGGGTGGCCCCACTGTCAATAAGAACAGATACCCTCTGATTCATGATTGAACCATGAACTCTTCAGGTCAAGTACTTAGGTACTCCCCTCAAAGATGCAAGAGTTCCTCCAATAGGAGAAAAAACTCCTCTCTCATCTCCTGATGGTGTTGGATATCCCTCAACATTTTCAGTGCTATTACCTCTTCTTGGTTCATCATCTTCTTCTTCCTCCTCAAAATATGAGAAGACCTCTATGTAATGTGCTTTTCCAGCAGCACATATATGTCCAGGTTCCCATGATTCTTGGCAAGTGAAACATAGTCTCTTCTTCCTTAGCTCCCTTCGGACTTCAATATCAAGGGGCTTCTTGAATGAGCTCTCCTTGGAAGGAGTAGCTTTCTCTTCCTTCACTTTAGAAAGTTAAGAGGGCTTGTTTTGAAAGTTTGCATTTTCTTTTGGCAAGGCATCTTGAAGGTCTCTAGCCCTCTCAATGGCATCACGCAAGGTAGTGGGCTTGGTAGATTTTACCAACCCATGAAGAGGTTCATCCAGACCATCGATGAACATATACACCCTCCTTGCTGCAGACAAATCATGAACCATAACAGATAATCTCAAGAATTCAAAAATGTAAGATTCTGTGTTACCTGATTGCTTCAACTTTGCAAGGCTCATGAAAGGTGCCTCTGGATCTCTTCTATCAAATATTTCCACCACTCTTCTATTGAACTCAGAATAAGCAGTCACATTGGCATGACCCAATGTAGACAAGCCATGGAACCACCAGTCATGTGCTTCACCTTCAAAGTGCAACGTTGCAGTCTTGATAGCTTCCATTTTAGGGACCTTGTTCAGCTGGAAGTGGATGTCAAGATTTTATACCCATGCTTTGGCAAAACTTTTGGATGACCCATAAAAATTGGGTAGGAATAATCTTCCCATAGAGTGATGTTGATCATGATTATGAGTGAATCCACCATCTCTATGCTGATACCTTGGTCTTCTTTTGTCCTTCAGATGACAGAACTCTTGAAAACTCAGCTGATCTTTGAATCTATGATTCTGCGACTCATATTCTTCAAAGTAGTCTTCAAGGGATGCTTATTCTTATGGCACTTAATTTCCCACAGCCAAAAAGGTAGGCATAGTGGAGCGTTGGGAAACTTGTGGCTGATTCACTGGTTGATCATTCCAGTGGTGAGATATGCCAGAGTTTTCTCCAAGATAAAATATCTTAGGAGATTCTTTGATTCTATCTAGTCTCATCTCTTTGATCTCTCTAGCAATATCTTGCATGGCTATCAAAAGAGTTCTTGCGAACTCCTCTTCTTTTTTATCACTTCCAGTTTTAGGGGATTTACCCTTGTCTTGATCATCATTGGTGTAATAAAATTTCTTCTATTTTCTATTCAGATACCTCTTTTCTCTGTTAGTAAGAGGCTCATCTTCTTCTGAAGTCATATTGTCTTTGGCTCTTCAATGAAAGCACATGTTGTGCCAAGAAATTTTCTTCGATACCACTGTAATATTCCAAATTGTGACTACTTAGCAAGGCATTCCTGGAAAACGCATTTTTCAGGAATGGATGCTACAGAAATGAAAAGCATCCCTTGGATCCCTTAGATATGATAATCTAAATCCTAAATCCAAGAGGATATCAGAGATAAATCTTCCTAGGTGGGTTAAACAGGTCTCCCACACCTAGTACAGTTGAAAAAATCCTAAGAATGGGCTGCAGTTCTAAATGAATATACTACTTAGAAAATAATGCAGTTCAACAAATTAGCAGAAGGATGCTACCATGGAGGCTCAAGCTTATCATTTATATCAGAACACTAGTATATTTGGCCCAATTTCCGATGGCCACTTCATCGATATTCCGACACATAGGCATCGCAAGAGCGAAAGTTTGAGGCTGGGAAAAACGTGGTTAGCCATTTTGTCGCAGTTCCGACACTTCAATAAAGTGTCAGAAGAGCGACACTTTTTTCGACGTTTCCAAACAACTGTCCCTCTTCTGACGTTTTCAAAACCGTCGCTCTTCCGACGTTTCCAAACCGTTCTCTTCTGACGTTTCCCAAACCGTCGCTCTTCCGACGTTTTACAAGCTGTCACTCTTCTGACGTTTTCAAAATCTTCACTCTTCCAACGTTTCCAAACCGTCGCTCTTCCGACGTTTCCCAAACCATCGCTCTTCCGACGTTTTACAAGCCGTCGCTCTTCCGACGTTTTCCAAACCGTCGCTCTTCCAACATTTTCCAATTGTCGCAATTCCGACGATATGTCATCCGAAGTTTAGAACATCGCTCTTCCGACGAGCCACAACTGTCTGTCTTCTGACGCTTATGAAGTGTCGCAATACCGATGAAAGGCAAAATTTTTCGTAAGTTGAAAGTGTCGAAAGACCGACGCTTATAAAGCGTCGCAAGAGTGACGAAAGGAAAAAATTTTTGTAAGTTGAAAACGTCGGAAGACCGACGCTTAGGAAGCATCGCAAAAGCAATGAAAGGCAAACATTTTCATAAGTTGAAAGTGTCGGAAGACTGACGCTTAGGAAGCATCGCAAGAGCAACGAAAGGAAAAATTTTTCGTAAGTTGAAAGCATCGGAAGACTGACGCTTAGGAAGTGTCGCAAGAGCCACGAAAGGTTAAAAATATTTAAAAAAAATGAATTAATATGTAGTCATTAATATTAATTATGTATATTAAAATTAATTATATATAGTCATTAATATTAATTCTGTATAATAACGTTACTATATAGAGTTAAATTTAAGGGGGCTTGGTGACTTCTTTTCTACCTTTCCTATTTCAAAAAATACTAGAGAATGGTTACATTTTCCTGCTACACCGACTCTCTGTGTTATCCTGAACTGACAACCAACAAGAGCTTTATTTAAAATAAACTTTTCCAGCCTATTTGCAAATCTATAGTAGTACTAGTTCTCAAATTTACTCACTAGGTGGGAACTCTATAGGCTCCACATCTAAGAAAACTACTTCATCTAATTTTGCTTTTATATTTTTATATATTTATATCTCGATGATCTGGGTGTGTTGATTGACCCGAAAGATCTGATTTATCCAAAACAATATTTAAATCACCACTCACCATTACATTTTCTTCCTAAAAATGTGTATAGCAAGGATCCTTTCCTACTATTGAACTCTGTCAGCATATGGCCCATAGATGTTCAAAAATATAAACTACTCCCCCAAATTCTGTGAGGAAAGTACTAAACCTAGACCCAATTCAAAAGACATGGAATTAGTGCATAAGAAGGAAATTCCCTTCACCCCAAAATGATACCCCAAGAATGACCACTGAATTATTAGTAGAAAATCCAATTGCCCATATGCTTCCCTAATTCCCCAGATACTTTGGAGTCTGGAGCCTTAAATCATAGATTCCTAAATAAAAAAATTTCTTGGTTGTGGGATTCCACAAGCCTCTTCAGGCCTAATTTTTTCGAAGTGTTGCCCATCACTTGGATATTCAAAGACATGAAAATCATGGCTTGCACCTAACGGGGCGTTAAACTACTATAGAAACTCTAACAATGGATTTTACGTTCATAAAGGATAGGTACGTTTTGGATTTTTCTTCTGATGTGGCTAGGTAAGACTTTTGGCTTCTAGAACTTGGGCCATCATGCCAACTACCCATACCCAACTCCTTCCACCTCAGGAACATCTGACCCTAAACCCATATTTATAGACCATATATAATATCTCATCAGACCTCCATCACTACAGATACCCACTCTTCCAAAATATTGTGGTTACAGGGGAAAGTTAAGGGGTCCTCGGCCTATTGAAGGAAAGTAGAGGGAAGCCCAAAAATAGGACAAAAACCCCTACTGATAGATGTAGCAGTCTTCCCTAGCATCTCCTGTGAGGTTCTTGAAACCTCTCAAACCCATAAAGCAGAATTTATAAGCAACCCCCTGGAACAAAAATATATTAATATTAATTCTGTATATTAATATTAATTCTATATATTAACATTAATTATGGCAGTAAGAAACCCCTTGGCACAACTGGTACATGAAGCTCTTAATAATAATGGGAGGCATTTTTGTGTGGCTTCGGCGATAACCATCAATGTACTTCTTGAGATCAGAGTCCATGTATTCAAAAACTAAGTAAAGAAGGGGTTTCCTGTTCTTGTTCTCTGTGTGTTCTACATCCAACAGCATGAAAATGTGGATGTCCTGAGAAAGCATCTACAGAAGGGAAATCTCATGGAGAGCGGTGGGAGGAATACCCTCATCGTCGCTCTCTAGCCTTGTTTTATTAAGGGCGACCAATTGCCCTGTGTTCTTGTCCTTGGCCTTTTACACATTCCCATAGGTTCCTTCTCCCACCTTCTCCAACTTCTCATAAGCATCCATTGTTTCAGCATGTGCAGTAAAGTAGCAAATAACAAGACTCACAGAATAGAGGATTCTCTGGTTCCCTTTGCATTTACCCATGCATTGTGACATTGTTCCGCAAATACTGGTTCCCTTTGAATTTACCATTCAGGGTTACCAAACCCAAGGCACTCAAGAAGGATCACACAGTACCTGAATTTTGGGGTGAAATTTGTATCTAGAGCCCAATTCCAGCAAATTGGTGACCCACGCATTTTGGTAGATGACTCCATTTGCAGTATCTTATATGTATTAAAGTTTCATTGCAGGAGATTCAGTTTCCAAAACCCTTTCAAGCATTGGTTACAAGTAAAAGCATCCGTTGCATAGCTAGAAATTATAGACATTTGGGAGATTTTATAATATGGAGCCAAAACATACCAGAAGTCATTTATTAAAACATATCAAGCCTTGTATTGCAAATAAAGAAACCAGAAAATATACATTATCTATTCATTAATAAATGCACTAATTTTCCACAGTAAGTCCTGAAATCTAATATCCACAATCGTGATGATCAACTATTGATTTCTTATCTTGCATTTCCACAGAACACATTCACTATGTGTAAAATAAAACAGAAGCAATGCATGGCACATACAGAAAAGGATTATGGTGCATCCAAAATTTGAAACTCCAATCCTCTCACATCAATTTGCCCATGCAAGTTGGGAAAATTTTCACCCTTTGACAAACCAATGTGAACCTATGTACCAATTACCACCGCAATAAGATTAGAAAAGAAACTTCTTCTTATGATCTTACATTCCAATGAAATTTCTATAAGCTAAAACAAGGGTAAAGAAAAATCAACACATGTCCCTAAATTTATAAAACCCTTCAATAAAATGAAGGAAGAATGCATTGCTGGAAATTTAGAGAGTAGTAAGTATCCCTTATTATAGTTATCCATATTATTTTCGTTGATTTGTAACAAATGTCAAAAATTTAATATTTACATAGAATTACAAGTCTGTTACAAGTAAAAAATTTAATATTTACATAGAATTACAAGTCTGTTACAAGTCTGTTTCACATGTTTTCTTGTTTACAACTTACTCTATTATTCTAATTGCTACTCACTGATGCTTCTCTTGGCTTGCAGTGCCTATATTTTTTTGTGCAATTAGAATAAAAATCAATTGGATTACTGTTGCTTTTGACCAGATCATGGGATTGATATCAGAGGGAGGCTCCAATTGAAGTAGAAGGATGAGGAGGCATTGGAGAAGGAATGAAGGATGAATAGATCCCTTTGTTTTTAATTGTACTATTATTTCGTCCTCATCAAATAATCCACTACAAAAAATCAATAAATTCATGATGATCCCTTTCTCAGATCAACGAAGAAATTGAGGACTTAGTTATGCTCCTTTCGAACATCCTTAGACTGTGTTTGGAGACTTGTTAGGGCATCGAACCTAAAGTTTGTTCATACGACCTAATCTGAAATAGAAATTTTTATCTTTGTGACATCAGTAACATATCAAAATGAGTCTTGTGACTTGCGAAGGCCATGAGCCCTCCTTTAATACCGACAGTTATGAACATCACTCAACCCTCTAGGATAGTGAACCTTGGGCAGAAAAGTTCTTTGAGTTGTGGCTTAGTAAATAAGGATTTGTTTGGAGTGTTTGTAATATTTTAAAATAAATTGTAATTTAGTCACCTTCAACCATCCTTAGGGTATCCTTATGATCATAATTCAAGCACAAAACACCTTAATCTCATTAACAGATGTGTAGTCCCTTAAAGATCCATGTATACAATTATGGTGTAAACATTGACAACAGTTTAACAGTGACACTTTGAGGCGTGACCTCACTTAACAAAATTAAATTTGACAACACTTAACAACATTATTCTACCTGTAACAATATGTCCTCTTATTAACATTGATATGGAAACAACATTGATGTTTGATAGTAACTGAGCCTCAGAGATATATTAATGATCGT
Organism: Pinus albicaulis; assembly: GCA_034641835.2. Lineage (NCBI taxonomy): Eukaryota > Viridiplantae > Streptophyta > Pinopsida > Pinales > Pinaceae > Pinus > Pinus albicaulis. The sequence continues at coordinate 1,219,615,199 of CM076583.1, read as the reverse complement.
TTTACAGTACATTGGATTTGATCTGAGTTCAACTGACCAGGAAACCTTAGGAAACAGGTAACTCCACTCATGGTTGCAGAGATCAAGTGGTTCAAGTCACCAACTGCATGGACACACAGATCAATAGAATGTCAGTTATGGGTTTTTTCCCCAAAATAATCACTCCCCTGTATCCAACATGAACGCATTGAAAATAAACAAAAGAAAAACTTAAAGTAGACCATTTTTCCAAAAAATGTTTCAACAAATCAGATATCATGTCCCACATGAATCAAGATAAACTTCAAAACTAAATACAAACAAAATCCCATGAATCTGACATTGATATGTAGTGTTTCCTGCGATTTGGATCCCTTCCTATTTTAAGAGCAGCGCCGACAGGGGAGGCAAAAACTATCAGCTGAATCCCTTTTCTCACCAATAGAACGCCACCAGCTTCTTTAGCAGCAACGCGACCCAATAATCCATTGATTCACCAGTGTTAGAGGCCCTCACCAACATCTCGTATAGAATCTAAGCTCTCAGTTCCATAAAATGAAGCATCCAACAGTTTATGATGCCAGTAATTCATAACCCATTGAGCCAACAAAGGTAGCTTTTTCATTTGGAGTTTCACTAGCACTCAGATACAGATTGCATTCAGTTAACCGACAAGCAGCATACATACTGCTCGTTTGCAGGGTAAAGCACATCAACCCTAATATCTTCATCGAAAAACTTCTCACGCCGAGAATTTTTCGTAGACGAATAAATATCACAAGGCAGAAAATTTTATAAGATACATTTGACATATTAACTGAAAATCTAATTGGTGATAAAAATACGAAATCTAGGTAATAAAAAACCCACACAACAAAAACCCTGTACACAACAAAAACCAACACAACAAAAACCCTGTACACAACAAAAACCCACATCATTTTAGCAAATGAAATCCTACATTTCAAAAACACAAGGTCAAGGATTCGAATCTGAAAAAGACACACATCTTGCAGGCAATCACAGTTCTCACCCTCCTTCCTAATGACATCAAGCACATAATCAATGAGCTCGTCTCCTTCCTTGTAATTCCCCTTGGCCCAGTTGTTTCCAGCCTCGGATTGGCCAAAAACAAAGTTATCAGGTTTGAAGACCTGTCCATAAGGCCCGGTCCTCACACTTTCCATGGTGCCAGGCTCCAAATCCATGAGCATGGCTTGGGGCACAAATCTCCCACAACTCACCTCATTGTAGTAAACATTAACCCTTTCAAGCTGTAGATCTGAAGTGCCATGATATCTCTCAGTAGGATCGATCTCATGTTCTTCACAGACCACTTCCTAGAACTTGGAGCCGATCTGGTTGCCACATTGGCCCCCCTGAATGTGAAGGATCTCTCGCATTTTTTCTATCGACCCAACTTATATTTGGATGAGATCCTCCCTCCTTCCCTGGACAAACCATGCAGTCGGAGGGAAATGAACGAGGGAAATTAAAACTTTTGATATTTGAAATTTTTTGACATTTTGAAATGAAACACGTGTGTTTTTTTTAAGGCCACTCAAATTAATTTAAAAATAAATATTTTTTTTAATAATTATAATCATTTTTAAATAATTAAAATAATTTCTAAATAATTAAATGTTTGTTTATTTTGATTGTTTAAAAATATTTACAATCAAAAAATAAAACATATCTTTTTGAGAAGCAATTAAAGTTATATGAGTAAATAATGGAATGATTTTTGCATATAGTAATCCTTCTACCCTACTAAATCATCATGCTTTATTAAAAGGAGTTTAAAAATTTACACTCTTAAATTATGTTGTATTTTAAATATTTGGAGTTTTAATCTCTTTTTTTTTATATATTTTTTCTTTATAATTTATGTATTATTTTTTCCCTATTTTTAAGTATTACTTTAAAAGTGAAATTTATATTAATTCTTTAATGATTGTAATCTATGTATTCATTCATTCAAATTAGATACATTTTCTATAATAAATAATAGTGTAGTCTAATTAGTAGATGAAATGGTTTTTTTGATTGAAATCTGCAATATCAAGATTGCGATTTCGTATTGTTTATAATCAATTTTTGAATACATAAATGAATTAAACACCTTAAAAATCTCTTTAGAAATTAACACTTAATAAATTAAATAATTTAAACTGGTTTGGGTAAATAAATGGTATTGTTGATTATAAATAATTATTAATGAGAATAAATCTAAGACATTTATTTAAATTATTAATTATGTAAAATTGTTGAATTTTTATTTCATAAACTAAGGATTTTGGTTGATTTTTTAATCTAATTATGTGATATTAAAGATGAATTATGGTATCTTAAAAATAATTTTTATGTGGTTAAAAGGGAAGTAGTAATGTTATGGTATGAATGATTATTTTCAATGAAATTTTTGGTTTAGTAAGGATAACTCATCAATGGACATTTTCCATGATTTTAAAGACGGAGTCAATATAGGAAAGGTGGTACTAGAGCTAAGTTTGTTCCAACTTAGCTATATCTTGAACAACAAATTGTTGTTGACGTCAAGGATATGATAGAAATTTGGTGGGTTGTAGGGTAGTCTTGTCATGAAATAAATGTAATGTAGTTACTAGGTAGGTAAGGGGAACCATTTTGGTGGAACTTGGCCATAAATGGGACATCTATCCATGCATAGTTTTTTAAGAACAAATACACCTAGTGGATTATCATTGTACAGGAATCACTTTAGGATCTTGGCTACTGTGCACACAGTAACTAAATGGATATTAGTGAAACCCACAAAAGTATTATAGGTGCTTTTACATAAATAGGTGTTCTTGTGTTCTCATTGGTTAGTTATGGGCAAATGACAATAAAGTAAGAGAAGTTATAGGTGCTTTTATAGAAATAGGTGTTCTTGTGCTCTCATTGGTTAGGTATGGGAAAATGACAATAAAGTAAGAGAAATATTTGACTACTGGACAATTAGAGGAATGATTCCACACAAAACCAAGCGTGGTGCTGCAGCACTTTCTAGGCTAAGGAATTTTGAAGGGTTTCCCCCACCATATGACCTGAAGAAGAGAACGGTCATTCCAGATGCTCTGAAAGTGTTGAGGCTTCAACCAGGCACAATTATTGTCTGCTAGGAAGGCTTTCCAAAGAAGTTGGCTGGCATCACTATGACATTATTACGAAATTAGAAGGGAAGGGAAAGGCAAAGGCTCAGGTATCATATGAGAGAAGAAAGAAATTGAAAAAATTGAGATCAAAAGCAGTGGAGTTAGCCGAAAATCAGCTTGCCCCAAAGATGGAGCTCTTAGCTTCAATAAAGTATTAGATAAGCTGCATGTTGTGCTCAATGAAGCAATGAATTTTGAAAATGACAAGAAAATATTTCTGAAGATGAGGTTTTTGACTAGAAAGATATAACAACACAGAAATAATTACATTGTTGATACAATAATAATTTAATCTGCAAACAACCTTCTCACATTCATGATCTGAGTATATAGTGAATTAGACAAAAGTAAGAACCTGATAAGTAGCAAGGAAATCAATGATTTGGGGTCTGTTCAGCAAACCCTTGAAGCAACAATAACGCAATAATGTGCCCTAAACCCTGTATTGTGATTTTCTCCGTCAGGAAACCCTTGAAGCAACAAATACTCATATAGATAATGAGCTTCAAGATAAAAATCCCATAGACATGAAGAGTGTCATACACCTTGTTCAAAAATTAGTAAATGAAACTGTGGATCTAAAAAATAACTCGAGAGAAGATACCTCTATTTAAATAACTTACAAACCATATTGCAGAAAACGATTAGTTCTTCAAAGCTAATTCATCGAATTTGGAGGGCTTAGGGGATTGGGGGTTAAAGGTTAGGGGATTTAGGTGCATTTAGGGGTTAGGGGTCAAATAATGAGTTAGTATTTTAGGGATTAGGGATTGGGGGCTTAAGGGGCCCGAACCGAACACGTTTGGGTGGGCGCACTCAACCGAAACGACCCGATCACCCGAACGGGTTTGGGCGGGTGCCCTCAAACGAAACGACATGGCGCGCCCGACCGAAAGAAGGCACAAGGGAGAAAACGAAAAACGGGCCGCACAGACATGCACAAGGCACCCGTGCGGTCACAACTTAGAAAATTTGATACAACTGCTCTTAAACGAAATGACCCAACCAGAACGCATTTGGGCGGGCGCCCTCACACGGCGCGACATAGCGCGCACGAATGAACGAAGGCACAAGGGAGAAAATGAAAAACGGGCCACACGAATGTGCAAAAGGCACCTGTGCGATAAAAAATTAGCAAATTTGATATGGCCACCCTCAAACGAAACGAACCGACCCGACCCGAATGTGTTTGGGCAGGTCCCCTCACAGTATGGTGCGCCCAACCGAACAAAGGCACAAGGGAGAAAAAAGCGAACGGGCCGCACAAATGTGCACAAGGCACCCATGCGGTCATAAGAGGTAATTAAGGAGTGTGACAGATTTGGTTGGGCGCCCTCACACGATGCGACACGACGTGCATGACCGAACGAAGGCACAAGGGAGAAACTGGCAAACGGGGGTTAAATGGGTTAGGGTTGGGAAAGATGGTTTAAGGGGTTAGGGGTTAAGGGTTTAGAGGTTTAGGGTTTAGGTGGTTAAATGGGTTAGGGGTTTAGGGGGTTAAATGGGTTAGGGGTTAACGATTTAAGGGTTAGTGGTTAAGGGTTTAGAGGTTTAGGGTTTAGGGGTTAAATGGGTTAGGGGTTTAGAGGTTTATGGTTTAGGGGGTTAAATGGGTTAGGGGTTGGGAATTAGGGTTTAATGGGTTAGGGGTTAAGGGGTTATAGGTTTAGGGTTTAGGGGGTTAAATGGGTTAGGGGTTAAAGGGTTATAGGTTTAGGGTTTAGGGGGTTAAATGGGTTAGGGGTTTAGGGGGTTAGGGGATTTAGCAGTTAAGGATTTTAGAGGTTAGAAGTTAGGGGCTAATGGGGTTAGGTTTTAGGGGGTTAGATGGCTTAGGGGTCAGGAATTAGGGGTTAAGGGGTTAGGGTTAAGGGTTTAATGGTTTAGGGTTTAAGGGGTTAAGGGTTTATAGGTTTAGGGTTTAGGGGTTAAATGGGTTAGGGGTTTACTAGGGGTTAAATAGGTTAGGGGTTAAGGGTTTAGGGGTTAGGGGTTAAGGGTTTAGAGGTTTATCGTTTAGGGTTTAAATGGGTTAGGGGTTAAATTAGTTGCTTATTCTTTGCGTCTCAATGTAAAAATTTTATAAGTATTGTTGCTTGTTTCCATGTCTTCTTTATTTATTAATTTATAGTATTTGTTAGCAATTGCTTTACATTTATTGATGAAAATGTATATTTCAATCAAACCAAATGTATGTTCAATCTCCAGTTTCAAACTCAGCCATAGTGTTGTCACACAATTTAAGACCGGAGAAGGGCCATCTGATGAAGTCTTAATAACTAGACTACACCTCATGACTAGTCCAGAAACCATACCCGTGTACTGATGGCGCTCAAGGAAACACGTTCGAACGAAACGACCCGACTCGAGAAAACAGAGCGGATAGGGGAGATTGTTCAAACATGCCTCCCAGGACGAGCATGGCCAACATTACCGCTCATATGCTATCGAGTGGAGATGGAGAGAAGAAATTCGACGACCATAAAAATGACCCAAGGCCATTCTTCAGGCACACCCGAAAAAAACAACTCAATTACCAACCCACCTTTCACATGAAAAGCCAACCCCTACCCCCGACTAGAAAGGGATAGCTAAATGACCGAATGATGCCGCAAGGGATCAAATGGAAAATTGGCCGCTCGGACATGCACAAGGCACCCGGGTGGTCACAACTTAGAAAAAATGATACAGGCTCCCTCGAACGAAACGACCCGACTCGAACGCGCCTAGTCGAGCGAACTCACATGGCGCGACACGGTGCGCTCGACCGAATGATGCCACAAGGGAGAATATGGTAAACGGGGTGCCCAAATGTGCACAAGGCACTCAGGTGGTCACAACTTAGTAAAACTAATACGGGCACCTTCGAATGAAATGGCCCGACCCGAACGCGCCCGATCGGGCGACTTCGCACGGCGCGCCTGACCGAATGATTCCACAAGGGAGAAAACGGAAAACAGGCTGCCCGAAAGTGCACAAGGCACCTAGGCGGTCACAACTTAGTAAAACTGATACGGGCGCTCTCGAATGTTATGGCCTGACCCGAACGTGCCTGGTTGGGCGACCTCACACGACGCAACACGGCGCGCCCGACCGAACGATGCCACAAGGGAGCAAACGGAAAACGGGTTGCCCGAATTTGCACAAGGCACTTGGGTGGTCACAACTTAGCAAAAATGATACAGGCACCCTCAAACGAAACGACCCGACCCGAACGTGCCCAGTCGGGCAACCTCGCACAGTGCGACACGACGCGCTTGACTGAATGATGCCACAAGGGAGAAAATGGAAAACGGGCTGCCCGAATGTGCACAAGGCACCCAGGTGGTCACAACTTAGTAAAATTGATACAGGCAGCCTCGAGCGAAATGACTCGACCTAAACGCACCTGGTCGGGCGACCTCGCACGACGCGACACGACGCGCCCGACCGAACGATGCCACAAGGGAGAAAACGGAAAACAGGTCGCCTGAACATGCACAAGGCACCCAGGCGGTCACAACTTAGCAAAACTGATACGGGCGCCCTCAAATGAAACGACCCAACCTGAATGTGCCCGATCGGGCGACCTCGTACGACGCGACACGGCGCGCCCAATCGCACGATGCTACAAGGGATCAAATGGAAAATGGGATGGCTGAATGTGCACAAGGCACCTGAGCGGTCACAACTTATCAAGACTAATACGGGCACACTCAAATGAAACAACTCGAACCAAACGCACCCCGTCGGGCGACTTCACACGGCGCGACACGGTGCGCCCAACCAAACGATGCCACAAGCTAGGAATAAATGGAAAACAGGCCGCCTGAACGTGCACAAGGCACCCAGGTGGTCACAACTTAGAAAAACTGATATGGGCACTGTTGAACGAAATGAACCGACTCGAACACGCCTAGTCGGGCTACCTCCCACGGCGCGACACGACGCGCTCGACCGAACGATGTCATAAGGGAGTAAATGGAAAATGGGCCGCCCAAATGTGCATAAGCCACCTGGGCGGTCACAACTTAGCAAAACTGATATGGGCCCCCTCGAACGAAACGACTCGACCCGAACGCGCCCGGTCGGGCGACCTCGCATGGCGCAACATGGCGCGCCCGACCGAACGATGCCACAAGCGAGAAAATGACAAACGGGCCACTCGAATGTGCACAAGGCACCTAGGCGGTCATAACTTAGCAAAACTAATACGGGCGCCCTCGAACAAAATGACCCGACCTGAAGGCGCCCTGTCAGGTGACCTCACACGACATGACACGAACCACCCAACCAAATGATGCCACAAGGGAGAAAATGGAAAATGGGCCACCCAAATGTGTACAAGGCACCTGGGCGGTCACAACTTAGCAAAACTGATATGGGTGTCCTCGAACGAAACAGCTCGACCCAAACGCACCCGGTCGGGCAACCTCGCACGGCGCGACATGGCACTCCCGACCGAACGATGCCATAAGGGAGAAAACAACAAATGGGCCGCTCGTACATGCACAAGGCACCCAGGTGGTCACAAATTAGCAAAACTGATACAGGCGCCCTCGAATGAAACGGCCTGACCCGAACGTGCGCAGTCGGGCGACCTCACATGGCGCGACACAACGTGCCCAACTGAATGATGCCATAAGGGAGAAAATGGCTAATGGGCCGCCTAAATGTGCATAAGGCACCCGGGCGGTCACAACTTAGCAAAAATTATACGGGCGCCCTCGAACGAAACGACCCGAATCGAACACGCCCAATCGGGAAACTTCACACAGCGCGACACGACGCGCCCGACCGAACGATGCCACAAGCTGGGAGCAAATGGAAAACAGGCTACTCGAACATGCATAAGGCACCCGGGTGGTCACAACTTAGCAAAACTGATACGGGCACCCTCGAATGAAACGTCCTGACTCGAACGCGCTCGGTCGGGCATCCTCACATGGTGCGCCTGACTGAACGATGCTAGAAGCTCGGAGCAAATGGAAAATGGGCTGCCCGAACATGCACAAGGCACCCGGGCGGTCACAACTTAGTAAAAATAATACGGGCACCCTCGAACGAAACGACCCGAATCGAACGCGCTCGGTTGGGTGACCTCGCACGGCGCGATATGGCACGCCTGACTAAACAATTCCATAAGGGAGCAAATGGAAAGCGGGCCACCTGAATGTTCACAAGGCACCCAAGCAGTCATAGCTTAGAAAAACTTATACGGGCGCCCTCGAACGAAACGACCCAACCCGAATGTGCCTGGTTGGGCGACCTAACATAGTGCGACACGGTGCGCTTGATTGAATGATGCCACAAGGGAGAAAACGAAAAACGGGCCGCCCGAACGTGCACAAGGCACCCGGGCAGTCATAAGTTAGAAAAATTGATACGGGCGCCCTCGAACAAAACGACCCGACCCGAATGCGCCCAGTCGGGTGACCTCGCACGGTGCGCCCAACTGAATGATGCCATAAGGGAGAAAACGAAAAATGGGCCGCCCGAACGTGCACAAGGCACTCAGGTGGTCTCAACTTAGCAAAACTGATACGGGCTCCCTCGAACGAAACGACTTGACCCGAACGTGCCTGGTCGGGCGACCTCGCACGGCGCACCCTACCGAATGATGCCACAAGGGAGAAAATGGAAAATGGGCTACCCGAATGTGCACAAGGCACTTGGGCAGTCACAACTTAGCAAAACTGATAGGGCACCCTCGAACGAAACGGCCCGAACTGAACACGCCTGATCGGGTGACCTCACACGATGCGGCATGGCGTGCCTGACCGAACGATCCCACAAGCTGGGAGAAAATGGAAAACGGGCCGCCTGAACGTGCACAAGGCACCCGGGCAGTCACAACTTAGCAAAACTGATACAGGCCCCCTCGAACGAAAGGGCCCAACCCGAATGCACCCAGTCGGGTGACCTCCCACGACGCGACACGACGCTCCCGACCGAACGATGCCACAAGGGAGAAAATGGAAAACATACCGCGTAAATGTGCACAAGGCACCTAGATGGTCACAACTTAGAAAAACTGATACGGGTGCCCTCGAACGAAACGACCCTACTCGAACGCGCCCGGTCGGGCGACCTCCCATGGCGTGACACGGTGCGCCTGACCGAACGATGCCACAAGGGAGAAAATGGAAAATGGGCCGCCCAAATGTGCACAAGGCATCGGGGCAATCACAACTTAGCAAAACTGATACGGGTGCCCTCGAACGAAACGACCCGACCCGAACGTGCCCGGTCAAGCGACCTCGCACGGTGCGACATGATGTGCTCGACCGAACGATTCCACAAGGGAGAAAACAAAAAACAGGCCACCGAACGTGCATAAGGCACCCAGGCGGTCAAAACTTAGCAAAACTGATATGGGCACCCTCGAACGAAACGACCTGAACCGAACGCGCCCGGTCGGGCAACCTCACACGGCGCGACACGGAGCGCCCGATCGAACGATGATACAAGAGAGAATTAAACGGAAAATGGGCCGCCCGAATGTGCACAAGGCACCCGGGTGGTCAAAACTTAGCAAAACTGATACGGGCGCCCTCGAACGAAATGGCCCGACCCGAACGTGCCCGGTCGGGTGACCTTCCACAGCGCGACACGATGCGCTCGACCGAACGAATATGCCACAAGGGAGAAAATAGAAAACAGGCCGCTCGAACTTGCACAATGCACCCAGGCGGTCACAAATTAAAAAAACTGATACTAGCGCCCTCGAATGAAACAACCCGAACTGAACGTGCCCGGTTGGGTGACCTCACACGACGCGCCCGACCGAACGATGCCACAAGGGAGCAAATGACAAACGGGCCGCCCGAACGTGCACAAGGCACCCGGGCGGTCACAACTTAGCAAAACTAATACGGGCTTCCTCGAACAAAACCCTCAAAAACAACCCGACCTCGATGGCGCCGCCGTACGTACCCTCACATGGCACTCCCGTTGAACACCTCACATTCGGGGACCTAATTTATCTACCTCTCTCCTCTCTATATGAGCATCCCCGAAGAATAACAAATTCATGTGGGGAAAAGATATATATCTATATCTATATATATATATATATAATATATATATATATATATATATATATATATATATATATATATATATATATATATATATATATATATATATATATATATGAGAAGGGATAAAGGTAGCAGTTGCCTCTCACATGTGCATACTATAGATATTGAACATGATATGAAAAATGTTTAAATCGTTAAAAAAAAATCATTTCATTGTATATAAGGAATTCAACATAGAAGCCATGATGTTTGATATGATGTTAATATTATTCCTAAAGATTGGATCTTCAACCTTGATTCAAGTACAAGACATAGACCCGTATATATATGGAGGATATATTTGTGAATATATATCAGAAACTTTGTGAAGTATATAACATTTTTTTAGTATACATATTTCATTCGGGTTATCAAACTATTTTTACTTTAAATTTTTGTGTCTTTCATAGAAAAATATGGTTGATATTTCAAGTTGATTCTCGTCGTGTTAATATCTATAATAAGTATCTTTCATATAAATATATGGTTAATAAATTGGTCAATTTATCAATGTTACAAAAAAACGTCAATAATAATATATTTGGATCAATTTTATAAACATACAAAATATCTACAAAACTAAGATTCTTCTTAATATCCTTTTCATATTTCATTCGTTATAACCAAAAAAAATAATTATGAAGCTTATGATATACGATCAACACGAACACATAAAGTTGAAGTTAATGATCGGTTGAGGTGAAATAAAATTACACTTTTTATTTCGGTATTGCGACACTTTGGAAAACACGTCGGAAAAGCGATGTATTTCAAATAAACGTCGGTCTTGCGACGTTTGGCTTCAAAACGTTGCAAGACCGATGTTTATTTGAGAAACGTCGCTTTTATGACATTTTCTCCAAAGTGTCACAATACCAACGAATGTGTAATAGACGTCGCAATTCCAATGTTTCATCCCATAAATGTTGTAAGACAGATGAAGAGTTTAAAACGTCACATTTCTGACAACAAACATAAATGTCGCAAAAGCGACGATGTCCCTAAACGTCGGTATAGTGATGGTTTTTGGCGGGATTTGAACAATTGATAGAAATTGGGGAAATTTTCGACAATACGACAAAAGTGTCAGAATTTCAGCCAAATGTACTAGTGGAAAATCAGAGTTATACATAAGCCCGTTCATTATAGAATAGAAAGAAGACATTACATGAAGAAATTCTCAAAATAAGAGGCTGCAAACATATGATGTGACTGTACAAGCTTGACAACGTTATTTTATTGATTGAAAAGAGCTGTAGATTACACTTCAGATCTAGAGTAGATATGTGTACCAAAAGATAGATCTATATTAGATCTTTACACTATAGAGTCTCCTCCTCAAATGCCCCTTGGGGTTTTCAGCAGGAGATGATGTACATGGAGTAGATCTGAGATCTAAGGCAGTTGATCTGCAAAATTATTCATAATTTTTGAAGCAAATACATCAGTATTCATATTAGATCTGAATGGAACCTGGAGTAGATTTGCAATCCACGGATCACCACATTGAAGGGAAAATTCCCAACACTAGAGATCTCTCCTCCTTGAAGTGCCAAAAGACCCTGCAACTTTCTCCTTGCAAATAACGCAGATCTGGAAGATGGACTAAGCTGTTATATCTAGAACATGATGTGGCCTCAAGCCAAGATTTTAAAATAAGCTCTCCTCATCCAATACTCTCCTACCATGGGGATATAAGGCTTTCCCACTGAAATGAGGCACTAGAATGGCCTAGATATGAATAGATATAGCCTCCACTTGTTGCAACTTACAAAGACAACCAAACCCTCAACAAGATCTGCATTGTAGTTGGAAGAAGAGCTTGGCCTTAAGCCTGATAGTGGTCAAGAAATGAAAGACTCGTCCTTGAGCTACTCAATGGAAGAGGTGGGATTCCTGATCAGGAACACCCAAGTGCTAAAAAAAAATATTGTTAGCTAAATAGCAAGAGAATGAGAAATGTCTAAACATAATTTTTTTTAAGAAATCATATGGTATTCAACAACCTTCTCATGCTGTTCTCTTCTTCCTTAAATAATATGGAATCCTTGCCAAACCCTAAACCATCTCAATGATTTAGCTGCATTCACACATGTAGCCTCCAACTAAAACTGCGTTGTGCATCTAGTAGGTACATTGCATCTAGACAATGTTGTTGATTTGGTCCTATTGACCCAGTCAAATGTCTTCATCCCTTTCACACATAGGGGTATTTTATTAAGGCAACCCAGATTTAGCCTTGTTCACATGGGGCATTGATTTATTTTGTTGTTTAGGAGTTTTATTGATCCTCTACAATTTTATTCATGCAACAATAAATTGAAAACAAAATTGTATATTCCCATTAGCCTGGGCTAATTGGGAATATTGCACATCTACTAGTCAAAGTATTTTTTGAACTACTTAGGTCAAAAACCATTTACCAAATGAATTTTATGTACTTAATTTAATTTAATTTATAATATTTTTATAATTACAATCTAGAAGGTATTTATATTATTAGGGAAGATAAGATTTATGTCATTTCATATCTATGTTAAGGGATAAATTTAGCCTTTAGAATTTTATTAGATAATTTAGTGAAACAGGTTGAGTTTGTTGAATATGGGTATGAGATTCCTATGTAATATAATTTCAATGTGACTGAGAATAATTTTTTTAGAGTGAGCGATAGATTATAAGTTTGAGTGTAAGTGCATGTTAAAAGGAGGAAGATAATGTGAAACATAAAATTTTGTAATCTTCCCCTTCATTTTGAATTACTATGTATACTCTATGTAATTTCATTGTAACACCATCCTCCCACATCTACTGAAGTAACTGATAAAATAGGGAAGACATGTGACAAGAGTCTATTATGATTTGATTCAACCTTCTAGGTCACCTTAAGGAAGCAAAAATGATACCACACAATTGTAGAAAATCTAACCACGAGATTCAATCCGATATTGTGATGTACTAAAAAAAGATACTGGATCCTCTACAATATTTGCGGAATATAAAACACGATCACTCAATCACATGAAATTAAGAGAAATAATTAAATAAATTACACAAAACAAGATGTTCTTGAGGAAAGAAACTGCTCAAAACCCCGCTATCTGTATATTGTATAAATCAAGGAATCATGAAACAATATAATGCTTTCTTGCTCACAAGAATCTCCTGCACTCTACCAATTGTATCACACTGATCTAGGAAAAATTGGACAAACACATAGCCAATTATTAACCTTCCTTCAACCTGTCTTGCTGACCCAATTCCTAAGGAATTAGCTCCCTATTAAATAAGAAAAATACCCTTCCTTGATTGCGTAATCCATCATGGCATCCCAATGGCTTTATAATTACACATGGGAAATTTTCTATAAATACAACTGATAATTATGTTCCCTTTAACCCATGTATCAACTAGGTCTTCCTCAGAATTGACATCATGCAACTATTAATAGCAAATTACCAGTCATCTGATTGATCACTCATTGTGAATTAAATATAATTTAATTCACTGGACCTCTCACTAGCTCATCACTCGATTAGAACTAGTTAAATCGATTTTAACTCAATTAATTGATTTAAATAATTCACACCTACACCCCACTGATGCATCAACTGCAACTGGACCCCCAAAATATTAGAATCCCTCTACTTGCCTCATCTTAGACCCTTAACTCAAATTTCTTGAGCTAACTCAGTCATCTTGACTTAGTTAACTGATACAAGTTGTTATGATATGAAATTACAATTTATTGTCCAATTTATTTAAGGGAAAAATAAATTAGACGTCCCACATTCCTCACCAGTGTGCATCAGAATTTCATCACCAATGTGCATCAGAAATTCCTCACCAATGTGCATCAAAATTTCCTCAACAATGTGCATAAGAAATTCCTCACCCTTTATGGGGGCATTTTTTTGTCCTTTCTAGTTTCCAATTTCACATTTTATTGTTGCAAATTTTAACAACTACACAAACCTTATGCACCCACTACAAGACATCGAGGAGCCATCCAAACCTTCAAAAGAGGCTAGCTCCTCAGATAAAATAACCTTTTAGTGCACCAATTCCCCCATTCGCTCCCTTTAAATTAGAAAGAGTGCCTCTGGAAACCTCCAATGGCTTGAAAAACATGGGTATGTGTGCGATTGGGGACTTTTTCAAGTAGTATTGAGCTTGTGACCTCGATTTCTATGCCACTTTTTCAGGCCCAGGGCTCAGGTTACTACCTAGAACTCCATGACACTTACAAAACTGAAAGATAACAAAAAAATAATGATAAAAATGCAATTATTTGAATAAGGACTTGACTAGAGCCCTACTAGCCATGACATGCATTTCGTCAAACATGTCACAAATATGTAATCTATAGGTGTAAACAATAGATATGAGCATAGAGGTATTATACTTGTCTGAGAATTTCTAAGAAGCATTGTTCCATTATATCATTAGCTACATTATCATCTATTAGGTTATATATTCATTTCTCATTCATTTACAAATCGAAAAATGATGAGGGCCATACATTTTCATTGTCATAAATACAACCATAACCAACATATAAACAACATAAATATTGACAATACAAAAACCATAAATTATACATAGAATCCAATACATTTACACATAAATTAACAAGGAAAGGAACTCTTATTCATGAATGAAAAATCCAACCCGGTATGGGAATACCACGTTCCAATTGACAACAGATTTCCTGAGCCAAATATCTCTTGAGCCAATCACCCCCGTGCCATATTCCAAGCATGACTGTGGGAATCAAACGAAAATAACCAACAAGGGATTCCTGAGGCTAAACCACCTCACCCTCATCAATAGAAACTGACTGTACCACAATCCTCATTGGATCACTAGGCTAAGACAATAAACATGTAATAACATGCTTTATCATGATCTCCACCCAATCACTAGGCCAGAAAAATCATGAATGCCACCAGATTTCTCCACCTACATCGTGAGGAATTTTCATGTCTCTTAGTCTCTAGGATTTACCGCAATCCTCATCGGACCAATAGGCCCTAATCAAGACTCGACCCTCCAGGATTTACCGTATATCCCATCCCGGGATTCCTAGGCCTGATGGAGAGAACCCACCCTAGGCTTTACCATACATCCCGCCATATACCAGTCGAGGATTCCTAGGCCCACCGAGGCAACATAAAATATGATTTACCACAACCCACAATCCAGTTCAGGGGTTACTAGGCCATGTGTTCTTTCATTCAGAGATCCACCTCACTTAGCTTCAAATCCATTCGACAATCCAGCTCAACCAAAACATGAGAACCCAATCACACCATGGCTATCCTGAAATGGAAAGGATAGGCTGAAAACAATATCATAGCCAGAAAAAACCACACCCATGAAAAAAACAGAACCAAGAACACACATGCAACACCATGCATACCAAATCTAGCAAAGAAACCACACATGCAAATCGATACCTGTAAAGAATCCCGCTGTAGCTCCTTGATCCCGCTCTTCCTTGCTTGATCTCTCCTTTCTCTTTTCCTTCTTTGAATTTCTTCATCCAATGCTGAAATGCTCCAAGAAAAATATAAGTGTCCAAGAGTGAGAGAGAGAGAGAATAGAGAGGGAGCTCGAAAACTGAACTGAAAAAAGGTACCAACTAATCCTCATAATCCTTTTTAACGATCAGGCCTCTGTTTTATTCATTTTCCATTATTTTCCTTCATTTTCTATTATGTTCCTTAATTTTCCTTCATTTTCATCCCCACATGAAAACAATGAACTTTTACCTTCCTTTTCTCCTAATTTCAATTATTTTCATAAATAAAATGCCGATTAATTCCACTTACCTTTTCAAAGCCTTTTCCATTGCCTTTGCCAATTTACTTATGGATAATAAACCAAATGAACACCCACACTAGGATTTTTTCTCCCAACATTCAACTTGGAATTAGTGTCCGATAACTGTGGTTATTAGTTTTCCTTTAATAAATTTTATTACATGTATTTTTCATTAGGGCTGTTACAGAACCATCCCCCTTGGGGGACACTGTCCTTGGTGTTCAACCACAACTATACCTTAGAAAAACCACTGAAAATCAAACATACTTCCCAGGAAGCTTTATAACACATATCGATGCAATATTTATAATGATCATCCTGCTGAGAAGCAAACCATCATGACAACATAACAGCATGATATCGATACCACTTTTTGGAGATTTATAACATAGCTCATGGAGATATTTAAATACATATACATATGTACATATACCAATACATCACACCAAAACATATGCCAAAACACATACCAAAACATCATACCAAAACTGCTTTGCCTCAACCAGAAAACAATGAAGGATACATAGCCCGCATATGATCCGCCATCTCCCATGTAGCTTCAATAAGGCCTAAAGTGATTCCATTGAACTTTAACCTGCTCGATGCTTAGTTTCAGAGCATGAGCATATTTTTCTGCAATATACACTATGGTTCCGGTTGGAATTATCCTTCTGGATCCACCTGCAATACAAAACACTCAATCTCATGATCAACATATTTAATAGATTTCTTAAGCAATGAAAAATCAAAAACATCATAGAATTCCATTTTCATATGTAGTGAAAGTCGATAGGACACTGGCCCAATACTTTCAAGAATATTAAAAGTTCCACAAAACCAAGGTGACAACTTGGCACATGATCCAATAAGCAAGGAGCTCTTCTTTGGCTTGATGCGCAAGTACACCTATTCCCCATCTTGGAACTCCTTAAAAAACATGTTCCAATATACACATATTTTTTTCCTGTCCGGTGATGCCTTTAGATTCTTCTTGATTACCTACATTTTATGTTCCATTTCTACAAACATGTCCAACCCAATCAATACCCTGCTCACCGGATCACTCCAACTTATGGGAGTATTACAACTCCGCCCATGCAATGCCTCAAACAAAATCATCCTCAATGAATCCTAGTAACCATTGTTGTAAGAAAACTCAACCAAAGGAAGGTACTCCTTCCATCTCCTTTGTTGATGCATCACATACATCCTTAACATACCTCCAATATCTTATTGACCCTCTTTGTTTTCCCATTTGTCTACGGATTATAAGATGTACCAAAGGCCAACTCTTTACCTAAACCTACAAAAAACTCCTTCCAAAACTTGGAAGTGAAATTTGCACCCATGTATGACACAATATTCTTCGGAACACAATGAAATCTGACCACATCTCTGATGAACACTTGTGCCACATCACTAGCTGTATACATAGTATTCACTAGAATGAAGTGTGCTACCTTAGTCAACCTTTCCACCACAACCATGATGGAATCATGTTTTCTAGATGTATTTGGAAAAATTGTAATGAAATCCATGGAAATGACATTCCACTTCCATTCTGGGAATCAGAATCAGCTGTAGTAATCTACCTACATGTTTTCACTCTACCTTTACCTGTTGAAAGTCCAAACATTTAACCACAAACATTTCCACCTCCTTCTTCAGATTAAATGAATAATAAAACTTCTTTACTACCATCAATGTATTCTGATAGCCTGGCTGACCTGAATATGGTTTCACATGAAACTCCCTCAAAATAACTTCTTGAGCTCACTACTGTCTGGAACATATATCCTGTCCCTAAATTTGATCAAATTGATATGCTGAGAGATGATAGTCCACATCCTATGCTCCTGCACTTGTACATGTACCACTACCTGTACCTATACTTGTACTCTGCTGCAATCTATGCCTAAGCTCCATATACTCTACATCCTGCTGGCCTGCTTGCAAGATCCTATCCTGTAGATATGTCCCATAGGAACCCATAACCGCTATATGATTCACCGATATCTGGATGCCAAGGGCATCTACAACCCTGTTCTCTTTACCTTTGCGATACATGATCTCTAAGTTGAACTCATTGATCAGGGCTAACCATCTAAATTTCCTGACATTCATATTTGATTGGTCAAATAGATATGTCAAACCACTGTGATCACCCGTAATTATAAATAATTTTCCCAAAAGATAGTTCCTCTACATCTTTAATGCATGAATGATTGATGCTAACTCAATATCATGTTTCAGATAGTTATGTTCGTGCTCTTTTATTTTCCATGACTCATAACACACCACCCATCCTTCCTACATAAGGAATCCACCAAGCCCTCTCTTGCAAGCATATGTACATAACACAAACTGTTTGTTTGGATATTCGATCTTTAACACTGAAGCATGTGGCAACAAATGCTTTAATTGCTCAAAACTGGCTGCACATTCCTCTTTCCATTTAAACTTCTTACCTTTCCTTTGTAGTGATGTAATAGGATATGCAATCAAAGAGAATTTCCTGATAAACCTCCTATAGTAACTTTATATCCCCATTAATGATCTTACCTCTTCCACATTTATATGAGCTTCCAAATCCATGATAAATCTCATATTCGATGGATCCACTACTATGCCTTCCATGGAGACCACATGCCCCAAGTAATGTACTCGTGTCTAAAATAAACTGCATTTACTAAGTTTAGCATACAACTAATTCTCTCTCAACAATATCAACACTGCTGCTAAATTCTCGACATTTTCTTCCTCATTCTTAGAATATATCAAGGTGTCATCAATGAATGCATTAACAAAATTGTCTAGATAAGGACACAACACACTATTCATCAATAACATAAATGTAGCTGGAGCATTAGTCAAATCAAATGGAACTACAACACACTCATAATGCCCATACCTGGTCCAAAAAGTTGTCTTGTAAATGTCCTCTTCCTTAATGTGTACCTAATGATGTCCATATATCAAATCAATCTTTGAGAACACTGCTGCTCCCTTCAATTGATCGAAGATGTCATCAATCCTCGACAACAAATAATTTTTCTTGATGGTCACTTTATTCAACTTCCTATAATCAATGCATAGCCTGAGAGTACCATCCTTCTTCTTCACAAACAATACCAGTGCACCCCATGGTGATACACTTGGCTGAATGTATCCTTTTTCAAGCATTTCCTTTAACTGCAACTTCATCTCTACTAACTCTAGAGTGTTCATCCTGTAAGGTGCCTTTGATTATGGCGTTGCCCCTGGTACCAAATCAATATAAAAGTCTACTTCCCTGTGAGGTGGAAACTCTTAACATTTGTGGGAAATACATCCTGAAACTGTTATAGAACTAGGTACCTACTCAAAAATTTTTCCTTCTCAATTTCCTTACATTTTTCACTAGAAATGTGCACTGCAAATAACACACACCCTTTGCTGTAACTATTCTTGGACTGCATAGCTGTAACCATTCTCTTTGATGTTTATTTCTTCTTACCCTGTAGGACTCTTTTTTCCCCATTGTCATCCAAGCACTCAATATCATTCTCATAACAATCCACCTTGATCCTGTGAAGATACAACCAATCCATACCCAAAATCATGTTATACGAACCCAATGGAAATACATTTAACTGTGTTGATGTAGGCATACGATTCAACTCAATTGCATAAGCTCTTACCCAATGATGAACTTACTTCTTGGTACCTGTAGCCAACTGCACTAACCAAGAATTTGCATGCACTTCTTTATTCAAACCACAATTATCCACCAAGTCAGCGTTAACATAACTATAATTATATTTAGGGTCAATCAAAATAGAAACAACTTGATTACAAATCTTACCTTCCATCTCAATGATAGATGCCTGATGATTTGCCTGCCTATTATCCAACGCTGCACAGATACATGGAATGATCTGCCTAACATCCCCAACAGTCTGCACCTCTTGTTCACTATATATTTGAGGCTTACCACCCCGATTCTGTGGACAATCATTCCTACTATGCTCCTTACCACATTTACAACACTCAAACCATCCTTTACTATTACCTATATTCCGCTGTTGTGTCCCATGCCCCTATATAGATGCATTTAACTTCTTATGTGGTGCAACATTCTCTTTCTCTTCTGCATCCTGAGGTCTTGCTCTTTTCGGCTGCCATTTACCTTTACCTTTATCTTTCCCTTTCCATCCTTGTTGATATTCATTCTTATCCTTTGAATGCTCATAACTGTGCTTTAGTTTTGTAATAACTTCCTCAAGTGACCAAGGCTCATCATACTCAATCCGACCTCTAAATGCTAATGAAAATCCATTGAAAAATATCTGAACTTTAGCATTTTCATCTTTAAGATATGGTACATACCTTGATGGATCCAATAACTTATTCATATACTCCTCATCTGTCATTGATCCCATTTTAAGATCATAAAATTTCTTGGATTTTCTATTGTTTTATATTTTTGACAAGTACTTTTTGAAGAGTCATTTGAATTCATGCCAACTCAAGTCCTCTGTCTTGATGTCTCTGACCCGTTTACATATTCCCACCATATATCTAGTTTCCATTTGAGGTTGAAGATAACTATTTTGGCCTTCATATTCTCTATATACTCATGCTTTTCAAAGAACTTATTCATTCCAAGTAACCAAGCCTATGCATTCTTAGGCTTGTTCAAATATCCATGAAAAGCAGGTGGTTTCGCTTTCTTAAACTCATCCAAAAAGTATCCTTTCTCACTACTCCTATAAGGGTGATAAGGATGATGATCATAGTGCCTGTCAGAACCAAAACTAGAATATTACATGTGTCCATCACCTCTCCTATTTGGAGTATCCAAAAACCTGCCATCTATCACCATGTCATCTCTATCCAACATTTACCCACCATGAGATATATTTCCATATGCCTCATTAGTCCTACCCTCCTATCCATGGCTGATATGGAGTGGCCCCTGTCGCTACAATTCTGAAAAAATATAAAGGATTACAGCATTAACCTCTACTTGTTTCTCTTGTTCCTGCATGATTCTTTCATTTTCCACCTTACAACTCCTTATTTCTTCCTTCAAACACCTCAATGTGTCTACCAAGTCGGAAGTGTTCCCGAAACCACACTTCTCATCTGACCCATAAGGAGAATCTCATGAACTATAATATACCATATTGCTATTAATATTGATCCTTTTCCTGCAAGGAATCTTATTTCAGCGAAACCAAATCATAAACCAATCAACGTACCATACCATAATTCGGGGATAATATGTCATCTTCAATATCAACCAAATCGACATAATACATGTATAAATATAATCATAACAAAATATATATGTATAACATATAAACATATAAAAATATAGACATAATTCTAACCATATTCTAGTCATCAATGAATGACCATATCAATCACATAACATGACCTCATGCATGACACCAACAACCATTTAAAGGTATATTGACAACATGTAACCAATCATATAGTCATGATGACACATTCCACTGAAACACCCTCACTTTCACATGGAAACATCACTACAACCATGAACAAAACCATACATATGCAACAAGAATATAGACCACAAGGATGAGTAACACATGTGAAACCGACATGAATGCATGACCAACCCACACTGCCCATCCAATCGAAGGGGTGAACCATTCTTTGATACAACTCTGTAACACCCTCCTCTCACATTTACCCAACTTAACTGGTCCACTGGGGTAAAAATGTGACAAGAGGCTACTATGATCTCATTCAACTCCCCATGTATAGTTAAGGAAGTGGAATTGACACTGCACAACTGCACAAACCTTCTGTACCTGCTACATGACACTCAGGAGGCATCCAAACCTTCCAGGAGGCTAGCCCCTAAGATAAAATAACATTTTAGTGCATAAAATGCCCAGTCACTCCCTTGACATTGACTAGAGTGCGACTGGAAGTTTCAATTTGCTCGCATAACATGGGTATGTGTATGACTAGGGACTTTCCTAGGTAGTTCTAAGCCTGCGACCCCGATTTTTGTGAAAATTTTTCAGGCTTAGGGCTCAGGTCACTTCCTAAAAATCCATGAAACTTCTAGAACTAAAAGATAACAATGAGATAATGATACAAATTCAATTTATCAAACAAGGACTTGATTAGACCCCTACTAGCCATGACATACATTTCATCAAACATGTCACAAATATGTAACCTATAGGTGTAAACAACAAATCTGAGCATAGGGGTCTCATACTTATCTGAGAATCAATAAGAAGAATTGTTCCCTTATATCATTAACTGAATTATCATCTATTAGGTCATATATTCATTTCTCATTCATTTAAAAATCAAAACATGATGAGAGAAATACATTTTCGCTGTCATAAAATACATACATAACCAACACATAAACAACGTAAAAAATGAGGATACAACAACCATAAATGCTACATATAATCCAATACATTTACACATAAATTACCAAGGAAAGGAACTCTTATTCATGAATGAAAATATAACCTGGTATGGGACTACCATGTTCCACCCAACCATAGATTGGCTGAGCCAAATCTCTCTTCAGCCAATCACCCTCGTGCCATGTTCCAAAAATGAATTTGGGACTCAAACCAAAATAGCCAACCAGGGCTTCCCGAGGCTAAACCACCTCACCATAATTAATAGAAACTAGCTATACCACAATCCTCACCGGATCACTAGGCCAAAATAAAAAACATGTAATAACAGGCTTTACCATGATCTCCATCCAATCACTAGGCCAAAAAAAGCATGTATGCCACAAAATTTCTCCACCTACACCATGTGGAATTTTCTTGTCTCCTAGTCTATAGGCTTTACAACAATCCTCACCAAATCACTAGGCCCTAACCGAGACTCCACCCTTCAGGATTTACTGTATATCCCATCCCAGGATTCCTAGGCCTGATGGAGAGGACCCACCTCTAGGATTTATCGTATATCCCGCCATACACCGATCGAGGATTCCTAGGCCCACCAAGGAAACACAAAATCCAAATTTACTGCAACGCATAGTCTAGTTCAGGTTTTACTAGGCCATGTGTTCTTTCATTCATAAATCCACCTCACTCAGCTTCGAATCCATCCGAAAATTGATCAGGTGCTCAGTGTTAAAGTTAAAAAATGAAAGTGCTAAAAATCGAATGGAAATTGAACAACAGTGAAGGGCTTGTTGCCAGGAATTTGGCGCAATTTGTTTCATCGAAAGCCAACTCTGGATGAGGAAGATAGAGCATGCTGTTCATTTTCCTAAATAACTAAAATTTTTGTAGAAAAGGACAAACTGGTGACATGGAAACCTAGTGAACAAAAAAAGTATATTCTGGGAATATTCCTCCATTTCACCCAATGACACCATGCCAAGTGTTAGAATGTGGATGATTTTGCTAAGGGGGTGACTTGTTTCAATTTTATTGGAGGTTTTAAGAACCAATGGCATGAGGACACATGGCTAGCCTAGAGGTTGCCACGTGCCCCCTTCCAATGTCCCACTTTCAACTATTGGTCACATTCCGAATTTCATTGCTATGGCCAAATTTAAATTTAATGATCAAATGAGAATTTTTTTTAATGAATGGAATAGTCCAACTAGATGCGGACACATGGTGCAACGAGGGGCTGCCATGTGCCCCGTCTAGTGGACCAAGGTTTGGACGAAATATTTATCAAATTATGAAAGGTTATAGATATGTCAAACGTTATTAATGGTTGAGTTTCATATAAGTCAAAATTTCGAACAAGTTCAAAGGTCGGGTTTTAAAATTTTTTTGGTGCAAAAATTTTATGAGCAGCCTGGGCGGAGGTCAGGGCTCGACCTCGCGACCTCCCCCAAAAAACGCGCCTTCCTTAACACCATACCACAACATTGAGACTTAACATATTATTCCCACGACATATTTTGAATTCGTAAGGTTTGATCGGTGGGGGTATGGAGTGGGCCAGCCGCCTCCCCACATGACCTTCCCACTATGACCAAAGGCGGAGCGGAGTTACAGTTAAGCTCGAGATTAAGTTAATGCGGGTTTATTTAAACCCATAAACATATTTAATTTGTGCTGGTCCTATTTTAAATTCGGATTTGGTTAGAGTGCACTTAATGCGCCTAAACCATACTTATCCATTAGTTAAACCCATTTAAAATTTAATAAACTCCAGTTTAATTTGGCGACATATTTAACAGAGCCCCCAATTTCGGTGCTGCCTCCAAAATTAGCGGCCCTAACTGGAGTTTCTCCAAATTTAGTGGGGTTTCCTAGGCCAAAATTTAGGAGGCCATAAATTTTGAAAAATTCGACCAAATTGGGAGAAATAAGAGTCTATTCTGGATGATTTGGACACTATGAACACATTCAAGTAGGTTTTAGGAGCATTAGATGAATGTAAACAACATATTTTGCACATTTGATCTAATACAAATTCCCAAACCATGGAAGATGGGCCAAGGATATGTAGCCCAAGAGAGGTGAACTCCTTGATCAAAACACTGTGTTAATGGATCATTTGATGGTTTGCTATACATTTTATTGCTGCCGTTCAACATTATGTTTTAATGTTTAAATTTCTCATGAATTCAACATAAAACTCAACACATTTACCCATTTAACACTCATAAACACCTCATTAAACCTGTGCATATGACGCAAGTGATCAATAAATTGTTTATAATTCTGAGGATGAAATTAGCACAACAAAACTAACAATAAGATTCAGATCAACAATCCATCTCAACCAAAACATGAGAATCCCTTCACACCATGGCCATCTAGAAATGGAAAGGCTAGGCTAAAAACAATGTCACACGTGGAAAAACCCCTGCCCATGACATAAAGAGAACTAAGAACACACATGAAACACCATGCATGCCAAATATAGCAAGGAAATGACATGCATATCGATACTTGCAAAGAATCCCACTGTAGTTGCTTGATCCTGCTCTTCCTTGCTTGATACTTGCTTCCTCTTTGCCTTCTTTTCCTTTCTTGATCCAATGATGAAATGCTCCATAAAATCTCTAAATTTCCAAGAGTGTGTGAGAGAGATAATAGAGAGAGATGTCCAAAGCTAAATTGACATAAGGTATCGACTGATCCTCAGAATCATTTTTATCAATTAGGCCTCTACTTTCTTCATTTTCCATTATTTTCCTCCCCACATACAATCTGTGACCTTTCACCTTCCTTTTCTCCTAATTGCCATTATTTTCATAAATAAAACTCCAATTAAAACCAATTTATTTTTAAAATCCTTTTCCATTTCCTTTTCCAATTTACTTAGCCATAATAAACCAAATGGAAACCCACACTAGGATATTTTTCCCTACATTTAGCTTGGAATAAGTGTCCCATAACTGTGGTTATTCATTTTCCTTTATTAATTTTTATTGCATAGAATTTTCAATGGGGATGTTACAGAACCACCCCCCTTTGGGGACACCATCCTCAGTCTTTAACCACACCTATACCTCAACAAAAACACTGAAAATAAAACACACTGCCCATGGAGATTTATAACACATCTCGATGCAATATTTTCAATGATCACCCTGATGAGACACAAACCATCAAGACAACATAACACCATGACAACTATAATGAAATGACACCCATAATCCTTATTAGAGATTTATAACATAGCTCATGGAAATATTTACATCCATATACATATGTACATATGCAAAAATATATACCAAAATCATACCAAAACTACTTTTCCTCAACCGGAAAACAATGAAGGATACATAGCTCACATCTGACCTACCATCTCCCATGTAGCTTCATTAGGCCTAAAGTGCTTCCATTGAACTTTAACCTACGAAATTGATCGGTTTTAGAGCATGAGTATACTTTTCTATAACATAAACTGCGGTTCTGACTGTAATTCTCCTTCTGGATACACCTACAATACAAACCAGTTAATCACATGATCAACATATTTAACATATTTCTTAAGCAATGACACATGGAAAAAATCATGAACCTCAACTGTTGGAGGCAGTGCAAGTCAATAGGCTACTGGCCCAATCCTTTCAAGAATCTTGAAAGGTCTACAAAACTGAGGTTCCAACTTGGCATATGATCCAATCTGAAAGGAGCTCTTCTTTGGCTTGATGCACAAGTACACCTATTCCCCAACCTAAAACTACTTAAACAAAATGTTATGATCTGCATAGTTTTTCTGCCTTTCCTGTGCTACCTTTAGATTCTTCTTGATTACCTGCATTTCATGTTCCATTTCTACTAACATGTCCTGTCCAATCAATAACCTGTTCACCCAATCAATCCTATTTATGGGAGTATTAAAACTTCGCCCATACAATGCCTCAAATAGACTCATCCTTAGTGACTCCTAGTAACCATTGTTGTAGGAAAATTAAATCAATATAAGCTACTCCTCCCATATCCTCTTATGATGGATCACATACATCCTCAAAATATCCTCCAATATCCTATTGACCCTCTTTGTCAGTCCATCTGTCTGTAGATGATGAGCTCTACTGAAGGACAACTCTCTACCTAAACCTGCAAACAAATCCTTACAAAACTTGGAAGTGAACTTTGCATCCCTGTTTGACACAATCTTCTTTATAACACCATGCAATCTAACCACATATCTTATGAAAACCTCTGCCAGATCACTAGATTTATATGTATCTTCACTATAATTAAGTGTTCTACCTTAGTCAGCCTGTCCAACAGAACCATGATGGAATCATGTTAGGTCCCTATATTACTAGTATAGTACCTTATTGTTGTTAGTGTAACCCCTTTATTGTTATTATTGTACCCTTGTAACCCCCATTTTGTTATTATTGTGCCCTTAAATTATTATTGTTAGGTCGGCTAGGATTACATTGTGGCCCACTAGGATTACATTATGGCCCCATGGACTCCTATATATAGAAAGGAGGTTTTGTAAATTGTATCATCCAAGAATTGTTCATTCATGTAATATATTGGAGGTTGCCCCCTCGAAGTGGCTCATTTCTAAGGCGTGAATATCTCTTTTCTTCTCTCTTTAGAGCTGGTTACACAACATTTGGTATCAGAGCTTTGGGATTCTAGGGTTTCGCTGCTCCAAACAGGTCATCGTGGAATTTTCGCTATAACTTTTTTTCTACGAAGCTTCAGAAGCTGAAATTTTTAGGGTGCGAAGCTGAAATCTTGAGGAAGTTTGTCTAAAAATTTCAGATCTTGGTTCGCAATATTTGAGGAGATATCATCTGTGGAAGTTAGGTATTTTTTCAGGCTCATAAACAGGTCATCGTGGAATTTGCGCTATAAAATTTTTTGTACGAAGGTTCAGAGTCTGAAATTCATATGGTGCGAAGCTGAAATCCTGAGGAAATTCGTCAAAAAATTTCAGAGCTTGGTTCGCAATATTTTTGGAGATATGATCTGTGGAAGGTAGTGCTTTTTTCAGGCTCCTGAATTGCATCTCAAAGAGGTGATCGTGGGAAAACTTCAATAACTCTCTCTCTGGGCATCGGATTGAAGTGCCGTAAAAAGTGGTCGCAAGTACACAGACTGAAGTTTCTGGGCTATCAATTTCAGAGACAAAGGACAAAAAAGTGACACGTGGCAAGTCGTACAAGTTCGCTCTACTAAACCAGTCCAGAATTAGGTCATTGTGGGAGATTGGACACAACTTTGTCTTGGAGAATCCAAATCAGGTCAGACCTGTGGCATTTGAAAGAAGCTTCAGAGATCTACTACGGGGCTGAATTTCAGATATCCGAAATAGACTTAATATCCGAAATATTTTCAACTACAGAGAGATAATTTTAATTTCCAATATCGACTTTAGCTAGTAAAGCGGTGTGTATTTTTCCGGTGCATAAGTCTTGTTTGAAGAATCTTTTTAATTGATTTCGAGGCATATTGTGAAGACAGATATGAATATTGGGTTCTAAAATGGCCCCTAAAAATAATTCAACACCCATCAAGCCTTCAGAAGGCTCTACCGTGACTCATGAAGATGAAGAATTGCAACATGATCTATCAAAATTACAAGAACAAGTGCAACAAATTTCACTCTCGCAAAGAGCAGCAAAAAATGAAATGGAAGTTTTGAAAAAAGGTGTGGAAGTGAAGATGGATGGTTTGAAGAAAGGCATGGAAGCTAAGATGGATGGCGTGGAAGTAAAGATGGAAGGTTTGAAGAAAGGCGTGGAAGCTAAAATGGATGGTGTGCAAGCTAAGATGGATGGCGTGGAAGCTAAGATGGATGGCGTGGAAGCTAAGATGAATGGCATGGAAGCTAAGATGGATGGCATGGAAGTGGGCATGGAAGCTAAGATGGATGACATAAAAGACAACATAGAAAACATGAAGAATGATCTAAAAGCATGCATGGAGGGCTTGATGACAAGCTTAAAACCAGAAATGATTCCTAATGGCGGAAATATAGGAGAAGAACCTCATGATGAGAACAAAATAAATGTTAATCATGATTTCATAAACTCGAATGTTGGTGGGAAGAACCACCATGTTCCAAAAATGGATATGAGGAAGTTTGATGGAAAGGATCCTGTAACATGGATACTACAGATGGAGCAATATTTTGATCTCCATAACGTGCAAAACACACAAGAGGTACACATTGCAACTTTACATTTAGAACAAAATACATTTGTATGGTATCGATGGCTTTGCTCCCGTAAAAAAATTGTCACTTGGTCTATTTTTACGGAGGAAATGATAGCACATTATGAGGATACAAAGAGCAACACCTTCTTTAGCCAATTGATAAATCTCAAACAAAAGGGTTTAGTGGGGCAGCACATTGAGGACTTCCAAAAATTGAGTATAAGGGTAACTGATATTTCAGAGGACCACAGGATTGATCTCTTCTTAGGTAGTTTAAAGGATAACATTCAACATGAAGTTAGTGTTCTGGAACCTGATTCATTAGAGAAGGCATTCAGGTTGGCAAGAAAAGTTGAATGTAAAATTATGGCAACAAGGAAGTCTACTACTCAATTCTATAAAGAAGGAAGTGTGGCTACATCTAGATTTCCACAACCTACAAGGTTGACACCACAACAATTGGAAGAAAAAAGAGCAAAAAGGCTTTGCTACAGTTGTGATAGCAAATACACTAAAGGTCATAAGTGTGCTGAGAAGAAATTATTTTACATAGATTGTGAAGAGGAAGAAGAAAATGAACAAGAAGAGGATATACACCAGGAACCAGCCCGAGAAGAGGAAGAAATGAATCCGACCATATCATGTAATGCACTGGCAGGAATTACCACTCCTCAAACTCTCAAGATAAAAGGACAAATCAAGAAGAAAAAGGTAATAGTGTTGATTGATTCAGGTAGCACCCATAATTTTATTCATTGTAAAGTAGCCAAGGAATTAAATTGTTTCCTATACCCAGCACCAGAATGTCAAGTGATGGTTGCAAATGGAGGAACTATAAATTGCTCTGGAAAATGCCATATCATCAAGCTAACCATGGGGGAATATGTGTTGACTAGTCCAATGCTTTCCATTCCTATGGGAGGTGCTGATGTTGTACTAGGAGTACAATGGTTACAATCTTTGGGGACGGTAGCTTTTAATTTTCAAGAACTTTTCTTGAAATTCTTTTCAGAAGGAAAGGAAGTCGAACTACGAGGTATTGAAGGGAAGCCAGGAAGGATAATAAGCTCTAATGGCATGACAAAGCTTCTAAAGAAAGAACAACGAGGCGTAATTGCACAATTATGCTCACTAGAAGTTCCAACATCAAAATCATCTGTTTCTGCAGATCTCCAACAAGTCTTGGACAATCATTCCAAGGTGTTTGAAACTCCCAAAGGACTCCCACCTATTCGTGATCATGATCATGCTATTCATTTGATTCCAGGAAGTGTTCCTCCAAACATCCGGCCTTGTAGATATCCTTACTTCCAAAAGAGCGAAATTGAACGCATGATTGCAGAAATGTTAGAGGCGGGTATAATTCAACCTAGTCAAAGTTCTTTCTCTGCTCCTGTAGTATTGGTACACAAGAAGGATGGATCATGGCGAATGTGTCCGGATTATAAGGAGCTTAATAAGCTCACCATTAAAGATAAATTTCCCATTCCTGTGATTGATGAATTATTGGATGAATTACATGGAGCAATTTATTTTACCAAGTTGGATCTTCGTTCTGGATATCATCAAATTAGAATGAAGATTGAAGATATTCCAAAAACAACATTTCGAACTCATGAGGGTCATTATGAATTTTTGGTCATGCCTTTTGGCCTTACCAATGCACCTTCTACATTTCAAGGGTTGATGAATTCCATTTTCAAACCCTTCCTTAGAAAATTTGTGCTAGTATTTTTTGATGATATACTAATCCATAGCAGGTCTTGGAAGGATCATGTTGAACATGTTGACAGGGTGCTCAAACTATTGCAGGAGAAACAATTATATGCAAAAACATCCAAATGTTTCTTTGGAGTACAAGAGGTGGAATATCTGGGTCATATTGTATCTCACGAGGGTGTTAAAGTAGACCCTAATAAAATTAAAGCCATTAAGGAATGGAAAGTCCCCACAACCATAAAGCAGTTGTGAGGATTTCTCGGGTTAACAGGGTATTATCACAAGTTTGTTAAGAATTATGGGAGAATAGCAGCACCTCTAACAACATTGTTGAAGAAAGATGCATTTTCATGGACTCCTGAAGCAACTAAGGCCTTTGAACATCTTAAAGAGGCAATGTGCCTAGCACCGGTCTTAGCTACGCCAGACTTCACAAAAACCTTTATTGTGGAATGTGATGCCTCAGGAAATGGAATTGGTGCAGTTTTAATGCAGGAAGGATGACCCATTGCTTTTGAAAGTCGTCCAATCAAAGGAAAGTATTTACAGAAACCTATTTATGAGAAGGAAATGTTAGCAATACTGCATGCACTAAAGAAATGGAGAACTTACCTAATGGGAAGACACTTTAAGGTAAAAACTGATCATGATAGTCTAAAACACTTTTTGGAACAAAGACTATCTTCAGAAGAGCAGCAAAAATGGGTCACAAAGATGTTGGGTTATGACTTTGAAATAATCTACAAAAAAGGAAAGCTTAATGTTGTTGCAGATGCGCTCTCAAGAAAGAATGAAGAGGTGGAAGCATTGCTTTGTACCATTTCTATTATCCAACCAGATTGGATAACTGAAGCAAGAGATGAATGGAAGAAGGAAAAAGATGTATGGACACTCATTCAAAAGTTGCAGCAAGATCCTAGTACATCTGATACATTTAGTTGGAAAAATGATTCCTTGTGGTACAAAGATCGCTTATATCTTTGTAAGAATTCCCAGCTAAAACAAAAGATTCTTCTGGAATTGCACACTTCTCCTTTAGGAGGACACTCAGGATTTTTAAAAACTTACCACAGGGTGAAGAAAGAATTTTTTTGGGATGGCCTTAAATCCGATATTCAAAAGTTTGTGGCGGAATGTTTGGTTTGCCAGCAGAATAAAGTGGAGACAATTAAGACCCCGGGACTTCTACAACCTTTATCCATTCCAAGTCAGCGTTGGGAGGAGATTTCAATGGATTTTATCACAGGTTTACCTAAGTCTGAAGGAAAAAATGTCATCATGGTGGTAGTTGATAGACTTACCAAGTATGCACACTTTTGTGCATTATCTCATCCATTTAAAGCAAGTACAGTTGCTACTACATTTGTGAACAGAATTCAAAAGCTACATGGAAGCCCAAGGGTTATTGTGAGCGACAGAGATCCCATTTTTACGGGAAATTTTTGGACGGAGTTATTTTCTTGTTTGGGTACTCAATTAGCTCATAGCTCATCTTATCATCCTCAATCTGATGGTCAAACTGAGATAGTAAATAAATGTTTGGAAGGATATCTTCGTTGTTTTATATCTGATAAACAAACACAATGGGTCAAGTGGTTACCTCTCGATGAATGGTGGTATAACACTTCCTTCCATACTGCAGCAAAAATGACCCCATTTATGGCACTTTATGGATATCATCCACCATCCATCACATCATCTTTAAGGGAAAATTCGAAGGTTCAAGCAGTGGAAGATCACATCGAGCATCAGCAAGAAGTTCTCTGACTCTTAAAGGATAACCTGAATTTGGCACAAAATCGAATGAAACAACAGGCAGATCAACATCGTAGCGAGAGAAGTTTTGATGTAGGAGATTGGGTATTTTTACGGCTACAACCATACAAACAAATGTCCCTCAAGCAAGCAAAGAAGGATAATAAATTATCGCAAAAGTACTATGGTCCTTACAAGGTGTTGCAAAAGATTGGTACTATGGCATACAAATTGGAGCTTCCTGCTTCTTCGCGAGTACATCCAGTTTTCCATGTTTCATGCTTAAAGAAGGTTATAGGAGAAAATCTTCCGGTTCAAACAATATTGCCAGAACTTGATGAGGAAGGAAAAATCATATTGGAACCAGAAGCGGTCATGGAAACAAGAACTCGACAACTACGGAATCGATCAATTTCCGAGTATCTCATCAAGTGGAAGAATTTATACACTGAAGATTCTACATGGGAGGATGAAAAATTTATACAGAAGCACCCAGAGCTACTCAAGCGTTGAGGACAACGCTTTTTGGAAGGAGAGGGGCATGTTAGGTCCCTATATTACTAGTATAGTACCTTATTGTTGTTAGTGTAACCCCTTTATTGTTATTATTGTACCCTTGTAACCCCCATTCTGTTGTTATTGTGCCCCTAAATTATTATTGTTAGGTCGGCTAGGATTACATTGTGGCCCACTGGGATTACATTATGGCCCCATGGACTCCTATATATAGAAAGGAGGTTTTGTAAATTGAATCATCCAAGAATTGTTCATTCATGTAATGTATTGGAGGTTGCCCCCTCGAAGTGGCTCATTTCTAAGGCGTGAATATCTCTTTTCTTCTCTCTTTGGAGCTGGTTACACAACAAATCATGTTGTCTAGATGTCTTCGAAAAACCTATAATGAAATCCATGGATATGACCTCTCACTTCCATTATGGAATTAGAGTTAGTTGTAGTAATCCACCTAGATGTTTACACTCTACCTTTATATGTTGACAATCCAAACATTTAGGCACAAACTTTGCCACCTCCTTCTTTAGATTCAGACAATAATAAAAATTCTTTTTTGCCTTAAATGTCTTCTGATAGCTTGGGTGATTTGAACATGGTTTCAAATGAAACCCCCTAAAAATCACCTTCTCGAGCTCAATACTGTCTGGCACATATATCCTATCCATAAATCTGATCAAGCCATATGTTGAGAGATGATATTCCAAATCCTGTGCTCCTGCACCTGTACCTGCATCACTTCATGTACCTGTACCTGTACTCTTGACGCAACAATGCTGAAAGTTAGCCCCTAATGGAGGGATGGTCAAACTGTTACGTGGCTCTGTCTTCAATTCCCTTTATTTTATTTATCAATTTCAAACGAAATTGACAAATGACTATAATCGTGACTTTGGATATTATATTACACTCCCGACATATATATATAAACACTCCTTGCCTTTTTAATAATCGCAACCTCACCCTTATAATCAAAGTTATAAATTCACACGTTATATATTAATATTGGCTTTATAAATCTCCGCGCCTTATATAATACCCCGACACCTTATAACTAACCGGCGTTATAATACACCTCCGGCCGGCCCCACATATATGTCTATGGACCAATCAAATGTGCGCGTCATACTTTGTTAAACATCGTGTATTTCTGCCATGCGAAGACCGTCCGATGGCCTTCTCTCAAATCGATGGCCTGTATACATTTCGCTCGGCGACCTCATACTGACGTTAACGTGCGAAATGAATACGGAAAGGCGGTTTCAACACGGTCCAATCTTGCCACACATCGGTTTCTCTATGGAATCGCTCCCTCCTCCAGGAATACCACTTATGGTCGAAAGGTGGTGCGAAATGGGAAATCCGCTCTTGGAAACCCACTTGTGGTTTTTGCTACAGTGATTGACCGCGGTTGTACATCCGGCTTGCGCTCTCCTATGTAAATTCTCGGTTATTAACTTCAGGGTTAATCTCCGGTTGGGGAATTCAATTAACATAGACAAACGTAAATTTCTTTATTACGTGGGATTCCATTACGATAAAACAGAGTTCTACAACCAGGACTCCCTGTACAGGCCTCGCCTGTGGCTGGGTAGATTCACAGGGTTATTCAAACAATTTACGGGAATTCAAAGACAAGGAACGGAATACCAGTACACAAACGCCTCACAATCAAACAAATTTCCCCACAATTAACATTTCAAGACAATTAGATAATCAACAAGCAGAATTCATTTAATTGGAAGCAATCAACAATGTACAGAGTGTATTGCAGAAATTTCTCTATTCTTCCTCTCTACCTCTCAATGCATCCGAGGATTCAATTTATATACATTATAGTGTGACTCTTCGGTTCCTCTATGGGGACCGTTTTAGAAAACCAAAAGCCTAATTACAATTTATTCAATAACTGAACTGACAGCTGGATAAAGCCTAATTGTTCAACTCCTACAAGTTCTAAATAATCTAAATAATACAGTCAGCTGGGTATTGACACCTAGCTGTTACAATTCAGATGTTTCGAACCCTACTAGCCACAACATGTGGACAAAACTTCCTACATTGCTGGCTAGTGTCTAATGCCCCTGCATCAACTCTGCTGCAGTCTGTGTCTAAGCTCCATATACCTAACATCCTGCTGGCTTGCCTGCAAGATCCTATCCTATATATCTGTCCCATAGGAACTGATAATTTCTATATGATTCACATGCATCCGCCTGCTAAGAGCATCTGGAACCCTGTTCTCTTTATCTTTGATATACCTGATCTCAAAGTCGAATCAATTTATCGTGGCCAACCATATAGATTTCTTGGCATGCATATTTGGTTTCTCAAATAGTTACCTAAAACCACTGTGATCACTCATCAGTACAAATCGTTTGCCCATATGATAGTACCTCTACATCTTCAATGCATGAAATATTGTTGCTAACTCAAGATCATGTGTCATATAGTTCTTCTCATGCTCATTTAGTTTCCATGAATCATAACATACCACTCGTCCTTCCTGCATAAGGAATCCACCAAGCCCTCTCTTGAAAGCATATGTATGTACCAAAAACTCTTTTTTTATTTTTTATTTTTATTTTATTTATTTTTATTTTTTCTGGATCTGCGATCTTTAACGCTGGAGCATGTGTCAAAAAATTATTTAACTACTCAAAACTGGCTGCACATTCCTCTTTCCATTAAAACTTCTTAGCTTTCCTTTGCAGTGATGTAATAGGATATGAAATCCAAGATAAGTTCTCGATGAACCTCCTATAGTAACATGCTAGCCCCATAAATGATATTACCTCATCCAAATTTCTAGGAGATTCCCACTCCATGATAACCCTTATCTTCTACAGATCCATTGATATTCCTTCCTTCGAGACCACATGCCCCAATTAATGTACCCAGGTATGAAATAAACTAAATTTACTAAGTTTATCATACAATTGATGCTCTCTCAACAATATTAACACTGCTACTAAATTATTCTCATGTTCTTCCTCATTTTTATAATATATCAAGTTTTCATCAATGAATACAATTCAAAACTTGTCCATATAAGGACACAACACAATATTCATCAAGCACATAATGATAGCTGGAGAATTAGTTAAACCAAATGGAACTACCAAAAACTCATAATGCCCATACCTGGTCTGAAAATTTGTGTTGTAAATGTACTCTTCTTAATGTGTACCTATAATATTCCTACTTAGCCTAATCTAAGAGGAATATTCATTTTTGTTTTACTTTCTGTTGCATGAATAAATGAATAAAGGAGGACATGTAAAACTCCTGAAAAGACTAAATAAATCAATGCCCATGTGAACAAAGATAAATTAGGGCCATGTAAATAAATCACTTTCAGGTGTGAAAGGGGTTTGAGCTGTGAGGCTGGGTCAACCTTGACCAAATCTATAGTGCTGTCTAGGTTCAATGTATCTCCTAAAGGGAAAACGTAGTTCTAGAAGGAGGCCCCTCATGTGAAAGGAGTTAACTCATCAAGGTGGTTTAGGGGTTGCAAAGGCTCTCATCTTATAAAAGGAAGGGGAGGGCAGCAAGAGAGGGTTTTTGATTGATTATATTTCTGAGTATCTTGTCTGCTTAGAAAAATACTATTCTCTGCTGTTTAGTAGAGAATTGTGCTGCTTAGCACTTGGAGTTCCTATGCAGGGATTTCACCTCTTCCTTTGAGGATTCTTGGAGGAGTATTTGCTAATTTGATCCACTATCTGGCTTGAGGCCAAGCTCTACTTCCAATTGCAGCACAGATCTAGTGAGAGTTTGTCTGCTTGTGCAAGCTGCAACAAGTGGGATTCTAGATCTGCAGAGATCTAGCTTGTTTTGGGAGCCTCTTCTCATGGAGTGTGTCTTTTAACCTCCTGGAAGAGTACCTCTCCTGTTTATACTTTAGATCTGTATCTTGGTAGCTGACCATCTATGTTATCCAAGCTACAGTGAATTTTTCATTTAGGAACTGCGTTATTTTCATATGATATTCTTCAGGCTATTTTGATCCTAGTTTTGATGAGAGATCTCTGGTGCTAGGCTTTGCCTCTCACTTTGGTGATCCATGGATTAGATTGCTGATCCATGTTTTGTTTAGATATGATATATTGTAATGTAAAGTCATATTCATAAATTAATGTATCATTTTATATATCTTCAACTTAAAACTCAGATATACTCTTGTTTATGGATGATTTGGTCAAAACCCCAAGGGGATCTTGTAAATAAGACTATCTAGTTTCTAGATCTGAAATGGATCTGATGTTTTGTCCATAGATCTATCCTAGATCTAATTTGTAATATTCAACTGCTACAACTCCTTTAAATAATGCTGTTGAGCCATTTATACAGTTATATATATTTTGTAGCCTTCTTTTATGAAGATTTCTTACTTTATTGTCTCATGTATTCTACTGTATATTGAAAGAGATTCATTATAATTATGATTTGTTGCTGTACATTCATAGTTAAATCATATTTGATGGCATCCTACTCATACTGTCTAAGATTGCGTTATTTCTGAAGCAATTTGCTGTGCATAGCTGCAGCCCCTCTTGTAGGCCCCTCTTGTAGGGTGTTTTTCAGCTAGACTAGGTGGTGGGAGATCTGTTTCCACACCTAGTTTGATTTTTTTTTGCTCCCATTTTGGATCTAGACTCTAGATCTGCTGATATAAGGGATCCAAGGGCTGTAAACTGATTTCTGTACATCAATATCCTAGGAGTACATTATTTCAGCAGGCTTGCTGTGCTATTCCAGATTTGGAATATTATAGTACCTGATGATAACCATACCTCAGATCAATCTTCGAGAACACTGATTCTCCCTTCAATTGATCAAAAAAGTCATCAATCCTCAACAACATATACCTATTATTGATGGTCACTTTGTTCAACTACATGTAATCAATGCAAAGCCTGAGAGTACCATCCTTCTTCTTCACAAATAATATCGATGCACCCCATGGTGATACACTTGGCCGAATGTATCCTTTGTCAAGAATTTCCTTTAACCGCAACTTCAACTCTACTAACCCGGAGTGCTCATCCTTTAAGGTGCCTTTTGTTAATTTTTCAATATTTCTCTATGCTCTATCATTTACTCAAGCCAAAATTAGATTTTCATTAACAGTCTATTCGAATCTATGCAATATAAATAACCAATAATATTAAGTGAAGATATAAAAATTCATGCAATGACAGAGAAGATAATATCACAACCTTGAGACACAAAGATTGGTCTAAGACTAGGGAAAAACCCCATTATGGGGGAAACCCTTTCAAATCTTGTTCTTCTATAGATTGTATTCAAAATATTTCAACAAAGAGTACAATAAGCCCAATACATGTATACAACTGAAAATAAATAGATCAGATATGCAGATCAGTAGATATACAATATAAAAACATGAAACTAATGGATCACAAGTACCAAGTGATATTAGTTGCTCAAATCTATATCTGGAGCCAGAATATTGCCGACGACTATTCTGATGCGTCTGTGACTGCGTTACAGATGAGCGATGACGTCGCACAAACAACTGACTGAGAATAAAATTTGATTTTCCCAATAACTCTCTGAGCCGTGGCCTTAACAAGCCCTTCCCATGGATTTGGGGTTTGGAGCCACTACCATAGAGTTCTGTGCCCGTGTCTTAGGGTCTGAACACCTTAGAACCTTGGCCGCCATGAAGCCTTCCTGCCGGTGACTTTAAAACTAAGCCACGACCTCAACAAGCCTATCCAACAGATTTTTCCCATAAGAACTACTACCTTAACTCTTCTTGCCTGCGACTCTAACCCAGAATACCTAGATCTGAAATGTGCCTCTATGTGTGATCCCGATCCACTGCGCGAACCTCTTGCGACGTACCTGTGCGAGATAGAAATAGAAAATACGACCAATAATCAAAACAAAATGAAGAATATCTCATGAGAGAGTGTGTTCAAATGAACTTGGGGTCGCTTATATTTATAAGTTTGTGAGGGACCGCTTGGGGCTTTGACCAAATCAACATGTGGTTAGGCCAACCCATAAAATAATAAAATAAATCATAACTTAACTTCCGCTTAACTGAGTGGGACAATCTATAGGTAAATTCTGATCCTCTTGAAAAAACGAATCTAATAAACTTATTATTTTAATCATCTGAGCTATCTAATTTGGAATTTGACCCTTGTTGCAAAAATTAACACTCCCTCTCAACTAGGAAGAATTCCACTCAACAATCTCTGCTTGTAGATCTCTATATCAAGATTTCATCACAACTCAACTCAATTTGTTGAAAATTTATCGAATCTAGAAGAAAAAGAATCGAGGAGCAATACCTTCTACCTGCATTAGGCAACAGGATAACTCATCTCTCAGGGGAGCACATCTCTGACCCTGGAGTATCATCAGGGAGCATAGCCTCAGACCATAATCACAAAAGGGGAGTAAATATCAACCCAATCCTATCACCTACCGACATTCCCATCAATGAATCTCATTAGTCAAGTGGTAGGAAACCTACATCATAATCCACTTGGGTTGTACACCCCACGTACACTCTTAACTTGTTGGCCAAATG
Organism: Pinus albicaulis; assembly: GCA_034641835.2. Taxonomy (NCBI): domain Eukaryota; kingdom Viridiplantae; phylum Streptophyta; class Pinopsida; order Pinales; family Pinaceae; genus Pinus; species Pinus albicaulis. The sequence goes on along the minus strand of CM076583.1, from coordinate 1,219,575,991 downwards.
AGGAGTGGTATTCCCAAAAAGCCCTGCTTGTGAGTATGATGCAAATTGGGGTATACTATAAAAATACCAAATAGGGGAGAAACATTCTTTGACCCTATGAATACAGGGGAGAAACATTCTCAACCCTAGGTAACAGATAGGCAAGTTCCATATTTTCCAGAAATCCCACAACCCCATGAGTCCTTAGTCTCAATTCCTCACTTTGAGAGCTCAAACAGGGTAGGAAGAGATAGCTCGATGTCCTTGATCAACGTTTCCCCTTATCCAGAGGGGCTACATACATTAGTTCAATCTGATCTATGAAAACCAAGAACTTCCCTTTCGGTAATGCCTTGGTGAGAATATCTGCATCTTGATCATCTGTCGCAATGTGTTCAAGTTTAAAAACTCCTCTCTGCATCATGTCACGGATGAAGTGATATAAAATCTCAATATGCTTGGACTTGTCATGAAATAAAATATTCTCTTCCAAATGAATCCCACTATTATTATCACAATATATCACTGTAGTGTCTAACACTTGACCAAGGAGCTCGCCAAAGTGCTTCCCTAACCACACAACTTAATATCTTGATGTGCTAGCATCAATGTACTATGATTCCACAGTTCTCAACGCTACTGACTTTTGCCTCCTTCTCATCTATGATATCATGGAATAACCTCATATAGGATATCATGGTAGAACCAAGGCTGAAACAACATCCAAATGTACTCTTTCTATCGATGACATTTCTTGCCCAGTTAGCATCAATGAATCCATGAAGTTGGATATCTCCAAAAAATTATCTCAAACAAAGTGTGATTGATCCATGTAAGTATCTCAATACATGCTTGGATGATATCCAGTGCACACGAAGGGGCTCATTCATGAAATGAATTAATGTGTTTACTGCATAACATATATCTAGATGGGTGTTAACAAGGAACATCAAAGCCCTAATAAACAGTCTATAATGGGATGGATTTGCTAGATTAGGTCCAGTTATTTTTCCCCACAACTTATTGAAGTTCATTTCCATTAGAGTGACCATGGTTTTTCATTCAGTCATACCAAACCTTTCCAACAATTTTATCACATACTTTCCCTGTGAGAGAAGGATTTCGCCAAGCCTTTTCCATACTTGAACGACCAAAAAATAATGCATGAGACTGAGTTCTTTCATCTCGAATTCAGAGGCTAGCTTCCTCTTGCATTCACTTATCAATGGTTCACTTCCTGTTAAGAATAAATTGTCAACATATAGAACTAAAATAAGAGGCATACCATGAACAACCTTAAAATAGAGGTTGTGATCAACACTGCTTCTAGTGAAACCCAATTTCATTAGATATCTATCAAAGTGAGCATACCGAGCTCGGGGAGCTTGCATTAGTCTGTACAGTGATTTCTTCAACCTGCAAACATGTGTTGTGCAATCTTCCACTTCAAATGCCTCTTTCTGTTCCACATAGAATTCTTCCTGTAACATACCATGGAGGAATGCAATATTTGCATCCATCTGATGAAGTGACCATCATGACTAGCAACAAGGGAAACTAGGGAGCAGATAGTTGTATATCGAGCCACATGAGCGAATATATCATCATAATCTTCTCCCTCTTTTTGAGAGAAACAACGAGCTATGAAAATTTCTTTATAATTTTCGATGCTGCCATTGATTCCATGCTTGATTTTGAACAACCATTTTTAAGTCACAACAAACTTCCCATGTGGTCTTGGCACAATATCCCATAGATTTTTTTCACGATCAATTCATATTCTTCGGATATGGGATCCTTCTAAGCCTATTATTTGACTTCTTCTTCAAATGAATATGGTTCAGCTTGAATCATGGTACTCATAGTTGTAACATAACCTTGATACCTGCAAGGTTCCTTCATTTCTCTGAATGATTGACGAAAAAGAATATTCCTTTCTTTGTCTTGTAGTGTGTCATGAAGCCAGAGTGGTCTTTTCCTTGAAGGAGGATCAATTGGAGGTGGATCTAATGGATCCATAGGTTCCATGGGTGTATCATCATTATCTAAATTGGGCATAGAAGGGATATCTATAATATCCTTATCAACATGATATTCCTTAGGAGGTAGAGGAAGATCTGTTTCTTTACAAAGCACTGCATCTTCATCTAAGGTTGCGTCTCTGCTAATTTCAACCTTCCTTTGACCAGGAATGTATATTCTATAAGCCTTGAAGTTTTCACAGTAACTCACAAATATGCATTTTCTAACTATAGCTTCTAGCTTATTCCTTTTGTATTTCAGCACATGAAAGAATATAGGGCATCCAAATATGTGAAGATGATTGATGTCTGGCTTGTTACCTGTGAAGATTTATTTTGGAGTCTTATTCCTCAACACTTGATGAGGTACTCAGTTTTGAATATATACAACAAAATTTGTTGCTTCAACCCATAGGAACTTAGGTACCTTCTGATCATGAAGCATAACATGAACAACTTCTAATATCGACCGATTTTTTCTTTTAGCAAGGCCATTCTGTTTAGTTGTATAAGGTACAATAATTTCCTTCTTGATCACTTCCTTTGCAGAATGTTATGAATTATTTTGACATGTAGTCTCACCCATTGTTGGATATGAGCACTTTTATCCTTTTCCCGGATTGATTCTCAATCAATGCTTTAAATTCCTAAAATTTTTCGAAGGATTCATCATTGTGCTTGATGCAATATAACCATGTATTTCTGGAGTAATCGTCAATGAAGGTAATGTAATAGATATGGCCACTAATGGAGTGCACATGCATACGACCACATATGTATGAATGGATGAGATGGAGTATGTCATATGTCTTGTTCTTACTTGAGGGGAATGGTCCCCTTCTTTTCTTTCCACTAGCACACCTAGGACAAACTCCTTCATGGTGAGCTTGCACATTGGGTATACCTGATACCAGTCTCTTCAATTTCGGAAGAGCATCATAGTATAAGTAAGCCATCCTGCAGTGCCATAATTAACTGAGATGATTGGTGTTGTGGGCTAATGAAAATAGTGGCCTTCTTGTGACCTTGTAGAGTCCCTAAGATCTCAGTCCTAATGAGAATGCATCTTTTATATGTGAATTAGAAAGCCAAGTTAGGACCTTACCATTGATGAAGACAACCCTCATCCCTTTATCTTCTAATGCAGATATAGAAATAAAATTTTTCATAAGACCCCACACATACATGACATCATTTAACAATACTGAGTCCCCAATGTTTAACTGAAATTTAACCGACCCAAATCCTTTTACAGGATGAGTGGTGTTATCTCCAAGAATTATCCTTAACTTATTCTCCCTCTCTACAAGATTAGAGAGGACTTATTTATAACCAGAAAAGTGATGAGTGGCCCCACAATCAACTAACCAACTATCCCATGAATCCGGTGGAGAGGAACTAGTAAGTGCAGAAATAAGAATATATTCATTTTTATCCACAATATTACTTTCATACCTAGAAGCTCTTGACCTCTTTTGAGATGGACAATCTTCTTCACGGTCGCTTAATAAATCTCTTCTTCTCCTCATACTTTTTTGTCACGATTTTTCCTTTGATTATCTTTCCTTATTTTGTAATAGTTGATGTTTCTATTGTTGTACCGATACTTCTTTCTCTTCTCTCGAAAATCACTAGCATAATGACATTTCTTGTGGCAGTTGTAGCATTAAATGTGAGCTAGTGATATTCCATTTATTCCTTTTGAGTTTTGATGAGTAGGTCTTCTAGATGGGCCTCATTTAGATTTATTTCTTTTGTTATGGGAAAAATAAGCAACATTCTCTCCTTCTTCATGTTTTTGAATCCTTCCTCTTGCTATCATTCTAGATTCTTCCCAAGTCAGCTTCCCAACAATTTCATTAAATGATGAAAGAATATTTATATTGCTGATAGAAGTAATGAAGGTTTCTAAAATAGGAGGGAGACCTCTAAGAGTCACAATAAACAACTCTCTGTCTAGCACATCTTCACCAACCCTCAGCAATTGATCTTTAAGAGGAGAGATCCTCATGATGTAAGACTGAACAATATCACCTTTGTTCATCTTCACTTCCTTGAGTTGGTCTTTCAATGTAAAAATATCATTCGGATTGTTAACTTCATACATGTCGAATATCTTATCATACATATCTTTAGACTTCTACAATTTCCCAAAATGAGCAAGTAAGTGATCTTGTAACCCATCAGCTAAGATTTTTTTTGATTTAGAATCACCTTTCTTGTACCTGTTATTGATGGTGGTGGATGCATCTTCTGAAGGTTGGGGAATGTTTCCTTGAATGTATTCCAACACATCATCGTTGTCATAAATGATCTCTAATATGAAATTCCATGCAACAAAGTCAGAAGCGCCACCCAGTTTCTCATGCTCCTCGAAGGTAGAGGAAGACATGTCGACCTTGGCTTGCAGATTTGTTCTCTGATAGATCTGCTCTGTGATAAACTTGTAGATATGATTTCTGATATTGTGAGCTTCATTAATTGTCTTCTCTTGGGCTTTTAATTCACCTTACCTCTAATACCATGTTAATTTTTCAATATTTCTCTATGCTATATCAGTTACTTAAGCCCAAATCAGATTTTCATTAATAATGTATTCATATCTATGCAATATAAATAACCATAAACTATAATTGAAGATATAAAAATGCAAGAAATGATGGAGAAGACAATATCACAACCATGAGACACAAATATTGGTCCAAGATCAGGGAAAAACCCGACTATGTGGGAAACCCTTCCAAATCTTCTTCTTCTATAGATTGTCTTCAAAATATTTCAGGAGAGAGTAAAATGAGCCCAATACACGTATACAATGGAAAATAAATAAATCATATATGTAGATAAGTAGATCTACAATAGAAAAACACGAAACCGATGGATCACAATACCAAGTGATCTTAGCTGCTTAGATCTAGATCTGGATCTAGAATATTGCTGACACTGTTTTGATGCGTCTGTGACTGCGTGATAGGTGAGTGATGAAGCTGCGCAAACAACTGAATGAGAATAAAATTCAATCTTCCCAATAACTCTCTAAGATGTAGCCTTAACAAGCCCTGCCCGTGGCTTTGGGGTTTTGAGCCACTACCACAAAGTTATGTGCCCATAGCTTAGGGTTTGAACAACTTAGAACCTTGGATGCACCCTAAAGCCTTCCTCTCAGTGAATTTACTAACTTATACATGACCTCAACAAGCCTAGCCCGCACCTTTGGCTTAGCAGAACCACTACCTTAACTCTTCCTGCCCATGGCCCTGACCCAAAATATCTAGATCTGAAATGTACCTCTATCTGTGATCCCGATCCACTCGGCGAACCTCTTGCGATGTATCTGTGCGAGCCAAAAACAAAAAATACGACCAATAACCAAAAGAGCATGAAGAAGATCTCATGAGAGAGTGCATGCAAATGAACTTGGGGTCACTTCTATTTATATTTATGGGAGGGACTACTTGGGGCTTTGACCAAATCAACATCCGGTTAGGTCGACCCATAAAATAATAAAATAAATCATAACTTAACTTTTTCTTGATCGATTGGGACAATCTATAGGTCCATTTTGATCCTCTTGAAAAGAGGAATCTAATAAAATTATTATTTTATTCATCTGAGATGTCCAATTTGGAATTTAACCCTAGTTGAAAAAATTAACACCTTTGATGTTGGCACTACCCCTGGTACCAATTGAATAGAAAAGTATACTTCCCTGTGAGGTGGAAAATATGAAATATCTACGGAAAATACATTATGAAACTACTGTAGAACTAGGTACCTTCTCAAAACATCTGCATCCTCAAATTCCTTACCTTTGTCACTACAAATGTGCACTACAAATAACACACACCCTTTCCTGCGAGTATGCTTGGCCTACATAGCTGTAACCATTCTCACCGATGTTGCTTTCTTCTTACCTTGTGAGAATTTTGTTCCCCATTTTCATCCAAGGACTCGATAGCCTTGTCATAAAAATCCACCTTGGTCATGTGAAGATACAACTAGTCCATACCCAAAAGCATGATATACGAACCCAAAGACAATACATTCAAATTTGCTAATGAAGGCATACCATTCAACTCAAATGCACAAGCTCTTACCCAATGATGAACTTGCTTCTTGGTACCTACATCCAAATGCACTAACCAAGAATCTGCATGTACTTCTTTGTTCAAACCACACTTATCCACCAAGTCAGGGTTTACATAAATATAACTAGATCAAGGGTGAATCAAAATAGAAACAAATTGATCACAAAGCTTACCATCCATATTAATGATAGATTCTTGATGATCTGCCTTCCTGTTAGCTAGTGCTGCATGGATGCGAGGAATGCCTTGCCCAACATCCCCAAGAGTCTGTGCCTCCTGTGCACTACAAATTTGAGGCCTACCACCCTGATTCTATGGATAATCCTTCCTAATATGCTCCTTACCACATGTCCAACACTCCAACCGTCATGTACCATTACCTTTATTCTGCTGTTGTGACCCATGTAACTGTCTAGCTGCATTGAACTTCTAATGCGATGCAACATTGTCTTTCTCTTCTACATCCTGAGGTCTTGCTCTTTTTAGCTGCCATTTACCTTTACCTTTATATTTCCCTTTCCATCCTTGCTACGATTCATTCATACGCTTTGACTGCTCATAAGAGTGCTTCAGTTTCCCAATAACTTCCTCAAGTGACCAAGGCCAACTCAGTATGGGACTACCACATTCCACCCAACCATAGATTGGCTGAGCCAAATATCTCTTCATCCAATCACCCCTGTACCATATTACAATCATGAATGTGGGACTAAAACCAAAAGAACCAACCAAGGCTTCTAGAGGCTAAACCACCTCACCCTCGTCAATAGAAACTGACTGTACCACAATCTCATCAAATCATTGGCCCAAAACAATAAACATGTAATAACATGCTTTACCATGATCTCCACCTGATCACTAGGCCAAAAGAAGCATGGATTCCACTAGATTTCTCCACCTACACCGTGAGGAATTTTCATGTCTCCTAGTATCTAGGATTTACCGCAATCGTCACCGGATCACTAGGCCCTAACCGAGACTCCACCCTCCAAGATTACTGTATATCCCATCCAGGTATTACTAGGTGTGTTGGAGAGCACCCACCTCTAGGATTTACCATATATCCTGCCATACACTAGTCGAGGATTCCTAGGCCCACTGTGGAAACACAAAATAAGGCTTTACCGCAACCTAAAATCCAGTTTGTTGGGAATCACGATTGTCGTTAGACCAAAACCCGTAGGTGTTAGCCAATAATCACATTTCAATAGATAAGGATCCACGAGAGGTGGTTAGTCTATTTCGTGAAACAAACGAGGAGCGTTGGTTTATCCAATGTCTAACAATCCCCCCCCCCCCCCCCCAACACGAGCTGGGTGTGTATCGAACTCGTGACCTATGCTATGATACCACTTGTTGGGAATCACGATTGCTGTTAGACAAAAATCTGCAGCTGTTAGTCAACGATCGCATCGCTAGAGATAAGGATCCATGAGAGGCAGTTAGTCCATGTCGTGAAACACACGAGGAGTGTTGGTTTATCCAACATCCAACATGGTTCAGGGGTTACTAGGCCATGTGTTATTTCATTCAAAGATCTACCTCACTCGGTTTTGAATCCATCTGGAAATATAGCTCAACCAAAACATGAGAATTCCATCACACCATGGCTATCCAGAAATGGAAAGGCTAGGATGAAAACAATTTCAGACTTGGGAAAACCCATTCCCATGAAAGAAAGAGAACTAAGAACACACACGAAAAACCATGCATGAAAAATCTGGTAAGGAAACCACACATGCAAATTGATACTTGCAAAGAATCCCATTGTATCTACTGGATCCTACTCTTCCTTGCTTGATATCTTCTTCCTCTTTTCCTTCTTTTCCTTTCTTGATCCAATGCTGAAATGCTCCAAGAAAACTCTAGGTGTCCAAAAGTGTGAGAGAGAGAGAATAAAGAGAGAGCTCAAAACATAACTGAAAAAAGGTAACAAATGATCCTCGAAAGCCTTTTTATCAATTAGGCCTCTTTTTTCTTCATTTTCCATTATTTTCCTTCATTTTCCTCCTCGCATGAAACCTGTGACCTTTAACCTTACCGTTATCCTAATTTCCCTTGTTTTCATAAATAAAATTCCAATTAATGGCACTTTCCTTTTCAAAACCTTTGCCATTTCCTTAGCCATAATAAAAAAAATGAACAACCACACTAGGATGTTTTTCCCAACATTCAACGTGGATTAAGTGTCCCATAACCATGGTTATCATTTTTCCTTTATTAACTTTTATTCCATGGAATTTTCACCAGGGCTGTTACATTCATGCTTTGTTATGGTAATTGTGTGCATTGATTGTAGACAAGATGAGATCCTTGTTTTTTCTTGAAAGGATCGAGTTCTCCCAACTCCATCTTATTCAGGTTCCAAAGTACAAAGACCGCTAGTTCGAATCCCAACCACAACAATTTGTGGATAAGATGTATCTAGATTAAAACATATATTTTTCAACAAAAGTGCGAACAATGAAGTTGAAGCTTGGATACTGATCAAAGTTTATATATAGATGGTAAATAATATAGCATAGACCCTGTTGATAAATCGATATGGGAAACAATTACAGTGATTTATCTTTACTTGATAATTTCTTGTGAAGTTGTGTTGGATTCTTATTACTTTATTATGTTTTTTTCATCAAACAATTAGCAAAATCATCAACAATGAATATCACAAATAGAAAATGGACACATGATATAGGCTCCAAGCCAGGGAAAAATGCTTCCAAGGGGAAAACCCAATTTTTTTTTCTCTTCTTATAGAATAAGATCAAATGAGAAATCATGGACCCAAACAGCAAGACCAAGACCTCCAACAAGACCCAAGTCCTCCAACAAGACCCAAGTAATCCCTCCTCCCAAGCTCTTCTAGAAATTCAAAGTCAAATCAATTCAAAACATTCTAAAATAGCTCCAACTTTAGAATTTCAACCTTGAACTTCAGAATATCAGATCCCAACGTCATAATTTTGGACTTGTAGTGAATCTGCAACTTTGGCCCCTGCAAGAACTTTATAACTTCACACGTGTGAGAGATCTAGGGCAATTTTTTTTTTTCTTCTTCTTTCTCTCTTTTATTTTTTTGATCCTTTTTCTCTTGAATTTAGCTATTCATGTCTTGGAGATCGAATTTAATTGAGTGGTAATTTAAATGAGGTCAAAATATATCTATTTATACACATCCATGATATCGAATTATCCCTTATAGGGATGACTTGATGTGGTAGGGCCAACTTGGTCTTATGGGTACAAAAATTACATTTTTGACTGAAATAAATTTATTTTTCTACTTTCTTTTCAATGTCCAAACAAGACTTGACTTGGGAACAATAGTTTGACATATGAAAAATATTATTTGACTCAATAAACCCTAAAATCATGAAGACCATGCTTGAATTAGATGACAAATCAAATTGAGCATGAAACCCATGCTTATAAAATAATATTTCTTTTTCTTCTTTGTACCTTTTTACATGAAATATACAATTATAAGGACAATAAAAATTATGAAGACTGAACCTAGTTACATTTTTAATAGAGCCATTGCAAGTTATGAAAGTCTCCAACTCGAAATCAAGTTTAAGTTTTAACAAGGACTTGGATGTTTGGATCTCTTAATTAAAGTGCTAGCCACGTGGAAGAAATATTTGGATTGGAAATTTTTTTATTGCAAGACATATGTGGGTCACATGTATTATAAAAGCGACATCCAGATTAAAGGAAAATATAAAAGAAACCAATATGAAAGGAGAAGCCTAGATATGGGACCATTTAGATAAAAGAGAGGTATCTTTATTGCACCACCATATCTGGATTGGGAGGAACTAGATCACATGGAATACAGATTTAAGAAAATTGGGGTTCCTGCTAATAAAATGGATTTGGGATTTAAGCTTGAATAGAGTGCGATCTACACTCATTTTGAGTTGGGATATGATCACCATTATTCCACGTAAAATATTATTCTAGAGAGAAGGATAATATATTTATCAAGAATATTTTGAAGAGTATGATTAAAGAATCCAGGAGGGAAAAAAAATAAGTGAAACCTTGGCATTAATTTGGTATCATAGCATATGAGTGCTCAGATATTGTAGAAAGACACATAGGAGAAACTCGAGGAGCAATTCAAGGAAGGATTATAGTGAATGTAACCCTGAAAGCATAGATGTGTCACATTCATATGAGATTAGAGGCATTGGAGACTATTCAGAAAAGAAGCGCTGATATGGGAGATGTCAGTGAGGCAGAGAAAGAATATTCTAGTGAAGAAGATGGTGAAGAATTAACAGAGGAGAAAATGTTGTAGATGATAGCTAAGATGAGTGCCATATCAAATATGGATATTACTGTATATTAAAATAATATAAATGTTGATGAACTGATGAATTTGATCAATGCCATGGATAAATATTTTGATTATGAAGATGTTGGAAAAGAGAAAAGAGTGAAGTAAACAACGAAAAAATTGAAAGGTATCAACTCTATGGTGGAATTAAGTGCAAGCAGATAGGAAGAGGAAATGCAATTCCAAGATCAAGAACTGAGAGAGAATGATGGCTAAGTTAAAAGGTAAGTTCATGCCAAGATATTACCTGTAGCCACCTATCCCACACTTAACCAAGTTCACTAGGGTAAATATGTGATGAGTTACTATGATATGATCCAACATCCTAGATGCAATTAAGGAAGTGGAATCAACACACCAAAACCTTACTGACTTCCCTCAGGTGCTAGAGGACCCCCAAGTGATAAACCACCTTATAGTTTCCCAAACCCTGAGTTAAAATTTCAGTGACCTTCCAATCACATGCATAAGCCTGCAAGGTAGCGAATACAATAATTTTCTCCCAATTTTGTGCCTACGACCACGATATCTAAGCCACTTTTTCAGGGCTAGTTTCCATACCACTGCTCGGAGCTTGATGAAATTTTCTAGAACATTGAATGACACCAGGACAAAGCCAATAATACAACCTTAGACAAGAAATTGACGTAGCAAGGCCTAGCCATGGCATTCATTTCATTAAACACATGGAAAACATGTAATCTACAGTTCATGAATGAAAATTTAAACATAGGGGTCTGATACTTAATTGAGAATCTTCAAGAAGGTATAATACCCTCTCATAATAGATGAAATAACATCTATCATATCATGCATTCATTAACCATTCATCAAAAATTCAAAACACATCAAGAGCCATAACCAATATACATCTTATAACCAACATATAACCAGTGAATGAAAAACATATATAGCATGATAAAACAACCACCAAATCCACATAATAACACGTGAAATTACTCATGGAAATACAAGAGGAAAGAACTATTATTAACATATGCAAATCCAACCAAGTCAAGGACTTCCACCTACCACCTGACCATAGATTGGGATGAACCAAATCTCTCTTTCAGCCAATCACCCCTGTGCCATATTCCAAGCATGAACATGGGATCTCATGGAATAAAAAAAAAATGAAACTAGGGCTTCAAGAGGCCAAACTGCCTCAACCCTCAACCAGTCAGTCCACCTCACAGTTTGACATCACTAACCATCACCAAATCGGTCTCTACCCATGCTATCAAGGGTTCCAGAGCATTTGTTCCAACCCGGATCCAAAACTAGTAACTCAACCCACAAATGCTATAGGGATCCAGAGAGTTTGTCCAACCAAGGCTCCAAGACTAGTAACTCAGCCCACAAAGGGCTCTAGAGTGTTTGTACAAACAAGGATTCCAGGACTCGTAACTCAACCTAAGTTTTTACAGGGCTTACAAAGCATTTGTCTAACCAAGGCTCTAGGAACTAGTAACTCAACCCACAACCATAAGGAACATGAGCACTAATAAGAAAACAAATGGGGAAACCCACAACATGATGGATATCCAAGAAATGGCAAGGATAGGTAAAACTATTGTCAATCTAGGTAATCCTCCATGCCAATGACAGATGATAACCACATAACCACATGCATATACCATGAATTAAAAAACTAGCAAGGAAACCATACATACAAGTCAAGGAAGGATTATAGTGAATGTAGCCCTGCAAGCATAGATGTGGCACATTCATATGAGATTAGAGGAATTGGAGACTATTCAAAAAAGAAGCGCTGACATGGGAGATGTCAATGAGGCAGAGAAAGAATATTCTAGTGAAGAATATGGTGAAGAATTGGCAGAGGAGAGAATGTTGTAGATGATAGCTAAGATGAGTGCCAGATCGAAGATGGATATTAATGTATATTAAAATAATATAAATGTTGATGAATTGATAAATTTCTTCAATGCCATGGATAAATATTTTGATTATGAAGATGTTTAAAAAGAGAAAAGAGTGAGGTCATAGTGAAGTACACAATGAAAATATTGAAAGGTAATTCAACTCTATGGTGGAATAAAGTGTAGGCAGATAGAAAGAAGAAAGGAAAGTCCAAGATCAATAACTGAGAGAGAATGATGGCTAAGTTCAAAGGTAAGTTCATGCCATGATATTACCTATAGCCACCTATTCCCACACTTAACCAAGTTCACTGGGGTAAATATGTGATGAGGAGTTACTATGATATGACTCAACCTCCTAGATGTAATTAAGGAAGTGGAATGGACACACCAAAACCTTATTGACTTCCCTTAGGTGCTTGAGGATCCCCAAGAGATAAACCACCCTTATAGGTTCCCAAACTCTGAGTTAAAATTCCTTTTTAGTGACTTGGACTCCCAAAATCTAGCACAACGCTACAAAAATTGACTGTAACCCTCCAATCGCATGAATAAGCTTGCAAGGTAGCAACTACAATATTTTTCTCCCAATTCTGTGCCTATGACCATGAGATCTAAGCCAATTTTTCTGGGCTAGTCTCCAGACCACTACCGAAAACTTGATGAAAATTTCCAAAAAATTGAATGACATCAAGACAAAGCCAATAATACAACCTTAGACAAGAAATTAACCTATCAAGGCCTAACCATGACATTCATTTCATTAAACACATCGCAAACATGTAATCTACAATCCATGAATGCAAATTTAAACATAGGGGTCTAATACTTACTTGAGAATATTCAAGAAGTTATAATACCCTCTCATAATAGATGCAATAAAATCTATTATCTCATGCATTCATTAACCATTCATCAGCAAATCAAAACAAATCAAGAGCCATAACCAATATACATCATATAACCAACATATAACCAGTGAATGAAAAACATATACACCATGATAAAACAACCACAAAATCCACACAATAACATATGAAAGTACTCATGGAAATACAAGAGGAAAGAACTCTTATTAACATATGCAAATCCAACCAAGTCAAGGAATTCCACGTACCACCTGATCATAGATTGGGTTGAACCAAATCTTTCTTTTAGCCAATCACCCCCATGACATATTCCAATCATGAACGTGGGATCTCATGGAATAACAAAAAAAAATCAAAATAGGGCTTCCAGAGGCCAAACACCCTCAACCCTCAACCAGTGAGTCCACCTCACAGTTTGACATCACTAACCATCACCAAATCAGTCTCTACCCATGCTTTCCAGGTTTCCAGAGCATTTTTTCCAACCCGACTCCAAGACTAGTAACTCAACCCACAACTGCTTTAGGGCTCCAGAGCGTTTGTCCAACCAAGGCTCCAGGACTAGTAACTCAACCCACCAAGGGCTCCAGAGTGTTTTTACAACCAAGGATTCCAGGACTAGTAACTCAACCTCAGTGTTTTCAGGGCTTTCAGAGCATTTGTCTAACCAAGGCTCTAGGAACTAGTAACTCAACCCACAACCTTAAGGAACATGAGCACTAATAAGAAAACAAATGGGAAAACCCACAACATGATGGATATCCAGGAAATGGAAAGGATAGGTAAAATTGTTGTCAATCTAGGTAATCCTCCATGCCAATGGAAGATGACAACCACATAACCACATGCATATACCATGCATGCAAAAAATAGCAAGGAAATCATACATACAACTCGATACCTGCAAATAAATCAAACTATAACTGCTGATCCACCTGTTTCCTTGTGCTTTCCTACTTTCTTTTTCCTTGTTTTGCAAATCCAATGAAAATCAGAGTGCTCCAAGCATGCTCCAAAAATGCTCGAAGATTTATCTAAGTGTGCAAGAGTATGAGGGAATCAGAGAATAGAAGAGATCTCCAAGCTAAAACTGAAAAAATCTTAACACTAACAAAAAGCTAAGAAAAAATCCATGAACTGATCCTCAAAATATTTTTTATTATCATTGGGGTCTCTAATTTATTCATTTTCCTCCATTTTCCTTCAATTTCCTTCTCATACAGATCTGTGACCTTTCACATTCCTTTTCATCGTCCTTTGCAAATACCTTTCCAATTTCCTTAACCATAATAAACCAAAAGTGACACCCACTAAGATTTTTTTCCCATGATTCAACTTGGAATACGTGTCCCATGAACTTGGTCTTATATTTTTTACATGGAAATTCAAGCAAGGTTGTTACAATACACACCGTCCTTGATGTTCTATGGCACATGTGACTAGAAAACTGCTGAGAACGAAACATACTCCCCATGAAGATTTATAACATAGCTCACTGTAGCATTTACAATGACCATTGATGAAAACATGACAATTATACTGTTTACTAGAGCTTTATAACACAAATCATTGTGGTATTTACAATCACAACTATATATACTTATACAAATTTTCTTCAACCAACAAATTAACATATTGTCTATGGAGCTGTATAACACAACTTGATAAAATATTTACAATAATATACACATATACACATATGCACATTTGATCTAACCAAAAAATAAAAGGATACGATTCCCATATCAGCAACTAGGGAATCCAAAGGCTCACATCTCCACCCTCAAAAGTGGTACCAAGATTCACCTCCTTCCCAAGAATTATAGAATCCACTATCAAAGTTAAACTTGCATCCAATGTCCAGTGCTAAAATCCTTGCGCTACTTATTCTCTCAGTGAATAATTACCGACTCATTGTTTTAGGGCACACTCCCAATGTGCTTTTAATTCCATATAGCAAGGCTAATTACCAAAATCAATGTATTCACTGACAATCCCTTCTCTACTACATACTCCCTCGGGAATTCAGTCACACCCTTTCGTGCAGTCACACACCTTTCAAATTCCATGGGAATATTGTTCTCTGCTACACAATCCCGCAGACAAACCCTCCCTTGGAAAGGCTTCCTTGCATTTGAAGGTCGAAAAACCAAGGCATATCCCTACGTCAAAACCATCATACAAGTCATAGCATGCTTGTGGAAATTAATGGAAACTATTCGGTACAAATATCCCACGATGACCCTGCTCTTGAATGCTTTTTATTTTATTTTTTTACCAGCATACTGCTGCATGTTCCATTTCCTTTTGTTGTTGTTGCTAATTCTTTGAAAATTAATTCCAATGACCCAAACTAGGAATTTACATGCTTTCCTGTTCCAAGAACATAATTCCCATTAGATTCAAAATAAATTGAAATGCATTCAAACCATACCTTATTGGTATCTCGTGAATAAGGTACACCTACAATTCTGTTGATTTCCTGTCACAAAAAGTCAAACTGACTCTTTCATCAAATCATCATGTATAAATATATCACATTCGTTTAGCTAAAAACGCAACCATAATAAATCAAAATCATAGATTACATGCAACCATTATAAATCATAGATCACATGCATAATTAAAACTAAAAGAAAATACTAATACTTATCCTTCAGTCAGTTCTTTGTTTATGGAATTTTTTCCTTGTCCTTTCTGTACACACACTAGATCCATTTCCAAACTCGACAAGAATCCAATACCTTCTCTTCTCTTTTACCACATACAAATACCACAAAGTACATCACACACATAGACCCACACACAGTGTACCACACAACACATACACATACAGACAATGTACCCCAAAACACAATACATACACTTACACCTGGTGTACAAGACAACACATACACCTACACCTAGTGTACAACACAACACATAACCCCACACTCGGTGTACCATATAACACATACACCTACACCCAATGCACAAAAAAACGAATACACATGTCACGATACAATGAATACACAATACACATAACATAGTACCACATGTATACAACACAACGTGTGTGATATGTACACAATACCACATGTATGCCACACAACCTACACAATGTGTACACAACACCACATCTACATAACACCACCTGCACAATGTGTACATGTAGAAAATCTACCAACGAGATTCAATCTTATCTTATAATGTATTAAAACAAGATATTGAATCCTTCCTACAATTTGCGGAAATAAAACACTATTGCACAATCACATATAAGCAAGAGAAAGAAACAATCAATCGCACAAAAAAATATGTATATGAGGAAAGAAACTTCTCAAAACCCCTCTATCTCTATATTTCATAAATCCAAGATTATGAAACAATACAATGCTTTCTCACACTAGAGAAACTTCCTGCACTATGCTAACTGTCTCACTCCGATCTTGCTTGAAACTTGATTGCAATCTAAGAAAAATGGGTCAAGTATTTAACATTTTTCTTGCCCTTGCCTAACCTGCCTTGCTTACACACTCTTGGGCTAATTGAGCCCCTATTAGTTAGGAAAGTTCCCAATAATTATTTCGCAATCCTTCAAGGCCTTCCCGATGACATCATGCATGACCTGTACAATTTTCTAATAGTACAACAGATAGTTATCTTACCTTTAACCTCAAACTTAAATGGGCCTTCCTTAGACCTAAAATGAAACAACTATTTATAGTGAATTATCATTTAACTGATTTATCACTACATGTTTATTAAATATAATTTAATTCACTGAACCTCTCACTAGATCTTCTCTCATTTAGAACTAGTTAAACTATTTTTTACTCAATTAATTGAGTTAACTAATTACAACTCACAAATAACTCAACTAGGGGTCCTAAGAAGTAGGAGATCCCTTTGCATGCATCATCTTAAACATATAACTTGAATTTCCTAAGCTAACTAAGTCTTCCTGACTCAGTTAACTAATACAAGATGTCATGAGATGAAATTACAATTTTTTTCTTTGAATTTAATTAAGGGAAAATTAAATCAAAAGCCTCATATGACAACCATTTATGGGTGCCATTTTATGGATTTCATTTCTGGATGCCATTTTCACTATTTCTTGTAGCAAATTTAAACACTGCCTCTCAAAAAGAAAGGAATTCAATCTATCATGATCCGATGCCTTTGGAATGTTTTGCATGCAACACTTTTCTAGTGTTGCTTGCCCTTGAAACTCCTGAAAATGAAAAGCCTCCAAAATTAAATCAATGCAATGCATCTGTCATCAGAGTCTCTAACTGCTACTAGTTACTGCACTATATAGTAAATTTTTTTCATTGTTGCTGACTTTGTAGCTGTGCTGTCCGAACTGCTGCCAAATCCTATTTGTGCTCTAGTATCTAACATATGTCACTCTAATTTCTGTCTTCCTAACATCTGACTGCATCAATATAACTGATCCTTCCTGCTACTGTTGTACTGTGGGCTCCTTGTAGCCAGGTTTGATCCATGAGAAACACCATCTCAATGGACCCTTCCAAATTTTCATCTCTTGGGATTATGTCTGTACATCACCCCTCCTCTCACCTGGAGGTATGGCTGCATGTAATCCCTATTCCCATCTGGTTCAAAATTCCCCCCACTAGAGATCTCTGCTTGAGTGGATTCTTCCACACGGTCTCCTCTCTGCTTCTCCAATTGTGGCTGCTCCACAACCTTCTGAGACTACTCCTGAGGCTACATTTTGAGAGGTTCCCTCTCAACCACCAAGTCACTAACCTATGCTTTGCTACTCAAAGCTTTTCATGCATATTCAACCTTGAGAGCATATAGGTTCTCGACTCTTACACCGATATGTTTCACCGTCTGTGGCGATGTGTCTAAGGAACACCTTTCCTGTTCTAAATATGAAATCATAACCACGGTCTTCCAATACTTCTATGGAAACAAGATTATTCTTTAGACATGAAACATACAAAACATATGTCAGTCTGAGAGGGGATCTAGACTCCCTCTGAAAGGTAACTATACCTATGCCAGTCGCACTATACCTCCCATCATCTCCAAACTCTATGTTATGCTGGAGGTCCTTCTCCTCCAAGTCACTGAAGAGATCTCTATTCCCCGTCATATGGAATGAGGAACCATTGTATAGATACCACATGCATCCCATTATAGTGTTGGACATGCATGCAATGAGAGTAAAATCAAGCTCGAACTGTGAAGCTAGCGCTTCACCTGCTGCAACTGCATGCTTCTTCTTGCTTGCCTTCTTCTGTGGACAATTTGAGGCATATTTCCCATGCTCCTGATAGTGAAAAAACTTGATCTTGGACAAGTATCTCTTGCCCTCTTCACCTTGGGACTTATTTCCCTTGGATTTCTTGCCTTTTCTGACTAATTCAAAATCTTCTTCTTTGTCTTTTTCGGAGGTTCCGTCTCTGGTGCTCCACCTTATCTCTTCTATTACCAAGTCGGACCACAAACGATCCTAGTATGGTAACTTCTCCATCCAATTCATAGAGTCTTGGTAATTATTCTAGCTATTGGGAAGGCCTGGAAGTTCGAGGTTCACCAAATCATCCTTGGCTACTTCCACACCAACACTTCCAAGCTCATCTCGAAATTGAGTGAACTTCATCAAGTATGTTGGTATCATCTCGCCCTCCTCCATCTTGATATTTCTGAGCTTGTATTTTAGCACCAAATTCCTTTGGTCGCTGATATTATGAAACATATATGTAAAGGCCTTCCACATAGAATATGGAGTAACCTTCCCATGGATATTCGAGACAATATGATCTCGAACTCCTTCTAACAAGATTCTTCTCGCCTTTGCTACCTTCTTCTTCCATGCGTCAAGAAGTTGGGCATATGCTGTTGCGGGCTTGGGAATATCAATATATATAAATTTTTTCAACCCATTGTCTTCCAACAATCCCTCCATAATATCCTTCCATGCTATGTAATTATAATTTCCCTCAAGATCATATTTATGCCTCAAGCGATTGGAATAAATCTTGATCTATTGCTAGATCCTGAAGAATTAATCTACAAATTTGAACCTATTCAAAACAACCTCAATTTCTTCTCTTCTACTGTGATGCATGACGCTTTGATATCATGTATAAAATTTACCAAGGAGATTCAATATGATCTTATAATGTGATAAAACAAGATACTGAATCCTTCCTACAATTTGCAGAAACAAAACACGATCTCACAATCACATATAAGCAAGAGAAAGAAACAATCAATCACCCAACACAAGATGTATATGGGGAAAGAAACTGATCAAAATTCCTCTATCTATATATTTCATAAATCCAATATCATGAAACAATACAATGATTTCTCACACTAGATAAACTTCATGCACTATGCTGACTATCTCACTTCGTTCCTGCTCGAAATTGGCTTGCAATCTAAGAAAAATATGTCAAGTATTTAAAATTTTTCATTCCCTTGCCTAGCCTGGCTTGCTTACACATTATTGGGATAATTGAGCCCCTATTAATTATTAAAGTCCCAAATAATGATTGCACAAACCTTCAAGTCCTTCTTGATGACCTCATGTATGACCTGTACAATTTTCTAATAGTATAATTGATAGTTATCTTCACTTTAACCTCAAACTCAACTAGGGCTTCCTTAGAACTGACATGCAACAACTATTTATAATGAATTATCAGCTAACTGATTGCTCAATACATTTGAATTAAATCTAAGTTAATTCATTGGACATCTCACTAGCTCATCTCTCAATTAGAACTAGTTAAACTGATTTTAACTCAATTAATTGAGTTAACTACTTAAAACTCACAAATAGCTCAACCAGGGGTCCTAAAAAGTAGGAGATCCCTTTGCATGCATCCTATTAGAAATATAAATCTAATTTCCTAAGCTAACTAAGTCTTCCTGACTCAGTTAACTAATACAAGTTGTCATGATATGAAATTACAATATTTTTCTTTCAATTTAATTAAGGGAAAATTAAATCAAAAGCCTCATATGGTAGCCATTTAGGGATGCCATTTTCTGGATTTCATTTCTGGATGCCAATTTCACTGTTTATTGTTGCAAATTTCAACAGTACACATCACCACCTTCACAATGTGTACACAACACCACATGTACACAACGCCTCTTTCACAACATGTACACATTACCATGTGCACACAACATTGCATGAACCACATGTACATAGCACCACTTGCACAAAAAACCACATGTACAACTTGCACACCGCATCATATGTACACAACACAAAACATACAACATGCACACAATAATATATGTACACAACACCACATATCCAACATGCAAACAACACTATATGCGCACAATATTGCAAATATAACATGTCAATAGCACCATATGTACATTACAACTCATATGCAACATGTACATAACACCATATGTACACAACACCGCATATACAACTGTTATGCAACCAGCTCCAAAATAGAATAAAAGAGAGATTAAAGCCTTAGAAATCAGCCACTTCGAGGGGGAAAACTCCAATAGATTAAATAAATGAACAATTATTCGATGATACAAATGACCAAAACCTCCTTCTATATATAGGAGTCCATGGGGCCACAATATAATCCTAGCCGACCTAACAATAATAATGTAAGGGCACAATAATAACAATATTGGGGTTATAGGGGTACAACAATAACAATAAGGGGTCTACATTAATAACAATAAGGGACTAAACTAGTAATATAGGGACCTAACATGCCCCTCTCCTTCAAAAAAAGTGTTGTCCTCAACGCTTGAGTAGCTATGGGTGTTTCTATCTAAAATTCTCATCCTCCCATGTAAAATCTTCGGTGGGTAAGTTGTTGTGAAACCAACTCCAAAAATATAAGAAAAGAGATATCAACGCCTTAGAAATAAGCCACTTCGAGGGGGAAACCTCCAATACATTACATGAATGAACAATTCTTGGATGATACAAATTA
The DNA here is from genome assembly GCA_034641835.2 of Pinus albicaulis. Lineage (NCBI taxonomy): Eukaryota > Viridiplantae > Streptophyta > Pinopsida > Pinales > Pinaceae > Pinus > Pinus albicaulis. The sequence goes on along the minus strand of CM076583.1, from coordinate 1,219,554,863 downwards.
CAAAACCTCCTTTCTATATATAGGAGTCCATGGGGCCACAATGTAATCCTAGCCGACCTAACAATAATAACTTAAGGGCACAATAATAACAATATGGGGGTTACAGGGGTACAATAATAACAATAAGGGGGTTACACTAAGAACAATAAGGGACTATACTAGTAATATAGGGACCTAACATGCCCCTCCCCTTCAGAAAGTGTTGTCCTCAATGCTTGGGTAGCTCTGGGTGCTTCTGTATAAAATTCTCATCCTCCCATGTAGAATCTTCAGTGGGTAAGTTCTTCCACTTGATGAGATACTCTGAAATTGATTGATTTCGTAGCTGTCGAGTTCTTGTTTCCATGATCGCTTCAGGTTCCAATATGATTTTTCCTTCCTCATCAAGTTCGAGCGATATTGTTTGAACTGGAATATTTTCACCTATAACCTTCTTTAAGAATGAAACATGGAAAATTGGATGCACTCGTGAAGAAGAAGGAAGCTCCAGTTTGTATGCCATAGTACCAATATTTTGCAACACCTTTTAAGGACCATAGTACTTTGGCGATAATTTATTATCCTTCTTAGCTTGCTTGAGAGACATTTGTTTGTATGGTTGTATCCGTAAAAATACCCAGTCTCCTACATCAAAACTTCTCTCGCTGTGATGTTGATCTGCCTGTTGTTTCATTCGATTTTGTGTCAAATTTAGGTTATCCTTTAAGAGTTGGAGAACTTCTTGTTGATGCTCGATGTGATCTTCCACTGCTTGAACCTTCAAATTTTCTCTTAAAGTTGATGTGATGGACGGTGGATGATATCCATAAAGTGCCATAAATGGGGTCATTTTTGCTGTAGTATGGAAGGAAGTGTTATACCACCATTTAGCAAGAGGTAACCACTTGACCCATTGTATTTGTTTATTAGATACAAAACAACGAATATATCCTTCCAAACATTTATTTACTATCTCATTTTGACCATCAGATTGAAAATGATAAGATGATATATGAGCTAATTGAGTACCCAAACAAGAAAATAACTCCGACCAAAAATTTCCAGTAAAAATGGGATCTCTGTCGCTCACAATAAACTTTGGGTTTCCATGTAGCTTTTGAATTGTTTCCATAAATGTAGTAGCAACTGTACTAGCTTTAAATGGATGAGATAATGCACAAAAGTGTGCATACTTGGTAAGTCTATCAACTACCACCATGATGACACTCTTTCCTTCGGACTTAGGTAAACCTGTGATAAAATCCATGGAAATATCCTCCCAATGTTGGCTTGGAGTGGATAAAGGTTGTAGAAGACCCGGGTTCTTAATTGTCTCAAATTTATTCTGCTAGAAAACCAAACATTTCGCCACAAAATTTTGAATATCAGATTTAAGACCATCCCAAAAAATTCTTTCTTCACCCTGTGGTAAGTTTTTAAAAATCCTGAGTGTCCTCCTAAAGGAGAAGTGTGCAATTCCAAAAGAATCTTTTGTTTTAGTTGGGAATTATTACAAATATATAAGCGATCTTTGTACCATAAGGAATCATTTTCCAACTAAATGTATCAGATGTACTAGGATCTTGCTGCAAATTTTGAATGAGTGCCCTCACTTCTTTGTCCTTCTTCCATTCATCCCTTGCTTCGGTTATCCAATCTGGTTGGATAATAGAAATTGCATAAAGCAATGCTTCCACCTCTTCATTCTTTCTTGAGAGTGCATCTGCAACAACATTTAGCTTCCCTTTTTTGTAGATTATTTCAAAGTCATAAACCAACATCTTTGTGACCCATTTTTGCTGCTCTTCTGAAGATAGTCTTTGTTCCAAAAAGTGTTTCAGACTATCATGATCAGTTTTTACCTTGAAGTGTCTTCCAATTAGGTAAGTTCTCCATTTCTTTAGTGCATGCAGTATTGCTAACATTTCCTTCTCATAAATAGGTTTCTGTAAATACTTTCCTTTGATTGGACGACTTTCTAAAGCAATGGGTCTTCCTTCCTGCATTAAAACTGCACCAATTCCATTTCCTGAGGCATCACATTCCACAATAAAGGTTTTTGTGAAGTCTGGTGTAGCTAAGACCGGTGCTAGGCACATTGCCTCTTTAAGATGTTCAAGGGCCTTAGTTGCTTCAGGATTCCATGAAAATGCATCTTTCTTCAATAATGTTGTTAGAGGTGCTGCTATTCTCCCATAATTCTTAACAAACTTGCGATAATAGCCTGTTAACCCGAGAAATCCTCGCAACTGCTTTATTGTCTTGGGGAGTTTCCATTCCTTAATGGCTTTAATTTTGTTAGGGTCTACTTTAACACCCTCGTGAGATATAATATGACCCAGATATTCCACCTCTTGTACTCAAAAGAAACATTTGGATGTTTTTGCATATAATTGTTTCTCCTGCAATAGTTTGAGCACCCTGTCAACATGTTCAACATGATCCTTCCAAGACCTGCTATAGATTAGTATATCATCAAAAAATACTAGCACAAATTTTCTAAGGAAAGGTTTGAAAATGGAATTCATCAACCCTTGAAATGTAGAAGGTGCATTGGTAAGGCCAAAAGGCATGACCAAAAATTCATAATGACCCCATGAGTTCGAAATGCTGTTTTTGGAATATCTTCAGTCTTCATTCTAATTTGATGATATCCTGAACGAAGATCCAACTTGGTAAAATAAATTGCTCCATGTAATTCATCGAATAATTCATCAATCACAGGAATGGGAAATTTATCTTTAATGGTGAGCTTATTGAGCTCCCTATAATCTGGACACATTCGCCATGATCCATCCTTCTTGTGTACCAATACAACAGGAGCAGAGAAAGAACTTTGACTAGGTTGAATTATACCCGCCTCTAACATTTCTGCAATCATACGTTCAATTTCGCTCTTTTGGAAGTAAGGATATCTATAAGGCCTGATGTTTGGAGGAACACTTCCTGGAATCAAATGAATAGCATGATCATGATCACAAATAGGTGGGAGTCTTTTGGGAGTTTCAAACACCTTGGAATGATTGTCCAAGACTTGTTGGAGATCTGCAGAAATAGATGATTTTGATGTTGGAACTTCTATTGAGCATAATTGTGCAATTACGCCTCGCTGTTCTTTCTTTAGAAGCTTTGTCATGACATTAGAGCTTATTATCCTTCCTGGCTTCCCTGCAATACCCCGTAATTCAACTTCCTTACCTTCTGAAAAAAATTTCAAGAAAAGTTCTTGAAAATTAAAAGCTACCGTCCCCAAAGATTGTAACCATTGTACTCCTAGTACCACATCAACACCTCCCATAGGAATCGAAAGCATTGGACTATTCAATACATATTCCCCCATGGTTAGCTTGATATTATGGCATTTTCCAGAGCAATTTATAGTTCCTCCATTTGCAACCATCACTTAACATTATGGTGTTGGGTATTGGAAACAATTCAATTCCTTGGCTACCTTACAATGAATAAAATTATGGGTACTACTGAATCAATCAACACTATTACCTTTTTCTTCTTGATATGTCCTTCTATCTTGAGAGTTTGAGGAGTGGTAATTCCTGCCAATGCATTACATGATATGGTCGGACTCATTTCTTCCTCTTCTAGGGCTGGTTCCTGGTGTATACCCTCTTCTTTTGAAAATTATTGTTCATTTTCTTCTTCCTCTTCACAATCTATGTAAAATAATTTCTTCTCAGCACACTTATGACCTTTAGTGTATTTGCTATCACAACTGTAGCAAAGCCCTTTTGCTCTTTTTTCTTCCAATTGTTGTGGTGTCAACCTTGTAGGTTGTGGAAATCTAGGAGTAGCAACACTTCCCTCTTTATAGAAGTGAGTGATAGGCTCCCTTGTCGCCATAATTTTACATTAAATTTTTCTTGCCAACCTGAATGCCTTCTCCAATGAATCAGGTTCCAAAACACAAACTTCATGTTGTATGTTATCCTTTAAAGTACCTGTGAAGAGATCAATCCTATGTTCCTCTGAAATATCAGTTACCCTTATATTCAATTTTTGGAAGTCCTCAATGTGCTCCCCCATTGAACACTTTTTTTTGAGATTTAACAATTGGCTAAAGAAGGTCTTGCTCTTTGTATCCTCATAATGTGCTATCATTTCCTCCGTAAAAATTGACCAAGTGACAATTTTTTTACGGGAGAAAAGCCATCGATACCATACAAATGTATTTTGTTCTAAATGTAAAGTTGCAATGCGTACCTTTTGTGTGTTTTGCACATTATTGAGATAAAAATATTGCTCCATTTGTAGTATCCATGTTACAGGATCCTTTCCATCAAATTTCCTCATATCCATTTTTGGAATATGGTGGTTCTTCCTTCCAACATTAGAGTTTATGAAATCATGATTAAAATTTATTTTTTTCTCATCATGAGTTTCCTCTACTATATTTTCACCATTAGGAAACATTTCTTGTATCAACTTTGTCAAACCTTCCATGTCTGCTTTTAGATCATTCTTCATGTTTTCCATTTTTTCATCGTTCTTAGCTTCCATGTCATCCATCTTAGATTCCATGCCATCCATGCCATTCTTCAAACCATCCATCTTAGATTCCACACCTTTCTTCAAACCATCCATCTTAGCTTCCACGCCTTTCTTCAAAACTTCCATGTCATTTTTTGTTGCTCTTTGCGAGAGAAAAATCTGTTGCACTTGCTCTTGTAATTTTGATATGTCATGTTGCCATTCTTCGTCTTCATGAGTCATAGTAGAGCCTTCTAAAGGTTTAATGGGTGTTGAATTCTTTTTAGGGGCCATTTTAGAATCCAATACTAATATCTATTTTACAATATGCCCTTGGAATCAATTCAACTTGATTCTTAAAACAAGACTTATGCAATTCGGAAAAAAAATACACACCTTTTACTTGATTTGGAGGAGCTCGATATTGAAATTGAATTATCTCTATAATTGTGGATCCTCAATATCTGAAATTTGTCCCTGTAGTAGCCCTCTGAAGCTTCTTTCTAATGCCATAGGTCTGATTTGATTTGGATTCTTCAAGACAAATTTATGTCCAATCTCCCACCATGACCCAATTATGGACTAGTTCAGTAGAGCGAAATTTTATGACTTGCCGCGTGTCACTGTTTCATCCTTTGGATCTGAAAGTTGTAGACAGAAAACTGCAGTCTGTGTAATTGTGGTCACTTTTTATAGCATTCCAATCCGATGCTCAGAGAAGGAGTTATAAATATTTTCCCATGATTACCTCTTTGAGATGAAATTCAGAATCCTGAAAAAACCCTAACTTCCACAGATCATATCTCCGCCAATATTGCAAACCAAGATTTGAAATTTTGCGAGGATGTTCATAAGGATTTAGGCTTCGTACTCTGAAAATTTCAGCTTCTGAAACTTCGTATAAACAAATTTACAGCGAAAATTCCACGATGCCCTGTTTAGGTTAAATTCATGAGCATGCAAAATGACCTACCTTCCACATATCATATCTCCAAAAACATTGTGAACCAAGCTTTGAAATTTTGCGATGCTGTTCCTCAAGATTTTGGCTTCGCACTCTAAAAATTTTAGCTTCTGAACCTTCGTAGAAAAAATTTATAGCGAAAATTCCACGATAACCTGTTTGGAGCAGTGAAACCCTAGAATCCCAAAGCTCTGATACCAGATGTTGTGAAACCAGCTCAAAAAATAGAAGAAAAGAGATATCAATGCCTTAGAAATAAGCCACTCCAAGGGGGCAACCTCCAATACATTACATGAATGAAAAATTATTGGATGATACAAATTACAAAACCTTCTTTCTATATATAGGAGTCCATGGGGCCACAATGTAATCCTAGTGGGCCACAATGTAATCCTAGCCAACCTAAAAATAATAATTTAAGGGCACAATAATAACAATATGGGGGTTACAGGGGTACAATAATAAAAATAAGGGGTCACAATAATAATAATAAGGGACTATACTAGTAATATAGGGACCTAACATAAGTTCTTCCAATTGATGAGATACTTTGAAATAGATCGATTTCGTAGCTATCGAGTTCTTGTTTTCGTGACCGCTTTAGGTTCCAATATGATTTTTCCTTCCTCATCAAGTTCTGGAAATATTGTTTGAACTAGAATATTTTCACTTATAACCTTCTTTAAGAATGAAACATGGAAAACTTGATGCACTCGCGAAGAAGCATGAAGCTTCAATTTGTATGCCATAGTATCAATCTTTTGCAACACCTTGTAAGGAACATAGTAATTTGGAGATAATTTATTATCCTTTAAGAGTTGGAGAACTTCTTGTTGATGCTCTATGTGATCTTCCACCGCTTTAACCTTAAAATTTTCTCTTAAAGATGATGTGATGGACGGTGGATGATATCCATAAAGTGCCATAAATGGGGTAATTTTTTCTGCAGTATGGAAGGAAGTGTTATACCACCATTCAGCGAAAGGTAATCACTTGACCCATTGTGTTTTTTTATCATATACAAAGCAACGAAGATATCCTTCCAAACATTTATCCACTATCTCAGTTTGACCATTGGATTGAGGATGATAAGATGAGCTATGAGCTAATTGAGTACCCAAACAAGAAAATAACTCCGTCCAAAAATTTGCAGTAAAAATGGGATCTCTGTCGCTCACAATAATCTTTGGGTTTCCATGTAGCTTTTGAATTGTTTCCACAAATTTAGTAGCCATTGTACTTGCTTTAAAAGGATGAGATAATTCGCAAAAGTGTGCATACTTGGTAAGTCTATCAATTATCACCACGATGACACTCTTTCCTTCGGACTTAGGTAAACCTGTGATAAAATCCATTGAAATCTCGCCCCAAAGTTGACTTGGAATGGATAAATGTTGTAGAAGACTCCACTTTATTTTGTTGGAAAACCAAACATTCCACCACAAAATTTTGAATATCAGATTTAAGGCCATCCCAAAAAAATTCTTTCTTCACCCTGTGGTAAGTTTTTAAAAATCTTGAGTGTCCTCCTAAAGGAGAAGTGTACAATTCCAGAAGAATATTTTGTTTTAGTTGGGAATTCTTACAAAGATATAAGCGATCTTTGTACCATAAGGAATCATTTTTCCAACTAAATGTATCAAATGTACTAGGATCTTGCTGCAACTTTTGAATGAGTGTCCATACATATTTTTCCTTCTTCCATTCATCTCTTGCTTCGGTTATCCAATGTGGTTGGATAATATAAATGGCACAAAGCAATGCTTCCACCTCTTCATTCTTTCTTGAGAGTGCATCTGCAACAACATTAAGCTTTCCTTTTTTGTAGATTATTTCAAAGTCATAACCCAACATCTTTGTGACCCATTTTTCTTGCTCTTTTGAAGATAGTCTTTGTTCCAAAAAGTGTATAATACTATCATGATCAGTTTTTACCTTGAAGTGTCTTCCCATTAGGTAAGTTCGCCATTTCTTTAGTGCATGCAGTATTGCTAACATTTCCTTCTCATAAATAGGTTTCTATAAATACTTTCCTTTTATTGGATGACTTTCAAAAGCAATGGGTCTTCCTTCCTGCATTAAAACTGCACCAATTCCATTTCCTGAGGCATCACATTTCACAATAAAGGTTTTTGTGAAGTCTGGTGTAGCTAAGACCGGTGCTAGGCACATTGCCTCTTTAAGATGTTCAAAGGCCTTAGTTGCTTCAGGAGTCCATGAAAATGCATCTTTCTTAAATAATGTTGTTAGAGGTGCTGCTATTCTCCCATAATTCTTAACAAACTTGCGATAATACCCTGTTAACCCGAGAAATCCTCGCAACTGCTTTATGGTTGTGGGAACTTTCCATTCCTTAATGGCTTTAATTTTGTTAGGGTCTACTTTAACACCCTCGTGAGATACAATATGACCCGAATATTCCACCTCTTGTACTCCAAAGAAACATTTGGATTTTTTTGCATATAATTGTTTCTCCTGCAATAGTTTGAGCACCCTGTCAACATGTTCAACATGATCCTTCCAAGACATGTTGTAGATTAGTATATCATCAAAAAATACTAGCACAAATATTCTAAGGAAGGGTTTGAAAATGGAATTCATCAACCCTTGAAATGTAGAAGGTGCATTGGTAAGACCAAAAGGCATGACCAAAAATTCATAATGATCCTCATGAGTTCGAAATGCTGTTTTTGGAATATCTTCAGTCTTCATTCTAATTTGATGATATCCTGAACGAAGATCCAACTTGGTAAAATAAATTTCTCCATGTAATTCATCCAATAATTCATCAATCACAGGAATGGGAAATTTATCTTTAATGGTGAGCTTATTGAGCTCCCTATAATCTGGACATATGCACAATGATCCATCCTTTTTGTGCATCAATACTACTGGAGCAAGGAAAGAATTTTGACTCGGTTGAATTATATCAACCTCTAACATTTCTGCTATCATACGTTCAATTTCGCTCTTTTGGACATAAGGATATCTATAAGGCGTGATGTTTGGAAGAACACTTCCTGGAATCAAATGAATAGCATGATCATGATCACAAATAGGTGGGAGTCCTTTGGGAGTTTCAAACACCTTGGAATGATTGTCCAAGACTTTTTGGAGATCTGCAGAAATAAATGATTTTGATGTTTGAAATTCTAGTGAGCATAATTGTGCAATTACACCTCATTGTTATTTTTTCAGAAGCTTTGTCATGACATTAGAGCTTATTATCTTTCCCAGCTTCCCTGCGATACCCTATAATTCAACTTCCTTTCCTTTTGTAAAAAGTTTCAAGAAAATTTCTTGAAAATCAAAAGCTACCATCCCCAAAGATTGTAACCATTGTACTCCTAGTACAACATCAACACCTCCCATTGGAATGGAAAGCAATGGACTATTCAATACATATTACCCCATGGTTAGCTTGATATTATGGAATTTTCTGGAGCAATTTATAGTTCCTCCATTTGCAACCATCACTTGACCTTCTGGTGCTACCTTACAATGAATAAAATTATGGGTACTTCCCGAATCAATCAACACTATTACCTTTTTCTTCTTGATATGTCCTTATATGTTGAGAGTTTGAGGAATGGTAATTCCTGCCAATGCATTACACGATATGGTTGGACTAATTTCTTCCTCTTCTAGGGTTGGTTCCTGGTGTATATCCTCTTCTTTTTAATATTCTTGTTCATTTTCTTCTTCCTCTTCCCAATCTATGTAAAATAATTTCTTCTTAGCACACTTATGACCTTTAGTGTATTTTCTATCACACTGTAGCAAAGCCATTTTGCTCATTTTTCTTCCAATTGTTGTGGTGTCAACCTTGTAGGTTGTGGAAGTCTAGGACTAGCAACACTTCCATCTTTATATATGTGAGTGATAGGCTTCCTTGTCTTCGTAATTTTACATTCAAATTTTCTTGCCAACTTGAATGCATTTTCCAATGAATAAAGTTCCCAAACTCGAACTTCATGTTGGATGTTATCCTTTAAATTCCATATGAAGACGTCAATCCTGTGTTCCTCTGGAATATCTGTTACCCTTATATTCAATTTTTGAACGTCCTCAATGTGCTCCACCACTGAACCCTTTTGTTTGAGATTTATCAATTGGCTAAAGAAGGTGTTGCTTTTTGTATCCTCATAATGTGCGTATGGGAGCAAAGCCATCAATACCATGCAAATGTATTTTGTTCTAAATGTAAACTTTCAATGCATTCCTTTTGTGTGTTTTTCACTTTATTGAGATCAAAATGTTGCTCCATCTATAGTATCCATGTTACAAGATCCTTGCCATCAAACTTGCTCATATCCATCTTTGGAATATGGTGGTTCTTCCATCCAGTATTAGAGTTTATGAAATCACGATTAACATTTATTTTGTTCTCATCATGAGTTTCCTCTACTATATTTTCACCATTAGGAAACATTTCTTGTATCAACTTTTCCAAACCTTCGATGTCTACTTTTAGATCATTCTTCATATTTTCCATTTTTTCATCGATCATAGCTTCCATGTCATCCATCGTAGCTTCCATGCCAACTTCCATGCCATCCATATTAACTTCCAAACCATTCAACTTATCTTCCGTGCCTTTCTTCAAACCGTCCATCTTAGCTTCCACGCATTTCTTCAAAACTTCCATTTCATTTTTTGTTGCTCTTTGCGATAGGTGCACTTGCTCTTGTAATTTTGATATCTCATGTTGCATTTATTCGTCTTCATGAGTCATAGTAGAGCCTTATGAAGACTTAATGGGTGTTGAATTCTTTTTAGGGGGGATTTTAGAACCCAATAATGATATCTATTCTTCAATATGCCCTTGGAATAAATTCAAATTAATTTTTTCAAACGAGACTTATGTAATTCAAAAAAAAATACACACCTTTTTCTTGCTTTTGAGGAGCTCGATATTGAAACTAAATTATCTCTATGATTTCGGATCTTCAATATCTAAAATTCGGCCCTATAGTATCCCTCTGAATATTCTTTCAAATTCCAGAGGACTAACCTGATTTGGATTCTTCAAGACAAACTTATGGAAAATCTCCCACAATGACCTAATTACGGACTGGTTCAGTAGAGAAACATGTACGGTGTTTCGCGTGTCACTGTTTCCTCCTTTGGATCTGAAATTGATATAGTGGAAACTATGTTTTGTGTACTTACGGCCAATTTTTACAGAATTCCAATCAAATGCTTAGAGAGAGAGTTATGATGATTTTCCCACGGTCACCTCTTTGAAATGAAATTCGGGAGCCTGAAAAATCCCTAACTTCCACAGACCCTACCTCCGAAAATATTGCGAATCAAGCTCTGAAATTTTTCCACGAAGTTCCTTAGGATCACGTCTTTGCTCTATGAAAAGTTTATCTTCTGAATCCTCGTAGAAAAAAAGTTATATCACAAATTCCACGATGACCTGTTTAGGTTAAATTCAGGAGCCTGCAAAAATTCCTATTTTTCACAGATCATATCTCCGAAAATGTTGCGAACCAAGATCTGAAAGTTTTCCATGAAGTTCCTTAGGATTTAGGCTTCTCTCTGTAACAATTTCAGCTTCTGAACCTTTGTAGAAAATTTTTTATAGAGAAAATTCCACAATGACCTGTTTGGCAGTGAAACCCTAGAAGCCAAACCTCTGATACAAAATGTTATGAAACTAGATCCAAAATAGAAGAAAAGAGAGATAAACGCCTTAGAAATCAGCCACTTCAAGGGGGAAACCTCCAATACATTACATAAATGAACAATTCTTCGATGATACAAATGCCCAAAACCTCCTTCTATATATAGGAGTCCATGAGGGGACAATATAATGCTAGCCGACTTAACAATAATAATGTAAGGGCACAATAATAACAATATTGGGGTTATAGGGGTACAACAATAACAATAAGGGGGATACAATAATAATAATAAGGACTAAAATAGTAATATTGGGACCTAACACAACATGTACACATTGCCACATGCACACAACACCATATGTACACAACACTACATATCCAACATGCCCACGACACCATATGTACACAATACCACATATCCAACATGTAGACAACACCACATATACATGTACACAACACCATAGGTACAAAATATACAAAATATACATTAAAATTATAGAAACTATATAACATATGCATGCATATATCCAGATTCTCTTGATCTAACAATATTTATCTTCTTGCTAAATACAGAATCCTTCCACTATTAATATTTTGTGGAAATTTAAAAACTCAATTGCAAACACATGAAGCAATAAAAACAATCACACATAACATAGTTGTTTAACGGGAAAGACTGAAGCTAAAAAACCCCAACTATCATATATTATGTATCATGGAGATCAAGCAACAATCTCATACAAAGCTTAGTACATCAAGCTCTCAGTACAATCAATTGTGACACACTAACATGAAGAAATCTGCAAATCCATGCAATGATTTCTTGCCACTTGATAGCCTGCCTCCACTACACAATCCTTGCTGAAGAAGACCCTTGAATGAATTCAAATTAGTCTTGCCTTGACTGCGCAATCATCATTGGCAACTCCAATTGTGTGTGATGCAATCAATGCATCACTATAGTCACAACGAATAGTCCATCTCACCCTTTCACCTACCTTTCCACTGGGTCTCCACTGGAACTGAAATGCATTGTAATTAACTACTGTATTTGTTCAGTTGATTAGTGAGGTATTATTTGTGAATTAATTAACTAATTAATTCACTTAACTCTCACTAGTGTATCTTTCAATTAGACTAGATACAACTGGCTCAACTGAGTTTAACTCCAATAACTGAGTTAAACTGAATAAAAACTCCATGAACTACTCTTCCAAATCTGTCATAACTTTGCCACTTTATTTCTAACTGAGTCCTCCATGCGTGAGCCACCAATAAAGCATAGAAATTGCGTAATTCCTTCAGCCCACTGATTTTCCAAATCTATATACTGAAATAAAGTGCTCCAAGAGAATAAGTTGATATTTAGAATCTGATTATTATTAAGGGCTAATAATAATCGACACATCTATTTTTAGATCGATGATCTATAAATATACTTCGCCCAATCTTCTAAAAATAGAATTTCATCTATTTTTCCAACTTGACCAACCATCCACAAATAGCATCCTGCAAATTTTGAAATATGATCACCATGTCTAAAAATAGACTTACACCTAAAAATAGCTCGCGGGCCCACTTAGTGAAGGTGACTGATTTTCACTAAGCTTCATCATATTGTTGAATATCAACATTCCATCTCAACAAGATAGGGATTATCCTTCACCCCGATCCTGCCTCTATGTTATTTGAATTTGCTCTTTCCGAGTGCCTTCATCAGAATATCTGCATCTTGATCTTCCGTAGGAATGTATTGAAGCAACATGATCTTCCACTGCATACAATCTCTGATATGATGATACTAGATATCAATATGTTTAGATCTATCATGAAACACAGGATTAGTCAAGAGTTTAATGCAACTCTGATTATCACAATGTATCACTGTAGGATCTAAATATGAACCGAACAAACCAACTAGGATCTTCCTCATCCAGATAGCCTCACATGCAGCTTGAATTGCTGCCATGTATTCTGCTTCTGCTAAACTGAGTGCCACGGATATTTGTTTCCTGCTGTACCAAGAAATTGCTGTAGATCTGATAATGAAAACCTCTCCTGATGTGCTCTTTCTGTCTATTGGGCTGCCTACCCAATCTGCATCCGTGAAGCCATGCAACTTCACCTCATCCGTCTGTCTGTACCATAAGCCGTACTCATATGTGCCCCTGAGATACCTCAAGAAATTCTTGCCTGCCTTCCAAAAGAGCTTGGTAGGCTTAACCATCGCTTGTGAAAGATGGTCCACCACATAACATATGTCTAGTCTTGTATTAACTAAATACATGAGCAAATCCACCAACTGTCGATAAAAAGTGGCATCCATTACCTCTGCTAATGTAGCATCCTCTTTCCTCCAATTTTTTGGAAGAGGTGTGTTGATAGGCTTGCAGCCTTGCATGTGAAACTTCTCTAGTATCTCTTGAGCATACTTTCCTTGAGACAAAAATAGTTCACCTTCTCGCTGCCATATTTCCAATCCAAGGAAATAATGAAGGAGGCCAAAATACTTCATCTCGAACTCCTTTGCAAGATCTACCTTGCATGAGTGTATCAAATACTCATCCCCCATTAGTATTAAATCATCAACATAAAGAACAACTATTAAAATCTTACCCTCCACCACAATTTGGTACAGGTTTGCATCCACCTCACTCTCGGTGAAACCAAGTCCGGTGAAATAGCTGTCGATCCGAGTGTACCAAGCACGTGGTGCTTGCTTTAGCCCATACAACGCTCTTTTGAGCCTGCACACATGTGACTCGCTGCTGAATATTTTGAATCCTTCAGGCTGCTCAATGTACACTTATTCCTCAATGGTCCCATTAAGGAATGAAGTCTTCACATCCATCTGATGAATGTGCCAACCCATCTGCGCTAAGAGAGCAAGGATGGTCCTTATGGAAGAATACCATGCGACAGGTGCAAAGGTTTCTTCATAATAAATCCCCTCGATCTGTGAGAAGCCCCGTGCAACAAATATTTCCTTATACTTCTCGATGCTCCCATCAGCAACTTGCTTTACCTTGTAGATCCATCTTGATCCTACAACTGATTTTCCTGCTGGCCTTGGAACAATCTCCCAAGCATTGTTTCTGACAATGGAGTCATACTCCTCCACCATGGCATCTACCCATGTGGGCTCCTGCATTGCTTATTCAAAATAAGATGGATCTATCACGACACACTTGCTCATAAGAGCCATGTCTCCAGTAAATTGGTCAGGTGACTGTCTTTTTCTGTGTTGTGATGTAGGGACTCCTACATTCTGTGCCACATCAAGCTTGAGTCTCTCAGCTTCTGTGGTACGCTTTCTGCTAGTTCTGATGTTTGGTTCTGCATGAGTGGACTCCTACACTCCATGAAATTCCTCCTGTGGCTGATCCCCATCTGGAGGTTCATCTTTCGGAACAGGCAGTTCCTCCTCTACATGTAAGTCTAGCTCCCTCTCAAGCAAAGATCGTGCAACACCCACAATCATTCTGTTCTTCCTCTCCACGACCCCATTCTACTGTGGGTTATGAGGCGCTATTAGTTCTCTTCAAATTCCTTCTTTTCTATAGAAGTATTTGAATTCGGTTGAGATATATTCACCACCATTATCACTCCGTAGAGCCTTCACTTGCTTCCCCGACTCCTTCTCCACCAATGCTTTAAACTCACAGAACTTTGAGAATGTTTCGCTCTTCTTCTGCATGAAGAAGATCTAGCATCTATGAGAATAGTCATAAAAAAATATAACATAAAACTTGTGTTTTTCTGTTGAAGCAACTGAGAAAGGTCCACACACATCTGTGTGAATTCTCTCCAAGATCACCAAAGCACGATTCTTCTTCTCATGAAAGGTGGTCTTCAAAAACTTACCCATAGTACATCCCTTGTGAACTCTACTACAAAATCTTCAAAGTGCCATTGTGAAGATGGCCCAATATCCTGTGCCATAATTCGCCCTCATCCTAGCTCACCACTTCTTCTGCTTTTCCCATCATTGCAACGCAACCGTCTATATCTAGCTTGTAGAGATTCTTAACTTGAATCCCTATCCTCTTGGTTTGACCCGTTGTTTTATGTTGCAGAAAATCTTTTCCATCGCTAAAAACAACGTCATAACCTCTGTCTTCCAACATTGCGACTGAGACCAAGTTCTTCTTCAAACCTGGAACATGCATAACATATTTTAACAAAAATGTATTACCTGACTCCCTCTCAAAGGTAATGGTCACAATGCCGGTCGCACTGTATTTTCCATCATCGCCATCTCTATATGCATTTGGAGATCCTTCTCCTACAAGTCACTAAACAACTCCTTGTCTCCCGTCATATGGAAAGACACACCACTATCAAGATACCACACTGATCCCATTGAGCTTGAAACCAAGCATGTGATCAAAGAGAAATCAAGTTCAAATTGTGAGGCTAAGGCCTCACCCGATGCAGCTCCAGCATCCTTCTTGTTCTTCTTCTTCTATGGGCAGTTAGTGGTGAAATTCCCATGTTCGTGACAGTGAAAACACTTCACCTTGGACAAATCCTGCTTCTTACCTTTAGCCTCGGATTTTGGAGAAATTTTTTTCCCCTTCCCTTTCCTTGCTTTGGCAGACAAAGCACAATTATCTTCATCATCATTCTTCGATGAAGAGCCATCCCTGGTACTTCGCCTTATCTCCTCCTGCACAAGATCTGACCAAAGTCGCTCCCAACCCGACAATTTCTCCCATACATTGACAAAGTATTTGTAGCTATGCCAACTCTTCGGATGCCCCAAAAGAGCCAAGATCACCAAGTCATCATCATCAAAATTAATCCCCGCACTTCCCAGTTCATCCCTATAGTGGACAAACTTCGTGAGATATTTTGGAATACTGTCGCCCTTCTCCATTTTTATTTTTCTGAGCTTATCTTTTAGCGCCAACTTCCTCTGGTCGCTGCTGCTTTGGAAAAGATATATCAAAGCCTTCCACATTGCAAATGGAGTGGCTTTCACGTGAATGCTGGACACAATATGGTCCTTAACACCTTCCAACATAATTCTTCTTGTCTTTGCTACCTTCTTTTTCCATGCGTCAAGTAATGCAACATCGCTAGAACCAGGTTTAGGAACATTGCTATCGATGAACTCCTTCAGTCCATTATCTTCTAGCACCGCCTCCATCCTATCCTTCCAGGTTATGTAATTCAAGCTACCCTCAAGGGCATACTCTAATCGCAACCCATTGAAAGACATTTCAATGTATACTCAACTGTCGCACCAAGAAATTTCTGCAACAAATTCGAATTGTCCACCAGTGCAAACTCAACAATTCTTCACAATTGCAATCTTTAAGAATTAACACTGCTCCGATACCATGTAGAAATTATATAACATATGCATGTATATATCCAGATTCTACTGATCTAACAATATTGATCTTCTTGCTAAATACATAATCCTTCCACTGTTAATATTTTGCGGAAATTTAAAAACTCAATTGTAAACACATGAAGCAATAAAAATAATCGCACATAACACAATTGTTTAACAGGGAATCCTGAAGCTAAAAAACCCCAACTATCATATATTATGTATCATGGAGATCATGTAACAATCTCATACAAAGCTTAGTACATCAAGCTCTCAATACATTCAATCGTCACACACTAACATGAAGAAATATGAAAATCGATGCACTGATTTCTTGCCACCTGATAGCCCGCCTCCACTGCACAATCCATGCAGAAGAAGACCCCTGAATGAATTTGAATTGGTCTTGCCTTGATTACTCAATCCTCATTGGAAACTCCAATGTGTGTGTGATGCAATCAATGCATCACTATAGTCACAACGGATAGTCCATCTCACCCTTTCACCTACCTCTCCACCTACCTCTCCACTGGGTCTCCACTGGAACTGAAATGCACTATAGTTAACTGTTGTATTTGTTCAGTTGATTAGTGAGTTATTATTTGTGAATTAATGAACTAATTAATTCACTTAAATCTCACTAGTTTATCTTTCAGTTAGACTAGATACAACCAGCTCAGCTGAGTTTAACTCCAATAACTGAGTTAAATTGAATAACAAATCCATGAACTACTCTTCCAACTCTGTCATAACTTTGCCACTTCAGTTCTAACTGAGTCATCCATGCATGAGCCACCAATAAACCCTAGGAATTGTGTAATTCCTTCAGCCCACTGAATTTCCAAATTTGTATACTCAAATAAATTTCTCTAAGAGAATAAGTTTATATTTAGAGTCTGATTATTATTAAGGGCTAATAATAATCGACACATCTATTTTTAGATCGACGATCTATAAATAGACTTCGCCCAATCTTCTAAAAATATAATTTCATCTATTTTTCCAACTTGACCAACCATCCACAAATAGCATCCTACAACTTATGAAATATGATCACCATGTCTAAAAATAGACTTACAACTAAAAATAGCCTGCGGGCCCACTTAGTGGAGGTGACTGATTTTCACTAAGCTTCATCATCTTGTTGAATCTCAACAACAGTAGTACTATAGATCCAGAGACCACACTATCTCTACCAGGAAACCTTTCCAAGGGTCCTAAAAAGTAGGAGATCCCTTTGCATGCATCCTCTTAGAACTCTAAATCTATTTTCGCAAGCTAACTAAGTCTTCTTGACTCAGTTAACTAATACAAGTTGTCATGATATGAAATTACAAGTTTTTTCTTTCAATTTAATTAAGGGAAAATTAAATCAAAAGCCTTATATGTTAGCCATTTTTGGGTGCCATTTTCTGGATTTCATTTCTGGATGCCAATTTCACAGTTTATTGTTGCAAATTTCAACAGTACACATCACCACCTTCACAATGTGTACACAACACCATATGTACACAACACCTCTTGCACAACGTGTACACATTACCACATGCACACAACACCGCATGAACCACATGTACATAGCACCACTTGCACACAAAACCACATGTACAACTTGCACACCGCATCATATGTACACAACACCGAACATACAACATGCACACAATACTATATGTACACAACACCACATATCCAACATGCACATAACACTATATGTGCACAATATTGCATATATAACATGTCAATAGCATCATATGTACACAACAACTCATATGCAACATGTACATAACACCATATGTACACAACACCGCATATACAACATGCACACAACACCATATATACACAACACTACATATCCAAAATTCCCACTACACCATATGTACACAACACCACATATCCAACATGTAGACAACATCGCATATACATGTACACAACACCATAGGTACAACATATACAACATATACATAACAATAGTACTACAGATCCAGAGACCACACTATCTCTACCAGGAAACCTTTCCTATTATTTATTTCCACTATCCATGCTTGTCCCAACATGTCGCAGATCACACTATTATCATTTAGCTAACGTATCCCTTAGCATAGCCTGCCATACCATATACATAGACATAGTAAAAACAAATAATATAAAATCATATCCACATGATACTAACCTCATTGATATGTGAGGGCTACTCTTCCCACTTGATTCCTCATAAAACTAGGAACCTCATCATGCCATTTGTTGTAGCTTATTTTTCGCCTCTTGGATTTGGACAAGGAAATATAAGGTAGTGAATTTTTCCCTAAACCAATGAAGCAGACAATGCCAATATTCATTAGGTTTTATGCATGATTTTTTGAAGCCCATGCAAAGTCTCAAAACATGGATGAAGTGATGGAGAGGGTCAAGGCTTCTATTGTAAAGTCTCGATGCTCAACTGTTGAGAAAATTTCCACAACAAAATAAAATATAAACAACACTGATGATTTGAATGGTGGTTCTTTTCACAGAATAATCTCACATGATTTTTCAGAAAAATCCCATTCACATGGGAGTACATATGAATAAGAAATGGTTGTTTTTTCATCTTCAAATAGAACAAAAACTACCTATCTTCTATTCACAAAATATTGATGCTTATTAGAGGTTTTATCAAGTCAAATCCTGCTGATCAGAGTCATTAAAATAACATGGCACATGAAATATGTGGACTTCATCTCTATGGGAATTCTTCAGATATGCCTGGCTATATAACGCATGTCTTGCAGTGGAAAAATTTACAGTTTGATACAACGTTTAAAGTCTTGTAAATGTTTTCATTGATCTTCTTCACATGAAGGCAGATATAGTGGAATTTATTGAAATATCATCTTCTACATTAGTCTGGCTTGTAAACCATTTCTTATCTCTTCAAGATTTATCAAGCATAAGAGTGACAATCAACAAGCAACTTGAATGGGAGGAATACTTACACAACGTCAGTAAATCAAAGGTTGGAGGAACAATTAGTCCAGAGTTTATGAAAGGAAAGACTCCCGTGACTACTAAAAATGAAAGTGGAAATAAATAGTTGGCTTCAACATTAGATATTATTGGTTCTAACTCAAACAACCCAATTTAAAATGCATCACCTCAACTTAAGGATGTGAAAAATATCATGGCAGAAAAAGAAATTACTATATGCAAAATGAATGAAGAGATTGGTAGACTGAATGGTGAGCTTAGTTGCTTAAAGTTGGAAAAAGAAAAACTAGAAGAGAGGTTTCAACTAGCAAATGCTAATGTTGAAACCATTCAGGTTCAACTATAAGATTCAAAGCAAAATATTTCAAGATTAGAGTCGTAAATTTCTTCAACCATGGAAGAGGGAGAGCTACTGGAGGAATAGTTGGCAGCGCATAAATATTTAAATGAGAAACTAACTTCTCGAATCTATACCGTTGAAACTAAACTAACTCAGGCTCAAGAAAATTGTAGCTCTTTCCAAGTAGAACTGGAAGAGAAACATAAACATTTCTAGGAATTAGAGGCAAAATTTTTTTCCCCGCAACAACAATTATAGAGTGTAGAAAAGCAAAGAAAAAATAGACATCTCCAGGAAATAAAATTCAGGATCATTTTTTGAAAAAATGAAGGTGAATTTCAAAAATCCGCGATCTGGGTTTTATGCAGAAAGGCCCTAATTGACTTCATTGTGAGAATTTTTCAAAAATTCGAATATGTTTTGGATATTTTATGAGTTATTTCAAACACGAAATGCCTTGCACACTATGGACGAATTACTAAAATTCGATTTCTATGTTAAAAATTCGCATTTTCAATTTTGAGCAATGGGAAAGCGAAGCTCCAGGGTGGAAGAATTCCAAAAATAAAACGAGAATATGGAATTGTTAAAATTCAAGTGAGAAGGCCACCTCAAGAAAATAGAAATATGGAGTTGTTAAGCATTATGATGATGAAGAATTCAGAAATTGCAGTTGTCTGATTGCAGATGTAATTGGCAGCTCAAGTCAAGCGTAAGCTTAATATGCTTAGCTTTAAGGCCTTCTCAAGAAAATCCAAATATGGAAAAGATGATGAAACTAAAATAGGGGTGGAAAATGCAGATGACTTTGATAATGAGCCACTTATGACCAAATTAGTGAAATATAAAAACATGAGAATACAAGAGGAAAATATGTTTGAAGCATGTGACAAGGCTTTCAATAATTCGGGAGTTGATGATAATTTGTGACCAGAATTACGAGAATGTGAAAGGAGGTGAAAGATGTAAATTTTTTAGAAGCATAAATTCAAGGAGCTATCTGTTTAATAATTTCCTCTGTTTTATTAGTAAAATCCATTACAAGTTTTCCTTCCAGTTACAGGGACAGTTCCGATAGCACCTGACATCCAAAAACGTGTTGCCTCTACCTCACTTCCTGATGTACACGATGAATTCACTAAACAAGAACTTCCAGAAAATCACATCCTTTATAGAGCCACTAGAATGTTGCAATTTGTATTGAGCTTTACTACAGGAACCAAAAATCTGATGAATTTTATATGGGTTTCGAACGAATTTTTCTGAACACTTAAGGTTCTAAAGTATAAATCAGATAGGCTATTTTCTTGTGAAAGGTTGTCATGATATTTACTAGCCAAAGGAAGAGCATCAGATGCTTTGCCACATAAGGTTTGAGTTGGAATTTGATTCAGAAGAAAGATATGATGTGCATATTGCAAGATGTAAAGGGAGAATATAAGATGAGATGAATTCATAAATTGTTGAGAATATTTACGAGGGAGATGAATATACTTAATCAATTACAGATGGGTCAACACAACTTAGTAATTTTTCTAGAAGTTTTAAAATCATCGATGGTCCAACACATTTTAGCCCATATCGAATAGGATCCTGGGAGTATTAAATGTAGGAAGTTTATGACAATGAGTGGTCCCGTAGGTGGATTCATCAAAACTGCTTATCAAAAGATCAATAGTTAATAACTATTACGACATCACTCATCCTTTATTTCAAAAATTATTGGGGTATTCCTGTAAATGGTTTTTGGCTACGGATTAATGACATATGGCTCACAATAAATCTAGGTCCCACATGCCATCTACGCCCATTTTTTTATTTTACCCTTTTTATGTGCAATCAATTTTATTAAATGTGCCCAACATTGTAACAGGGGCACATTAATAATGTTATATATATTATTCATTCAATATATATAACATTTAAATTTATTAATGTAACTTTATTATTATTATTTTTTTTTAATTTTTTTGAGAAGTAGCAGTTTGGAACTGTTTGAGAATAAGTTTTGAAACTGATTATAACAGTAAAAAAGTTAGGGCTAGGAACATGAATAAAAGACCAGAAATGAGACATTTTAGGGGTTCCAAAATTTTGGACCTCAGAAGCAATCACAATTTTGTACTTTCACTCTTCATGTGCATTTGAATAAATTTTTCACAGTGATTCCAAAATTTGTTGGGTATGATAAGTTTTCTCTGTCACATATTTTGTTAATATTTTCTTCTTAGAAAAGAGTAATGAAGCTGTTGGGATTTGATTTTACAGTTCCGTGAGTTTGAGATTCAGTAAATTAAAGTTAAAAACCCTTAATGATGCACTCCTCTTCTCTAAAGTCCATTTCATGCTAGTCATATTAATCAAGGTTATGGGGTTTTATAAAATGACGGGACAAAAAATTAATTATTTTACAATTTTAAATAAATGTCTTGGGCACTGACCTCTACTCAACTAGGGGTTGTCTCTCAAGGTACAACACCATTCACTTGCATAATAAATCATTCCTACATACCATGTTAGATACTAAAATACCATTCCTACATAAATCTGACATTTAAACAACTTGTAAACATACCATGTTAGATAAACCAAATATACAACATAATCAAAATCATACCTCAATGTATCTCATGGGAGGCTATCACAACTGCAAATCTGTCCATATTAGTACGACACAATATCAAAATTATATCAACTCATACCTAAATATCATGACCATAACCATTTGCACATGCCAATCTAGATTAGCATGATACACATAACATCAAGATCTTAAATGTTGTAACATGCCTCTCCCCTCAGATTTACCCACTTTCACCCACTTACCCAAGGTAAACATGAGATGAGAGGTTGTTTATGACAAAAATCAACCTCCTAGGTGACCTTAAGGAAATGGAATCAACAAAATAAACCTTACTGACTTCCTTCAAGCACCTCAACACCCTCCATAAGTAATTTAACACCTCTAGGTGTCCATCCCCTGAGCCAACTTAAATTTACTTTATCTAGAGCCCCAATTTCTCCCTTGCCAAGACTTCCATTCGATTGTAAACCCCCAGTCGTTGCCATAGGCCTGCATCAGTGCGTCTGTGGCCTTTTCTACTCAGTGTTGTAACAACGAATGTGAATTTTAAGGCTAGTTTTCAGGGTTGGGGCCAAGCCTCTGCCCAGAAATCCATATAAATTTCAAAAATGATAAAGTACATGATTAAAATGATTATAAACCAAAAATTGGAACCAAGACTAGACCCGACCATCCCCAGCCGGGACTGAAATTCCGTCAAACACTTGGTAGATATGCAACCTACAGTTCATGAATGCAACTCTGGGCATAAGGGAATGAAAAACCATATGATACTTAGCAAGAAGGATAATCACCCTCTCCTATTAGCTGTCTTAACTTCTATTAGGTATTTCATGCATCATTATTTCAATTACAAGTAAAAACATGAAAATAGCCATGACTAAAACTAGTCATATATCCATGATTATAGCCAACATATAAACATATAAATAACCATAATATAAAAACCATTAAAGCCACATAATAAAAAGTAAATTTACTGATAAAAATCGATAGAACTTAGCTTTAATTAAACATAGGTAAGAGCCAACCAGGTTTTGGACTTCCATGTACCACTCGATTGTAGACATGGTTGAACCAAATATTTCTTTCGATCAGTAACCCCCATCTTATATTCTAAGCATGAATGTGGGATATCATGTGATAAAAAAATCCAAAAAAACCAAGGTAATCTAGAGGTTAAACCACCTCCACCCTCTCCATACCATTATCTCACCTATAACAAAACTGAGATAAAAAAAAACTTAAACGAGCTTGGAATGCCTCTAGATTCCTTCACCATCCTTGAGGAATTTTCCTGTCTCCAAGTCTTTAGGATTTACTACATTCTAGACTAGATCATTAGGCCCTAATTGAGACTCCACCCTCAGTCTTTACCATGTATCCTGCCATTACTGGTCAAGGGATTCCTAGGAATTTGGGAATGTTCCTGAGACAACCTCTGCCCCTGATTCTGGAACTTCCAAAGCTCAAAACCAAAAACAATCCCATCACACCATGTCTATCCAGAAATGGAAATACAAGGCTTAAAACCAATGAAAAAATGCGGAAAACCATGCCATTAAAAACAAAAGGACCAAATACAAAGATGCATATACCATGCATGTCAAAACCAACTAGGAAATCACACATGCAATCTATTACCTGCAAGTATTCCTTTTGAAGCTTTCTTGTTCCAACCTTTCCTTGCTTGATATTTTATTTCCTTTGCCTTATTTTCCTTTCTTGATCTAATGCCGAAGTGCTCCAAGATAAATCTAAGTGTCCAAGAGTGAGAGAGAGAAAATAAACAGATAGCTTCAAAAATGAACTTAAAAAAATCTTGACAAAATCTTACCAACTGATCCACAGAAGCATTTTTATTAATGAGGCCTCTATTTTCTTAGTTTTCCATTATTTTCCTTCATTTTCCTCCTCATATGCAACTTGTCACCTTTCACCTTCATTTTCTCCTAGTTTCCTTTATTTTCATAAATAAATGTGCCAAAAATAAAATTTTCCTTTTCAAAGCCTTAGCCATTACATTTTCCAAATTCCCCTTAGTTATAAACACAACAAGTGATGCCCATTGGATATCTTTCCCAACATTCATCTTGGAATAAGTTTCCCTTAACTTTTGTCTTATTTTTTCCTTTATTAACTTTTATTACATGAAATTTTAGCCCGGGTCTGTTAAAGAACCATCCCCTTTGGGGAATACCGTCTGTTGATCATATGGTTAACATTAGTAATTTTTAAAGATAACCTTGAGTAGCCAAGTATCGAATGTCATGACTCGTGGTGAAAAGTTTAAATGATGGCTGGAGAGAAATGATGCTAAGCTAAGTCACGTGGCTGAATAACTAAGCACATGTCCAAACAGGGGGCTAAATTGTTTTTGAGCCTTCAAGGAATGCATTTCCTCTTAAACACATCATCCTTGAAGCCTCTTTGTGCCCTTGTCCTTTGATAAATCCTCACCACTGTTTCCAGTTTAAAAGCCTCACTGTTTGTGTGAAGAATGCCCAAAAAGGCCTTTTCCCTCTTATTTCATTCCCCCTAAACCTCTATTTTCATAACCTTTTCTCCCCTTTTAATTCCCCACTTACCCTTCAAATCATCCTAACTCTCCTTTTAAGCCTTTCAAATACCCTTTGACTGGTTTAATAGCCCCTTTTCCCTCTACCGTTTCCCTCTTTTGGCCTTAAAACGTACTAAAAATAGGCCAAAATCCCACTTTTTTAACATACGCAGGCTTAGCCCTTCGCTTTAATTCTTACCCATACTATAAAGAAAATACGCGTAGCAAAGGCTACAAAAGATGGGCGTGATGCAGGAGCATCAAGGCCATTTCTCATTTGTAAATATGTGATAAAAGGGGGGTGTGACATTTTTAATATTTTAAATAATTTGTTATTTTTAATAAAATAGGAGATAATTATGAAAAGTGAGGATTAGGTAAATATTCTTTTATTAAATAAAAAGAAAATGAGAGAAATAGTTTAGGAGAAAAATTAGAGATTAGGAATTCTATGTATGGGACTTTGTTGAGTCCACACCTAAAATATAGATTTAGTTGAGGATTAGGTGAAGAGATATTTTGAGTGAATTAAATGCATTATTTTTGTATAAATAGGAGTGGGTTTTGTGAAGAAAAATAGATTTGAATAGTGAGAATGGTTGAGAGCAGGTTTTGAACAGCCAAGGCTGTAAGCCTCTGGGCAAATTGTAAGGGCCTAAATGTTGAATATCTGGCCAGGAAGAAAAGTTTGTAAGTATTTTGTTTATTAATATGATAAGTGTGGTTTTTAGAGCTTTATTGGTGGATTTAGAAATTGGGTATTTAAATTCTGTTATTGTGATTTGGAATAAGAGTGCGCATATGGATTATTGATGATAATTCAATGAACCTGAGTGAGATCGAAGATTATATATAAAGGTTGATTGTTCGGCATACAGCTCTGCATATAAGTTATTAATCTCGCATGATAATTGTTAAATTATATTGGTAAATCCATTTCGTCGAATGAATGGTTGTTTTATATCGATATGAATTTGATCGACCGCAATTAAAAAGAGAGAGCACCCAAGAGCATATGAAGTCATGAAGCTAAGAAGGGTTCGAGTTTAAAGAGTCAGAGCTAATTGATAGTTGAATGCGTTGGTCATATTATGGTAGCTGCAGTGGACCGATTGCAGAGATAGTCATTGGATTAATGCGCATAACTAAATCAAACCCAGCATTATGAAATTAAAGGCTGCGTTTCATTATGATATATGTTTGAATGTTTATAAGTTGCAGGTTGGGATCGATTTGGAAAATCGAGCGCTCTAAGGTAAACAAATGCTGGGATGGATTTTCAAATAAAAATCACGCTACAAAGATCAAATGAAATTAAGTTGTGTAGACATTAGCTAAGGCACAAATATTTCCAGACAGTGTGGACCAATCTAATTGCAGAGAAGGAAAACCAATCAACGAGCTGGCAAAGTCATTAAATTACAAGTGCTGAAGAATTCAATCTGGCAAAGTCAATTATAGTGTTAATGAATGCTGGAAGGGAATTTTGAAGGACTTCAACAGTGTGGAAGACCTGGTGATGTATCATCGAATGGAATTTGATGTGGCATAGTTAATTAAAAAGTCAATGTGTAATGTTGATGGGCGACATTCTGCAATTGGTATGAATTGTTCTGCAGATGGTGGACTGTATAAGCCAGGAGCACTGGCACTAAAATCAGCATGTTCGAGCCTGTGCATGAAATCGAATTGTGAATGGAATATTTCTATGTGGATTAGTCGAAGTCTAATGAATGTGTGACCTTGATTTCCTGATTTGAACCAGGTTGATTCCATGTTCGGTGAAATTGGGTTGTATAACTTGGTTTTTTGCAGAATTCAATTGCAAAGGAAGTTCTTATCGTGGATCGACAAGGCATTCATGGAGTGAAAGGACTGATCGGGAGGTGCGTATGAATGGTGGGAAACGGGGTTATCACGGATGTCGTTATACCCTGCAGATTTAGTTTGTATTACATTGAGGTATTCACAAACTATGAGTCAAATGACATTTGAATGAGATTGCATTGATATGCATTGAACAATTAAAGGAACTCAAGCGTATTATCGGATGGTGGCATTTAAGTCAATGCGTGAAGATTGCAAATGTCAAATGTGAAAATTTACATGTATTGTTGGTTTGGTTAATCAAAGTCAAGCTTGATTAAAGAAAGGCAAGGGGGAATTATAAATTATTGGGAAAACCAAACAAAGATTTTTCTAATGTGAATTTAAATCTTTGGGAATTTGAAGTTGTATCCAAGTTGGGTTGATTGCATGAAATTGTGAGTTATCTTGGTATGAAGATTGTGAGTTATGATATGTTAAAAAGCTTCCACATGCAAATGATAAAATGTGAATTTGCCAAGAATTGAAAGGTAAGCTTCCGCATATTAATTGAGATTTCCAGTGGTAGAAATTTTCCATACATTGAGGTTATTGATTGGGCAGATGCTGAGATGCATGTTCATATGCATGGATTTAAAGATTCTGGGGTATTGCAGGGTTGGCCCTGCATCATTTTTGGTATCAGAGCTTGGCTCTGTTGAAATTGAAGAATGTTTGTTCTTCTGAATGAGTGCAAGAAAGTTTTATTGAGAACTGAAATGTACTTTTGAATGTGTGATGAATAATTGAAAGGAAGATCAGATTTTTAAATCTGATATGCAAGCTACACAATTGCAAGTGAACAGGATTGCAATGGAGGACAATATCATGTAGGATCTTACAAGTGAGATGATTTTCTGATTGGAAATTTGTGATAAAGTTTATGGTTGCAGACAAGATGATGGCAGTGAACCTGACATTCAATTGAAGACTAGATAGGGAGGACAATTGTAGTGTCCTGAAGAGGAAGTGAGTTGAAGAGATATCCTATAGAGTGAGCAGAAGAGAGTGCTCAAGAGGTTCCAGAGGCAGTGAACCAGTACTTACCAAAAGACTGAGTGAGGAGAGCTTGGTGAGGTAAGTGGCAGCAGAAGAGATTGCTGTCGTAGAGGCTAGTGAAACTCATGGTGAACGAACAAATGATGAAGGAAATGATCATGGACGATCAGAGAAGAGGTTCAGAGGAATGCCATAGAGGTGAGATGACTGATGAGGTCAGAGAAAGAGAAATTGCAGTAATGAAGGTACAATTGCAGGTACTAGAAGAATGGCTGCAAGAGTAGGAAATTCAGAAAGCACGATGGATCTTTCCACTGAAGGGAAAGAGAGTGATTTGGCAACCATTGCAGATGAAGTTGAGGCAAAGTGTGATTGCCTTATTGAAGAAATGACTTAGATTTCTTGATCCAGATATGGAATTTGAAGATTCCACATGCAGATTTGTTCAGAAGGAAGTATTAGAGGAAGCAGTCGAGACTGAAAAGTCTTGCGATTTAAAAACTAATGAGTTGTGTATGTTTGTAGGTACAGTACAGGGAGATGAGCAAGCTTTAAAGTTTGTTCAAGAGAGAGAATTGAATCTGAAGGATTTTCAGATCGATGATGATATGGCAAGATCTCAGGAGGAAATGAAGACGAAGGAGTCTAATCAGAATGTTGGTGCAGAGAGAGAAGGACCAACTGATGACTGGTCAAGAGCTGGTGAAGGTATGGAAAATTATGTGAAGTTTCCGAGTTCTACTCCTAATGAAGTTGTTGAATTGTATAGGAAACTAGATCTTAAGAGAAGAGAATTGGAGAGACAAAGAACTTATGTATAGGATAATTTGCTAAGGAAGAAAGGCAGGAAAGTTTTCATGAATGACAGTCCTGGAGCAGAGGATAATAAGAAGAAGAGACTAGCTAACAGTCTCATGGTGAATGCAAATCAGTATACTGATGTGCTGACAAGGGAGTTGGAAGAAAAATCAAAGCAGCATACTGAAGTGTTGCCAGGAAAAGCTGAGGAGAAAGAAAGTAAAGATTTTCTGAGTCCTAAAGAAGACTTGGAACTATAGAGAGAAAACTTGGTGACAGAATCAACAAGTGAGACTATTGGGTCTTGTGATTTTGATGCTAACACTTTGATTGTGTTTACAGGTGATGTAGAAGACATTCCATCATTTGGAATTGTCTTGGAAGAAGAAGAATTGTTGCAGGTAGAAGATGAGACAGTCATGTCTCATAAGCAGAGGCTTGTTACCATGGGTGACAAGAAAGAGTTGGCTTGTCTGTATAGCCAAGAGAAGACTGGTGGACAAAATTTTGGAATTGCTACAGTGATAGAGGATGAGGCTACAGTGGTTGAAGAACTTGATCTGATTGCCAGAATCAATCAAGACGATGATGGACAATTACTGATGATTGTCGAAGGGGAAAATGAAGGTTATGCTGGAACTAATTTGCAGCATGTTGATAAAATGCTTGAAAAGAAATGGCTAAAATGTTTGCTGGAGACATTTGAACCAAAGAAATAAGTTGCAGATGAACTTACAGGTAATGAGCAAAAGAATGTTGCAGAGGGACAGGAAGTTTGGGAGGCAGTGACATTTATGGTGACAGCTGAAGTAACATGTGGGGCGACATTTATGGTGGCAGCAGAAGCAGCTATAGCAGCTGAATTAACAGGAATTGGAGACGGAAGTAGTAGGTTGGATATAGAGATTGAAAGCATCAGAAGACTGAGGATGAAGGTGTGTCAGAGACAACAGACAACAACAAGAAAGCAGAAGAATTTAAGCAAAATAAAGACAGCAAAAGATTGTGAGAGCACAGCCAGTGGGGCAATACAACATGAAGTGTGGAGACCTGGAGAAGAACATCAGAAAGAAGCAGCGACAAGTGGAAAGTTGCAGCACAAGATATGGGATCCAGGCATAAACAGATTCGAACACATGATTAGGCAATCATGATTAATTTTTAATGTTGGGAGTCTGATGCAGGAGCATCAAGGCCATTTCTCATTTGTAAATATGTGATAAAAGGGGGGTGTGACATTTTTAATATTTTAAATAATTTGTTATTTTTAATAAAATAGGAGATAATTATGAAAAGTGAGGATTAGGTAAATATTCTTTTATTAAATAAAAAGAAAATGAGAGAAATAGTTTAGGAGAAAAATTAGAGATTAGGAATTCTATGTATGGGACTTTGTTGAGTCCACACCTAAAATATAGATTTAGTTGAGGATTAGGTGGAGAGATATTTTGAGTGAATTAAATGCATTATTTGTGTATAAATAGGAGTGGGTTTTGTGAAGAAAAATAGATTTTAATAGTGAGAGTGGTTGAGAGTAGGTTTTGAACAGCCAAGGCTGTAAGCCTCTGGGCAAATTGTAAGGGCCTAAATGTTGAATATCTAGCCAGGAAGAAAAGTTTGTAAGTATTTTGTTTATTAATATGATAAGTATGGTTTTTAGAGCTTTATTGGTGGATTTAGAAATTGGGTATTTAAATTCTGTTATTGTGATTTGGAATAAGAGTGCGCATATGGATTATTGATGATAATTTAATGAACCTGAGTGAGATCGAAGATTATATATAAAGGTTGATTGTTCGACATACAACTCTGCATATAAGTTATTAATCTCGGCATGATAATTGTTAAATTATATTGGTAAATCCATTTCTGTCGAATGAATGGTTGTTTTATATCGATATGAATTTGATTGACTGCAATTAAAAAGAGAGAGCGCCCAGTACATATGAAGTCATGAAGCTAAGAAGGGTTCGATTTTAAAGAGCTGTGTTTTCAATTGATAGTTGAATGCGTTGATCATATTATGGTAGATGCAGTGGACCAATTGCAGAGATAGTCATTGGATTAATGCGCATAACTGAATCAAACCCAGCGTTATGAAATTAAAGGCTGCATTTCATTATGATATATGTTTGAATGTTTATAAGTTGCAGGTTGGGATCGATTTGGAAAATCGAGCGCTCTAAGGTAAAAAAATGCTGGGACGGAGTTTCAAATAAAAAACACGCTACAGAGATCAAATGAAAGTAAGTTGTGTAGACATTAGCTAAGGCGTAGAGATTGCCAGACAGTGTGGACCAATATAATTGTAGAGAAGGAAAACCAACGAGCTGGCAAAGTCATTAAATACAAGTGCTGAAGAATTCAATCTGGCAAAGTCAATTATAGTGTTAATGAATGCTGGAAGGGCGTTTTGAAGGACTTCAATAGCGTGGAAGACCTGGTGATGTATCATCGAATGAAATTTGATGTGGCATAGTTAATTAAAAATTCAATGTGTATTGTTGATGGGCGACGTTCTGCAATTGGTATGAATTGTTCTACAGATGGTGGACTGTATAAGCCAGGAGCGCTGGCACTAAAATCAGCATGTTCAAGCCTGTGCATGAAATCGAATTGTGAATGGAATATTTCTATGTGGATTAGTCGAAGTCTAATGAATGTGTGACCGGTTGATTTGAACCAGGTTGATTCCATGTTCAGGAAATTGGTTGTATAATTGTTTAATTGCAGAGAATTCAATTGCAAAGAAGTTCTATCGCGGATCGATAAGGCGTTCATGGAGTGAAAGGATCGACTGTGGAGGTGCGTATGAATGGTAAGTTGTGGAAGGTCAGTTTGATGCTGCGTTATAAAATTTATGCAGGATTTTAGTTTGTATTATACGCTGGAGGTATTCATAAACTACGAGTCAAATGACATTTGAATGATTGCATTGATATGCATTGAACGATTAAAGGAACTGGCGTATTAATGGATGGTGGCATTTAAGTCAATGCGTGAAGATTGGTAAATGTTGGAATGTGAAAATTTCATATGTATTAAGTTGGTTTGTCAATGTCAAGCTTGATTAAAGAAAGGCAAGGGGGCATTACAAATAATAAAACCAAACAAAGATTTTCTAATGTGAATTTAAATCTTTGGGAATTTGGGTTGTATCCAAGTTGGGTTGATTGCATGAAATTGTGAGTTATCTTGGTATGAAGATTGTGAGTTATGATATGTTAAAAAGCTTCCGCATGCAAATGATAAAATGTGAATTTTCCAGGAATTGAAAGGTAAGTTTCCGCATATTAATTGAGATTGCCAGTGGTAGAAATTTTCCAGACATTGAGGAAACTTAATTGGGGAGTGATTTCAATGCATGTTTATATGCATGGATTTAAAGATTATGGGTATTGCAGGCTAGTCCCTGCATCAGGCGTGGATGCTTCCTCCATGCTGTCTTAATGAATCAATTTAATGTACATCATCCACTCCTGTTACTCATTTTTCTCCTATAAGAATCCATAAGAACAGATGGTGAGGGTTCCAGATTTTCAGAAAAATATGCCGTGAGAGAATTTTGTATGAATTTTGGTTGAACTTTTATATGAATGCAAAGAGCCCGTTGTGTTTTAGTGACGAGGAGTTCCATATTTAACAAGGATTCTGGTCTTTGTGCTTCACAGTCAGTAACTCTCCCCTATATGTGATAGTTTAATTGTTCATCTCATTTCCATTCATTTCGCTTGTATCATGTTCTGGAATGCGAGTGGCTCACTGGTTTTTGGTCTGAATTTATCCTAATTGATACTCATGCTAGAACCCGTAAAGCGCTTTAAATATGGCTCAAGCGTGATACACAGTTTCATTTTCCACTTCAACCATAGTTCTGCTATATTAGCTTCTATGGGATGTTATTTTTAAAAATGCTATTGTCATGTATGGATTCTTAATTTTGTAAGCCCATTACATGTTGATATTTTTTTCTGGATATCATCCCAATGACAGTGAGTATTATCTCAATCTTTCATATGCAGTAAACACCTTCTTATTATTCATCTCTATGAGGTATTTTAGAAACCAACCCTCTTTATAGTAAGCTGCCTTTGAATTGTCTGATACATTGGTATTAGAGTTTCACACCTTGCCTCTGTAGTATTTCTTTCCCTGTGTCAAGTTTCTGAAAGTTTTGGTTCCATTCAAATTAACCTTCTTGTTTACAAGAGATAGCACGAGAGCCTTTTTCTGATAACTTCCCATATTATATCATATGCTCCTTGCTGTATAAGATGTCCTAGGCACTGGTATTTCACAACTCAAGGCTGTCTCTAGGGTTGAAAACATCTTTCTGGCACCATTTCCAGGGAAGCGAAGTTGAGAAAAGTTAAATCCCTGGGCCTCGACAAAACCTTATTCACTCTTCAAATAGGTGAGCATGGAGAGTTGAGAGTTGTAGATCCCTCACCTTGGCGACTCCACATTCATTTATCAGATAAATTTACTTGTAGTCCTTGCTCCTCGTAAGCCACACTTAAGGTCAGATACGTCTCAGCCAAAGACACCTTCTGTGTCTGACCCAGAGAAGATCCTACATAGAAGGAGTTGGAGGGAAAGACACTCAATCCATACTGAGATTCCTGAATTCTCTCTAGAAGAATTTATGTCCTCCTCCTCTCAAGTTGCCCAAGTGCAAGGTCTCGACTCCACTATGGGAGATACCGACTACTACTCAGATATTCCACCCCGGGGAGGGGTTCGAATTAAAGGAAAAGCTGAGTCAAGGGATACCACATATTACACCTTTCACCCTACTCCTGAAGTCGAAGAGGTCAAAGAAGTCACCGAAGTATATGCTATATTAACTTCTATGGGATTTTATTTTTAAAAATTCTATTGTCATGTATGGATTCTTAATTTTGTAAGCCCATTACATGTTGATATTTGTTTCTGGATATCATCCCAATGACAATTAGTATTATCTCAATCTTTCATACATAGTAAACACCTTTTGATTATTCATCTCTGTGAGGTATTTTAGAACCCAACCCTCTTTACAGTAAGCTGCCTTTGAATTGTATGATACTTTGGTATTAGAGTTTCACACCTTGCCCCTGCAACATTGCTTTCCCTGTGTCAAGTTTCTGAAAGTTTTGGTCCCATTCAAATTAACCTTCCTGTTTACAAGAGATAGCATGAGAGCCTTTTTCTAATAACTTCCCATATTATATCATATGCTCCTTGCTGTATAAGATGTCCTAGGCACTGGTATTTCACAACTCAAGGCTATCTCTAGGGTTGAAAACACCGTCCTCGGTGTTTAACCACACCTATACCCAGAAAAATCACCGAAAATAAAAAACATACTACACATGGAGATTTATAACTTAACTTGTTGCAGTATTTACAATGAACAACCTGCTAAAAACATGACAATTATACCATGTAATGGAGCTTTATAACACAACTCATTACAATATTTACAATAAAAACCACATATACTTATGCACATTTTCTTCAACCAACAAATAAATGTATTTTTCATGGATATTTATAAATCCAGTTCGATACAATATTCACAATAAGACACACATATATACATATGCATATTTTCTTTAACCAAAAAATAAAATATTATGATGATTACATATGAAAAAAGGAAGTCTAGAGGCTCACACCTCATCCCTAAAGGTAATACCAAGATTCACCTTCTTCCTAGGAAGTCCATAATCCACTTCCAAAGTCAAAGCTGCATCCAAGGTCTAACGCTGCAATCCTGCACCACTTGTTCTCTCAGTGAGAAATTACTAATTCAATGTTCCAAGGCACACTCCCAATGTGTATCTGATTCCATATAAAAATTATAATAACCAAAACAAATCCATCCTCGACCTTCTCTTCTCCATTATCCAATCCCTCAACAAATCTGGTCACCCCCTTCCGTACATTCACTCACCTTCTAAGTTCCTCGACATCCCATATCTCGGGCGATCCATCCCCTGGCAAGGCTTCATCGCATCAGAAGGTAAAACAACCAAGGCATATACCTACCTCAAAACCATCATACATGTCATATAATTCTCATGGAAATTAGAGTACACCACTGGGTATCAGTATCCCACAATAGCCTTGCTCTTGAAGTGCTTTATCAACATACTGCTGCCTATTCCAATTCCTTTCACTACTGTTACTAATTCTCGCAGTCAATTTCAACCACCCCAGCTGAGAAATTCTGTGATTTCCTGTACCAAGCACATAAATTCCAATAGATTCAAAATAAATTGAAATAAATTCACATCATACCTCATCAGTGGCCCGTTAATAAGTTACACGGAAATTATGTTTACTTCCTGTCACAACAAGTCAAACTAGATCTTTGACCAAATCATCATGTATAAGCATATCACATCTGGTTAGCTTGAAAAAAATCCAGTCAAATAAAAATCATAGATCACATGTAACCATCATAAATCAGAATCATAGATCACATTTAATCATCATAAACGAGAATCATAGATCACATGCATAATTAAAACTGAAATAAAAAATTGATACTTATATTTTAATGATTCTTTTCTTAAGCCTTTGTTCTTTATCCTTCTAAACAAAAATCGAATCAGTTTCCAAACCTGAAAAGCACCCAATGCCTTCTCTTTAATAAAAAATGGAATCCAAAGACTAAACTACCTCCCCCCTCAACATCAACAACAAGGACATCCAGAGACTAAACCACCTTAACCCTCAACAAAAACAAGGGTATTCAAAGACTAAACTAACTCAACCATCAAAAGAAACACAAGGGCCTTGAGAATCCCATGCATGCACATCCCATCACACTGTACAACACATACACATACACAATATGTAAGGAAACACATACACCTACACTTGGTGTACATAAATAAACATACACCTGCACCCAGTGTACAACACAACATATACACCTGCACCCGGTGTACAACACGAAACATAGACATACACACCATACAATACCATGAATACACATGTCTCGATACAACAACTTCACAATACCAATAGCACCATACCAAAAATACACAACACAAAATGTACAATGTGTACATAATACCACATGTACAACAATACCACATGTAAAAAATGTACACAATATAACTATATACCTATCCATCTGCAAAATGTGTACACAACACCACCCATACACGACACCACCTGCCTAACATGTGCACAACATCACATATACACCGAAACACCTGCATAAAGTGTACACAACACCAATTCTACAACGTGTACATAAGACCACATTTAAGGAACACCATATGAAAAACATGTACACAACAACACATGCACACATAACCACATGTACCACATGTACATAGCACCTAATGCATGCAACACCACATGTACAATCATGCACACTACACCATATGTACACAACACTGCACGTACAACCTGTACACTACACCATATGTACACAAAACCACATATACAACATGCACACTGTACCAAATGTACATATCATTGCATTTACAACAATTTCATAGCACCACCTATGCATAGTACTGCATATACAACATGTACCTAGCACCATCGGTACCCAACACCCCATATGAAATCATGCACACAATTTCATATATGCATAATACTGCATACACAACACCGGTACTGCACATCCCAATATCACATTGTCCTTACCAAGAAACCTTACTTCTAATGTCTTATCCATGCTTGTCCCAACATGTCGTGAATCATACTGCTTTCATTCCATTGATGTATCCCTCAACATTACCTGTCTATAACATAAACATAGACATAGTATAATCGCATAATATCAATTCAAATGCACATGATACTGACCTCATAGATATGTCATGGCCACTTTTCTCACTTGATCCCTCATAAACCAAGAACCTCTTCATGCCATTCACCTTCATAAGAAATCATTCCTCCACAATAATGATACCTAATGACCCTGTCAAACAACACCATACATACATATATATACGCATATAAACATCAACATAAAAAAATCACGATCTCTGATGACCTTGTCAGAAAATGGCATACATACATATTTATTATCATTAGTATAAAGAAATGATGATCCCCGATGACCCAATCAGACAACTGCATACATACATATGTGTATATGTATATATATAGACATCAACATAATCATGATCACAATATAATTACCAGGTATCATAGGGTAAGGTTAAGATAACTTCTTTTATCCATGCACAACATGCAAAACATTGAGAACAACCTTTCCCAACTTAGCCAAGGCATATAATTCCTAGAATCCATTTACTTTACCGTTTCTATTACCTTTCTCATGACTGTCCTGCCACCATCCATTTACCCCAATGGACCCAACCAATCCAACTAACTGTTATATCCTTCCCTTTAGGTGCCCTTTACTCATGCATTGAGCCTCATTTGGGTCTTACATTATGCATTGGGTACCACACAACTCTCCTCGAGCTTCATTATCTTTCCTCTTTCCCAAATAATTCCCAAGACCCTTAAAAAATAAAAGGCAAGAACAACAATAAAACAAGTAAAAAACCATGAAAACCAATAGCAACATGACACTGCAACAAAGTGGCATAGTTATGCACTAGACATAAAAAAACTACAAATCAAGCGCAAAAATCACAAATACCAAAAGCAAAAGAATAGAAACAAACACCATGACTCAATTCCCATGGCTTCCTAATACTTCCAAAGGAAAGCTCAACCTGAGGCTTCTCTAAGATTTCTTGGCAACATCCTTTTCCATGCAGCTGCCTTGCATCATACTTCCATAAACACATGAATGTCAATGCATAAATAACCATACAATATATTGGTAACCTTACCTTGCTGTGCCAAGCATGATGCATTGTAGCTAAATACACATGTCAACGACATGTTCCAAAGATCAAGGCATCATATATTTTTATTTTTAAATAAACCTTTACCAAGTCTAACAACCATGTCATAATAAAAAATCAACTCACATTCATCAGTCATAATACATAATACTATGACTATCACCTACTTAGACTTAAGTACATATTAGCTATTCTCAACACATATGTGTTAGTGAAACCATCTCAAATAATATCAATCCTTCATGCAATATTATAAACACAAACTCATATCATGTGTTGGATTGAGGGGGTCTAGACCCAGGTTTAGAGATCGCTGCATGAACCAACAAAACCCTCTATTACTGACCCTTTTGGAAAAAATATACTGTGTAGACCGAAGTCTCACCCAAGGAAATATTAGGGGATGCTAAAACCATGTTTCTGCATCCAGAGGGACTATGGAGTGTGGATTTAGGGATTATATTCACTTAGGAATTATTTAGAGCTTCACAAAACCAATATGCTTAATGTACATACGTTGTTCAACAACTCTATGTAATTACCTTGTGCACTACGTGATTCTACTTTATCATGCATTAATCATCATTTTAAACCAAATTCATGACTTTGCAATGAAAATATAGATAAGAACCTTGATCTAGCACAGTTAAGATCAAAACATAGATAAATCAAACATATAAGTAAAGAACACAGACCTGTCTTCAAAGTCTTCTATTATTAGTTCAGATCTTCTCAATATAATACTTTCTGCCTTGCGCACACATCCGCAGGGGTCTGTGCACTCAGCTATATACTTTCTAAGGTGTTCATGCACTCAGATGAAGGAACCTTCTCTTTTGTACAAAACAACAGAACAAAAACTACAATTCAAATCTAGCATTACATCCATATCCATTCTCCCTTTAAAATACATCCATAGACTCCATATGTAGATTTTACTTTTACAATACCATGGTTTGAAAACCATGGGAAGAGTTAAAAGTACTCAAAATATTCCCATCCTTTTACAAAATAAGGGGCTTTGACCCACCCCAAAGCCCCTAAGACTCTAAAAAATTTGTGCACAGTGCACTCCTCTCCTCAAAATGCTGATTCTTTACAAAAACTTCGACCTAGGGGTACCTTTTCCAACAAGCCCCTAACACAAAGATGTGACTCATCCTGAGTCACTCAATTGGTGTGCCCTGAGTATTCACTTTGATGCTGCTCAAATGCATCCTTCAGTGGCTGGATTGTCTCATCCTGCTACTTCTTTTCTTCACACATTTCATTCAACAAATTATCTGTGGCTAGCCCTGCTGTCTTCTTAGAAACATCCTTTTGCATCTAATGTAGCGCTTTCAGCTAGCTATCCATAATCTATGAAAACTGACTAGCTTCTGCTCCCCAAGGATGCATTCTGGCAGTGATAATATTTTCCTTTCTTTGCAGCTCATCAATCTGGCCTTGAAAAAACTTGCCCCCTTGGAGACGGGCATATCACTATGTTGATGCTAAGGTCCACACTGTAACCTTGATGTAATCAAATTGTTCTAACTTTTCACAGATTTCTGCTTTGATTTGCGGCACATGGGGGTCCTCCTGCAATGAGGCCCAGACTTCCATAACATCTTCAAATATTTTGTTGCAATCTTGAACTGTGGTTTCAATATTAACAATGGAAGCCTTAATATCTACTTTGTACTACTTCCAAACCTTTGGTGGGGTTTCTGGTTGTAATCTCATATGTATCTCAATGATCTGCATTTGAAGATCAATATTCACCTTGCGACTTCAATCTTGGAGTCCTTGACTACCATCACGATCTTTTCAATATTTTCTTTTGGCGTTGCTATGGCTTGAATCTACAGATCAGGCTGTTTGCTGCAAACCTTGGTGATGGTTTCCTCCAACCGCTGCTTGTGTGAAACTACCTCATCTCATTCTTGCACAACTTGATACTTTTCCTCCA
Source organism: Pinus albicaulis (assembly GCA_034641835.2). Taxonomy (NCBI): domain Eukaryota; kingdom Viridiplantae; phylum Streptophyta; class Pinopsida; order Pinales; family Pinaceae; genus Pinus; species Pinus albicaulis. The sequence continues at coordinate 1,219,515,565 of CM076583.1, read as the reverse complement.
TGATCCACTTCCTCTCTTGCTTGACGTCCTGGATAACCAACAAGGCACACTTATTGCGGATCTGAAATTCATATGTAACGCCCTTGTGGAAGTCATGCAATGCTTTTAAAGGAACTACAACAAGGTTCAATATGGTATTTTTCCAGTGCGATGCATGCACTTGATTCTCGATAGTGTAAAAGTGTAGGGCTCCTGTGGGGATCTACAGAGCTCGAATGTTAGTACTAACTGCCAGCTACGGACTTGCTGTACTCACACATGCTAGTGCCCTGCTTGCTTAAAAAATGCTTGCCTGGGCTATGCTCACATGAAATGTACTCTTCTTCACCTGCAATTATTTGAGGCCCTTGTGGACCTCTACCAATACATCCTTGTATTGGTCCTCAATGTTTCCCCAAAGATCCTCGGTGATGTGCTGGATAGTATCACCAATCTCATCAAAGTCCCCCTTTGCGAGGACCATCGATGCTATTCTGACAAAATTATCTGATTTCATCTTTTCCATGCACCTACTTCACCAAGTCTCTGTCGCCTCTTGAGAATGTAAGGGGAGGCAGGGGCTACTGGATCAAAAAATGTGTTGGCGCTACCCTGATCATCACCTCCTCCCGTCTCCTGATCATCCTTCTCTTTCTCTGGTTTGAATTCTTTTTCAGCTGCCTTATCGGTCTCAAAGGTGACCTTATTGGGCTGCTTCCTGGTGTCTTTCTTGCCAGTCTGCGTACTTGAGGTACCTTCCTTCACGCCAATGGTTCCTGCCTGCTTTGTATCTGCCCCTTCTGTGGATGGAGTTAACTAGTCACTTGTCCACTGACTGAAAATGCGGGTGATGTCATCCTCGATCAACACTTACGGAAGCTCGTACCATACCTCTCCAAGGTCCTTCTTTGCACATATATGTACATGGTGAAAATATACCTTAAACTCAACAATATGGTGATATTCTTCAAATAGAATTGGTGATAGCCTTGAATTCTAACTAATAACTGTGCACAGACTCATCTACCCAAAATCACTTTTTCTCCATTGCGCGTGTTATTTCCTTTGAATGCCAAAGTGAGGCGTACAATGCATCCTCACAGATGTCAGGGTCCGTAATGGGGAATTGTGATTCATCAAGATATTTCCATGCCATCTGTGCAATTAAGAGAAATAACCACACGCAGTGGAATTTATTGCCCTCCTACCATGCCTCCCTGCAATCATCCAAGAATTCTTTGCATAGATACCTAACATAGTTGAACTGGAATCCTTTGCTTCACTGCGCAGCCAAAGATACTACTGTGTAATATTCTAAAATGGAAAAGGCATGAATATAGAAAAAAATATTGGAAATAAAAGTGATAAATCAACACATAAGATGTAAGCAGATCATATAGCCATTATATTGATATCATAGCAGTAAAATGTGTACAAGATCTTGAGGGGAAAAGCCACTCAAGTTAGGCAAAACAAGCCTCAAGAGAACAAGTACATGAAATATGAAGAACATTGCTACACAATAATGCCGAAGGCTAAGACAACACAATTTTAGCTGGGTTTAATGCCACTGGAAGATTTAAATACATAGATATGTTGTTATATAGCTCAAATAGTGTCAGGGATAGAGAGCTAAGCTCCCAAACACATTTCCAAGACAACCCAGAAAGGGTTTCCGGAAATATCCAAAATACAAAAATGCCAAAATGCAGCCCTAGGGATGAATAACAGCTACAACTGAATAAATGGAAAGGAGGTGGATGAACTGATGTAGAAATGAATAAAACTCTTGATTCTCCAAATGAAAGGCTGATCTTTTCACTGAAGATCTAACCCTCCAATTGAAGCATTGAAACCTCCACTGCAAATGCTCAATAAAATAATGCAGTATATGAGGGAAAATGTGCTATAGGAGGTGGTAATAGTTGGCCCTGATGTAAAATAATGAAATAAAGCTCCAGGACCTTCCTTGCTGGCCTCCAAATGGAAAGGCTGCCTCTCCACAAAAAAAAAAACACATAAAATGGCCCTATCAATCCTCCACTGCTTCTACCCTGCAACACAACACAACTCTGCAAGAAAATATGCTTTAGCTGAAGACTGAAGCTTGGCCAGATTCCAGAATGTGGAATATGCATCTCAATAACCTCACTTGAGTGGGCACAAGTCCCTTGAGGATGAGTATGGGATTCCTGCTCGGGAACACCCTTGTGCTAAACAACAAAACAGACTCTGCTAAATAGCTGAAGAGTGCAAACAGTCATACAGACCACAAAATCAATAATCAACAACCTCCCTTCTATGGATGCCTCCCCCTCCTTATATGCATTGTGAGCCTTCTCACCTTGGGCCCCACTCATTAAATCCATTACTCTCATGGAGACTTCCTCCCATTAACACTGCGTTGTCTCTCATTGATGATCCACTCTCTCCATACCAGTGCTATTGATTTGGTCAACATGGACCTTGTCCACATGCTTTAGCCCATGTTCACACATGAGGGTGCTTTATCCAGATACTAAGATGAATCTTATTCACATTAAGAGTGAATTTATTCCTACTAAAGAGATTTATGGGTCTCCCTGTCCACTTATTCTTCTATCTAAATGACAAAAGAAAAAATTAATATTCCAATTAGCTGCAAGCTAGTTTTGGAATATTACATACTGGTTCTAAAACCTCTTCTACGCGACACTTTTGCATGATATTCCCTACTAGAATATGTGCAGCGAAGCGCACTGGCTTATCCTTAATGGAGTTAATAGCATAACCGCATGATCCATTTGTTAGGCCATAGTATTACTTCATCTTGTTGGCCAACTTCTTATATTGATATTTTCTGACAAACACGTCAGCGGGGTCCAATCCTTGACATGGAAGAGTATTTATCCTCCAGATTAACATCTCATCAATGGGAATCTCTCCCTCATCCAAAGAAAATCATCATGCACAAGGGACATCAACTAGCACACACCGATTTTATTTATATTGCTACGCTTGAAATGCGAAACATAGAGCATGTTCAACAATCCTGCTTGTTGAAGTCATGCCGCCCACCTAAGTGGATCTACCCTTGTCAATCCAACATATTCATAATAAACCGAGTCTAGGTACTTGCTCGGATCAAACTAAAGATATTTTCTATGATCATTGAAATGATAGTATTACATGCTCAACTATTTCACCTTTTCCAACAGATATCCCTCAACCAACACTTCTTCAGGGAGCAAGGGCATAAATATCTTAAATTTTACTGCATCTAGGTCCTTCGTGCGCTTCACAATAGTTGGATTCCTTGGCAGTATATATAGTGGAAACCTTGAGACAGGTTCAACATCCTCCGCATCGATGTCTTCGAATCCCTCAGGCGTAAATTATTATTATTTGGATTCCTTAACCTCGACTGAATGCTTCTGCTTATCTGCATTGCCTTAGTCTACTGATTTTTGAAAATTTTCTTCCTGGGAAATCGTTGAACTATGGGATTATTAGGCTTCTTAGGTTGCACTTCTCTTGTAGCGTTCTGTTTCCCTGGTGAACTCTTCCTTGTCAAATTCATTGGTGTTGTAGCAGTCATTATGTGCTCCAGTCATACCTTGATCAATGCCTCTTTAAGCGCTTCAAAAATATAATCTGACATGTAGCGGAATGCTAAACTCTCTTTCACGTGAAAAATTACAAGTGTAATTCTTAGAGCACAAAGTGTCTGAATGTGGAATGGGATGCTAGATTTATAACAATTTTGAAATTCAAACTCCATGCTCCCCTTCATATTCGCCTCATAAATGTGTATTTGGCGGCATATTTTCTTAGATATGCTCATTAAATGTATCCCTCCCACTCCTTTTAACGACAAAGCCCCTGTCAAATAAACTGTTCCTGCTCAAACGGTCATATTCTAGATGAAATTCGTCAGACCCCCCTCTATGTCGCAATTTTTCCACTTACGGTGCAGTTCCCGCCAGCTGTGCCCTCTTCCTGCATACCATGCATCATTACTTTTTCAACGAAGCTATCCCTTAGCATATTATTTTATAGTCCCGTGCTCTCTTCCAACTATGTGTCGAATAAAAACTGTTCTCCATCCATATAGTCAATGCGAAGCCCCAGTGACAGAGTCATCCTTGTATAACTTTAATCTGCTGCCATTGACACGTCTAGGAAACAACTCGCCATTCAGCTTCGCAAGCTAAACTGCGTCACCATCCGTGATATACCTGACGATGTATGGTCCTAAACAATGCATCTATAGCTCACCTAAGAATTTCACAAACTTACTGTCATATAAAATAATTACGTCTCCATTCTTGAAAGTATTCTGCTTAATATTCCTGTCATGGTAGGGATTTTCCCTCTCCTTCTGCACTTTTTGGTTAAATCTAGTGATGAACCTTTCTTCCTCTAGCATGAGCAATTGTTCCAATAATTCCTCCATAATATTGCTATCCTCCATATCTGTAACTGCTATGATTCTGAGACTAGCCACGATATACTCCATTGGCATCACCGCTTCCTCTCCATATACCAATCAAAATAGAGTCTGACCTGTAAAATTATTACAAGTAGTCTTGTATGCCCATAATACTACATGAATTTGCAAATCCCAATCATCCTTGTTGACGTTGCACACCTTAGTCAAAGCATTCTCCAATTTTTTTTTAAAATCTTCGACCGTTCCATTTTCCTATGGGTGATATGACATACTCTTTAGGTGATGCATTCAAAACTATGTTTTCAATGCTTCAATAGTTATGTTCAATAAATGTGTACCTCTATCGCTCATCAAGATTTTCGAGAAACTAAACCTTGACAAAATGTTTTCAAAAATAAACTTCGCAGCTGTGTCTGCGCTAAAATTCTTCACCAGCTGTGCCTCAACCCATCTTTTTAGGTAATATGTCGCAATAATAATGTACCACACACCTGTTTTCTTTCCTGGTAGATCAATCGATCCCATAAAGTCGATTTCTCATTTATCGAATTCCTGTAAGGTGACTTGAGGATGCAAAGCCATTTCATCCCTTCGTGATGGTCTTCCAGTCCTCTGATAGACATTGCAAGCAATAAAATAATCCTTCAAATCCTTATGCACCATGGGCCACCACAGTCCAACCCTTAGAATCTTCTGCGTGGTGGTGTTGCCTGCGTAATGTCCTCCCACAAATCCACGATGTGCTTAAACCAAAATGTTGTGTCTCTCATGCTCAGGGACATACCTTCTCATTATCTCATCAGCCCCCACTTATATAAATTTCATGTAGTTAAAGAAAAATACGTTTCATAAACTACCATCTCTTTCTTCTGCTGTGTAGTATTATCCGCAGGTGAAACTCCCGTAGTGAGAAACTGAATGATATCTACAAAATGCTCATCTTCAACCCGAATTGTGAACAATTGCGTATCCAGTAACCCTTCCTCAATATTTTTTGCCTCTTCACTTGTATCGATCTTGGAAAAATGATCACGTCCTGCATTTAAACGTCCCGACTTGAATATTACTTAAAATTCATACTCTGGAATAGCAATAGCCATCTGCAAATATTACCCCCCAACACAGGCTTTTTCACCAAGTATTTCAACACATAGTGATCGATGAAAATTTTGAAGTGTTCTCCTCACAAGTAATGCCTATATTTCTGTAGTTCATATACCATCACCAAACCTTCACGCTTTGTTGTGGAATAATTCATTTCTTCCTTAGACAATTTCCTGCTCACAAAAGCTATAGGGTGATCAATATCTCCTTCTCCAGGCTGCGCTAAGACAACTCCCAAAGCTATGAAAAACACATCGACATGTACGTGGAAGTCCTTCTTCTAGTTTGGAAAAACTAGAATCGGTGCAGTTACCATCTTCTCCTTCAACATATCAAGGCTCTTCTGATAGTCATCATCCCAACAAAACGTGAGATATTTCTTCAAGATATTTTCCACCGGTGCAGTGATTTGTGCGTGGGATTTTATGAACTTCATATTATAACTCGTATGTCCGAGAATCATGCGTAGCTGCTTCAAATTCTTTGGTGGCTCCAAATTGATATTGAAAACAATATTTGCAGGGTCCACCATGAATCCCTATTTTCAAACAACATGCCCCAATAATATACCAAATGGCACACAGAAAATCCACTTCTTCAAGTTAAGGGATATTTAATACTTCTTGTAGGTATCCAACATCAATTGTCAGCTGGAAATCTTCTTTTTCAACAATTTTAAGACTGTCCAATCATCAAAATAAACCTCCAGAAATTTGTGGATATACTCTTTAAACGTCGCAACTACGACTCGAGAAATATTGTTGGAGCATTATTCAAGCCAAATGATATGAATGTGTACTAAAATGATCCCCATTCAGTAGTGAAGGTGGTATTGCTCCTATCTTTTGCCGTGATATCAATCTGTGTTGGGTATGTGTTATATTCTTTCCACGACTAGTTACGTGCATGGGTTTGCACATGGTTTTGGGGCATAATGGTTTTCAGTCCTTGGTATTTTGTAGATCCAGTCAAGGGAACTACGGTTATGTTCTAATCCAGGGTTAATGGATTGGGGTTTATGTATGCTTCAACATGTATATATATATATATGTTGTAAAACTAATAGGAACATAATGAAAAATCAAGCTGGTCATCCCGATTTGGGATCCAAGGGAAAATCTCTGTGTATATCTGTTTTATGTTTTATGCTCTCACTATTGTTTATTTTCTATTTTTAAGATTCGTTTGTAGATAATTTCTGTATAGGGTTAAAACCTACAATATGATCGTACCTTAAGAACCCATCTGTAAAATAATAAGCTTCTTGCCCTCCAACCTTCTCCAAAACTTCATCAGTAAACGAGGTTGGGAACAAGTCATGCACACATGCATCATTCAACTTTATTAGATCGACACAAATCCTTATTTCCTCTTTGGCGTTTTTATCCTGAACTACCATAGGGCTAACCCACTCTGATTCCTCTACCATTTTGATAATTCCAGCATTGAGCATCTTCTCTAGTTGCTCCTTCACTTTCTCTTTATATTTCAGGTTCAATCGATATGGGAGATATTTCATTGGATTCACATCGAGATTCAAAGTAATTCGCATAACTCCCAAGTCTCCTACTATACCTTTCAATTCAGAGAACTTCGTCGGAAACAACTCCTGGTATTCATGCAGTAACTCTACAACCTTACTTATTGTACAATCATCCCATTAATCTCCAGTCTTCGCAAAATTGGGCTCCGCTTATGAGCCTATGTTTACTTGCCGAGTCTTTATAGGCTGTGCTATGTTAGGTATCTCTGTTTCAGGTCCTGCAACCTCGCGTTGTCCTTCAGATTCATGAATATTAACATTGCACAAAACTTCCTCATATTCTTCTGCAGTCACATTGTAAAATTCTAGTGCAAGTTCCAACTGCACAACCCATTCAAGATGTACCGAAGTTGTTGGCTCAATGGGGGTTCAGAATATTCCTGCTCTGACTTCCCGAAGAGTGTAATAAATTCAATCCAAACATACGTACAATCACTGAATATACAACATGCATAACATATACACAACAATATCACCGTACATCCATAGGCCATATAATGACCCCACAAGCAACCTTGCTTCTAGTGTGTTTCCACTATCCTTGCTTATCCTAGCATGTCACATTACCCCTCAACATTACTTGTCCATAACATAAAAATAGGAATAGTACAAGCATATAATATCAATTCATGTCCACATGATACTAAAATCATAGATATGTCAGAGTTACTCTTCCCACTTGATTCCTCATAAGATCAACAACCTTTACATGCCATTCACCTGCATAAGAAGTCATTACTCCACAAGAATGATCCTTGAAAACCCTATCATACAGTGAAATAGAAAGATATACACATACATATATATAATCATTAGCATAAAACAATCATGATCCTGTCAGCCAACGTCATACATACATACATATATACATATAACCATAAACATAAAACCATCAAGATCTAAGACGACCCTGTCAATCGACGACATACTTACATACATACATACATATATACATATATAAACATCAACATAATCATGATCACATCATAATTACCAGATAACATAAGGTATAGGTTACGAGAACTTCCTTTACTCACGCACATCATGCACAATGTTGAGAACAACAATGCCCAACATAGCCAAGGCATCTAACAACCTCAGATCCATTCACTTCACCTTTCTCATGATTGTCCCGCCACCGTCCATTTACCAAAATGGACTCAACCAATCCATCCGGATGTCATATTCTTACCTTCCACTTCAATTAATCATGCACCGAGCTTCATTCGACTCTTACATTACCTATTGGGTACTACACAACTCTCCTCAAGCTCCATTAAATTCCTCTTTCCCAAACCAATGCTTAAAAATATCAAACAAAATGAAAGAACAAGAGACAACAAGAAGAAAACCATGAAAACAAAAATAAATACGACACCACAACAAGGTGGCATGGCCATGCACTAGATGCAATCAAGGTGACAAATCAAGCACAAACAAATAAAAAAGACTAAATGCACAAGACTAGCAACAAACACCATGACTCAATCCCAATGGTTCCTGTTACACCATTTTTTGGTCATCTAACCTATTATTATTAGATGGACCTAAGTACACCATGTAAGACCAATTTTACCCTAGGTAAAATTGCCTTCACTATGAAAAATAACTTAGTAAACCACCTTTATTAAGTTGTTTATGGTCTAAACAGGAAACCCCATGAGGAAATATTAAATAAATCTACATTTGTTTGATTTTTCTCAAGGAATAATTAGTTAAATAGTAGTTTAATTAATATTCCTGGTTATATTTAACCCAAAACAAGGAAATTAATTAGATATTATTTTCTAGGAATAATTATTTAAACCTTATTTAAATAATATTCCTTGTTAAATATGACTAAATCACTCATAAATAATTAAATAAATGATTATTTATTTGATTATTACTCAACCACATCCTTAAAATGATAAATAAATCATTTATTTATTTATTATTTACAAATAAAGCGATTTGACCCAAGTCAAATTCCTTTTCCCTCCAACAAATATAATAAAATATTCCATAAAAGTTGGATCTTGATTTGGTTAATAATATTTTAATTATGCACCAATATCTAGACTAACTTTGTTATCACCAAAATAGGACCTGATAGGCTTCTCATCAAGTCAATCTCAATGTAACTATTTCAAACCAATATTTTGGCCGAGGCTTAGCCTCCTCAGCCTGAGAGGGCTCTCTCAAAGGTTAATGATATAAGTTATAGATAGATGGCTAACTCTGTGGTTTGTGATTTTGTATGTTTACAGGTTGAAAGATGGAGACTTTCTCCCATTGGGCTATGGAGTCAGTGACAGGGATAAAGATAACAAATAACTCTTCTTGTAAAACTGAGGCTTGTATATACTTCAATGAAAGAGTTACAAATTCAGGAATATCTCAATAACTTGAGGTTCATAGGAATTCAGAGCATGTGGTACATGAATTCTGAGTAATGATACATCAAGGTATTCAAAACAAAATTATTTAAAGTGATTCATAAAATCTTAACACTTAAAGGAAGTCAGAGCATGAATAACCATGAATTCTGAGTAATATTTATTAAAACATTGAAGAAAACCATCCAAAGATAGGACCCAAGAACTCAATTCACCATATTTCAACACTTAAAGGAAGTCAGAGCATGTTCCTCCATGAATTCTGAGTAATAAGCATTAAGACTATGGAAGTAAAACATATCAAAGATAAAAGATGAAACTCACTGAAGTATACTAAGAATCTCAGGTCCAGAAAAGTTGTATTGCTTCTGTATATATCAGTCTCTCCAAAGAAATTACAAAAGTAGTCTGTTCTCATAACCTTTTCCCACCCCTATGAATTCGACCTCTTGCTTCATATAGAGCATTTACAATCTTGGATTCCATGATCCATCATTAGGAGAATTCGAATTTCCAACTTGAAACCTATTCTACTCATAAAAAAAATTATTAATTACAAACTGACAGCTAACTGTCTTTAAGAGTCATAATAAAAATAGGACTAAAACTCCTAAACATGTTTGAGACAACCTTATATAAACTTTAATGCTTTCTTGACAGCTGCAAATCCATGATTTTGAACTTTGATGATGCCTCCAGCCTTCTTGTAAACCTGCTGATTCATGACCTAACTATCCTAAAAACCAGGAGACAAAGTTCCTACTTTTTAGCCCTTAATCTCCATGTTTATCTTCAAGCAACTTTGTTAACATTGATGACTATTTCATATGTGTCACATGTGCTAATATTCCCTTGAAAAATTTACTCCTCCACTTTGTAAAAAGGGTATGAATATGTCTGCGCTACAAAAGTAGCCTCTTTTCGTAGCACAGTTTGTAGGTAATTGAAAAACTCTCCTTTAACCCCTTTTTTCTCCTGTTTTACAATTGGAGCCTTTACCTGTAGTCTTCATGCTTCTACCAGCAACATTTAAACTCAAGACCCATCAAACCTATCTCCAAATTATAAAGGTGAAATATCTTCAGCCAGAGAACATCACGAACCGTGTGCCTCTCTTCCTACAATACGCCTTAAATTCAAAGCTTTTCCAGGATTGATATCAACATAAAAAAGCAAAAAACCTTAACTTTAAAGGTGTTTTTCCTCAAAATGGTCTTCTTCTTAATGGAAAACTGATTTAAGATTTATTATTTACTGCCCTGTTTCATTACCCTGTTTCACTATTTCTGTAGTTTATCTTGAGATCTTGTCAACTAAATTTCTAGGTCTTCAACTTGTCTCCTTAAATTTTTGTAGGTGGCTCTCAAATGAGTATTTATTACTCTAAAAAATCTGGCTTCTTTTATTGCTGGTACAGTCCAAGTGAAATATTGTGTTTCACTGCTAATGATTTCAGGTTTAGCAACCCTTTCAACTTCCCAGAGGGCTTTCATCCTCTTGAAATTTGTCTTTTCAACATCATGATTTATTGCTCTCTTCCTTAGCCTGGAAATTTCAAGATTGGTTGATTTCAACCTTTCCTCCATCTCTGCATAACTTATTTTTTCTATTTGAGTGGGGAATACTATGTTTTTTACCTTTTCTGGTACAGGTGATGAAAGGTTTATAATTTATTCATGAACAGTGGAAGCTTCCTATGTTTTCTCCAGCTCAACATGCTCTTGCATATTTTTGGACTGTCTGGTTACAGACTTCCTTGCCTTGAATACAAATGCTGTAACTTCATCATTGAATACTAGTTTCTTGGATGACTTCATATTTTTCTTCTTTCCTTCATCAATTTTTATGAAATTAGCTCGAACCAAAGGGGAATCTTCTATATCAATGGCTTGTAAGATATCATCCAAGTTTCCCTTTAAGCCTGGAGTATCACTTGCTCCTGAAATAACTGCTTTACCCTTTTATTTTGCAATTTGACTCCTAGTCAATCTCCGTTGAACCTGTTTATTAGCTGACTATTCCTGTGAAATCTCTTTAACTTCAGCTATCCTTTGTTTTGCAGGTTGAGGAGTTTCAACAATAACCACTGATGCTTTTCCTACTGGCTCTTTCACCTGTTTCCCGGGTTTTAGCTTAACAAACATTTTTGACCTTGTCACTATAGGCTTGCTGGATTCTGTAGGTGGAGTCTCTTTTCCTTTAGGGTTACGGCCTGTAGTTTGTGCTTCCAGTCCAAAACCACATAAAAACAAAAATGATGACCATTCTCTGCTGATCTTTCGGAGTTCATGTAAGACCATCAAATTAATTAAACCATGGTGGAATAAAGAGGTTTCACACCCTTCAGACTTCATTTGAACCTTGTCTGCCATCTTAGCTATACTTTTGTACAGAGAAAATGGAAAATCTAAAGATATCATGCCAGTAAAGTGCAACAGAAGTTTAAAATGATATGAATATACTTTATGATACCTTCCCTCACAGGTAAAATACCTCTGTATGTTGTATAGAAAATTGGCATATGAATATTTGATGCAGCTCCTGGGAATTGCGTTGTTTAAATCCATTTCTGCAAAATCTGGCTTTAGAAACACTTTGCATGCCTCCATGTTAAATCTGAAACCTTTGAACCATGTCTCTTGCCCCCTAGGAATATATGTTACTAAGGAAATAATCTCAGGAGTAACTGACAAATTTAAGATTCCAATTTTTGTGTTTGAGCCAGTAAAATGTAAAGCAAACTCCTTTGTCACCTGACTATGTCCTCCCTGTAACTTTTCACAAAATTTCAAACACGCTGCCTTATTGAAAGCCTCCAATACTGATTTGTCTTTAGCTAGGGTTCCTATGCTTTCAGGCTTTGTCCTTAAACAATGTCCCGACCTGTGAATTTTCTTCTCCTCAGTCATTTTTGTTCTTTGAATTTCTGAAAGTTTCCTGTGAACTTTGATTACTAGCCTCGCTTGAATTCAAAACAATCAGGCTCTCTTGATTAAAGTAATCAGCCTTGCTTGATAATGGATAATAAAAGCTTTGGTGTGAGATTACCACAAGCTTTACTTTACTCTTGAAAACAGCCTGTTGGAGTGTTTTGCATGCAAAATTGAATAAGAAACCAGCCAACCCTTTCAAATTTGAACTTAAATTTCATAAATGAAACCTCTACGAATGCAATGATGATTTTGAATGGTTGTTTGTCTTGTAAATGACCTCTAACTGACACCTAATGATGAAAAACCGACGGAATTTGAATGATTTGATGATTTGACATGACCCGCTATGAATCTGTGCTTTCATAGTGTGCTTAGTGTATTTTCAGAGAAATGTGCTACAAAAGTAGTAGCGCTTTCGTAGCGCAAAACAACTTTTTTCCATTCACTGCGCTACGAAAGTGTGGTTTCATGGCTAAATTCATAAAACTTTTCAAAGGGTTAAAATATGACTTCCAAACAGAAGATGGGACCTTTAAACCATGGAATGAGGACGTCAAAATTTATTTGGAAATGAAAATGACACTTTTGAGATTCTAAACCTATCACTTACCCTTTTTTAAGAATTAAATGACTCAAGACCTATTTGGCACCATGACTAAAACAAGGTAAACATACAGAGTTTAGAAAGAATTTTTTAGGTGATAAAAAACTTAATATTTTGTTATAAATAGAAGGGTTTTTCCATTCATTCACTACCTTTTGTTGCCTAAAGATCACTCTGGATCTATACTTTTGGTCTGACTTTGATCCACCATCATAGTCATATTTTGCTACCTTTTTTGTCTGGGTTTTCTACACCATCAAGAGAGAGGAGTTTTAGATCTGAAGTGCTAAGGACTTACAAGAACCCATCCCATTGAGGAGAACTGGTAACACCCTTCCGTGTTTTCCTCCCAAGTGCCATTAATAAAAAAATCATTCAACATATTCTTGTCTTGTCTATTGGATGCATGGAGTAAATCTTGTTTTTGTACTGCTTAATGTCTTTTGACGCATAGATCTAGATTTTTGCAACATTTATCTTGATCACCTAATTGAAGATCTGAGGATATTGGTAGCCATCTTTTCTGTTAGGGCTATTTGTTATGCACAAAGTGGTCTTTTTTCATACGCTTGGAATTAAGATTCATACTAACAACTGGCGACTCCACATAGGTTTACGATTATGACCGCTGTCTTTTTTCTAATCCTTGCATATCCAACTGCTTCAAACACTAGGATTTCTCTTCAGCCTCTTGTTTTTTCTTTTATTGATGTTTTTTTTAACCTATAAAACCCTAAAACATTAAAAATTCTAACTTCCGTGTGTTTTCGGATCTATTGCGCAGGTGACAGACATCAACCGTAGCTGGGACGACACATTTTACTGAGATCTGCCGCCTAGAGTGCTGGAAGTGCAGGTCGCACTTTTTGGCCCTAAACCTGTGACCTGGACCTTCAGGACACACCTTTCAGCCCAAAAATTGCGACCTATGCATAAAACGGGTCAAAAACTGCGACCTGGATTTTTTTGGGAAATTTTCTGAAGTTTTCTGGGTTTGTCTAAGCCTTTGTTCAGGGTTGTCTGACCTTTGTCTCTGCCTGTTTTGGACCTATACTTATTCTGTTTTTCTCAACTAAGTGGGAACCTAGCCCCCTGGGGCTTCAGTACCCTCCAATTTTTGTGGAAGAGTTTTTGCTATTGCAGGTTGTCTGAAATTTCAGAGTCTTAAGCCTTTTTATCAGATTTGATACCTCACCTTCAGATCCACTTCAGATTGGCTAGTTATCCATCCACAACATCTCATTTAGTTTTTTTGGGTTTTTCCTCTAGGGTCCCCTCTGCTTCCCTACAAGATATATATTTTCGCCACCTCATTTACAACAATATTTCCTCTGATTTGCTGCTGTTTTCTGCACCACTTTCCAGCAGATTTTACCTTTATATCCCTGTCCCTCCCAAACTTAGATCTATTGGCTATTTTCAGTGTGTTTTGACTAGTTTTTTTTCCCACCTGCAGACTAGTTGTGGAGAGGCCCACCTCCTTGGGTTTAGATTATTGCATTATTAGTTGTTTATTTGTTGTTATTTCAGTCTCATATACTGTTATTTGTAGGTTTATTTGTAGCTATACAACACACTTTTTCTTTTTCTCTACAAACGTCTGGGTTTAAAAATTAAAATTTGCACACTTTACATACACAACCTAAGTGAAAAAGAGCTTGGTTAACACCACCAAGCAAAGACTCTAAAAAATTGAAATAAATTGATCTCGCACCTCTCTGCCCTTGTTTCGACATTGTAATCAGTTGATACTGCACCTCCTTGCCATTTTTTGTCTCTTTTCCCTTTGTGCCATGTTTGTATCGTCAACATTGCACCACCAAGGCGTTTATCCCAGAGACTTCTTGGCATTCATCCTCAGTTTCCGGTAAGAAGACTTACTCCTCCGCATAGGATTCGAGTTAGTCCTCCACCGAGTCTGCACTCTGACTCTTCTTCTGGTTCATTGGGTTTTCCTTCTTTTTCTGCCCCTAGTTCTCCCCATGTCACCTTCACCATGTCTGGTGCAGGACCTAATGTTGGTGATAACCCCAGACCTAATGCTGGGAATACCACTAGTGGGACCGCAACTGACACTACCTCGGCTGCGCCCTTGCTCCCCTACGTGGCAGGCCGCAGCCTTCCCGATTTTAACCAGTTGATAAATGAACCTATACATCATGATGTTGGTTGGCTTGCAATGCCAACCAAGCTCCCTTCTGACATCCCCAAGTTCGAAGGTCTTGCTAGCGAAGATCCTACAAATCATGTTTGATCTTTCCACATGTGGTGTTCGTTTAACTCAATTACCAATGACTGTGTCCGTCTTCGGTTGTTTCAACGTACGCTAACTGGTGAAGCTTCTAAGTGGTATGTTGATCAGGCCCCTTCCTCTCATACCACCTTTGCGACTCTTTCCTTGGATTTTCTGTCTTACTTCCATCTTCCCCTCCGTTATGACACTGGTACCAAACTTTTCAATTCTTTCCGTCAATCATCTGCGACCAGCCTATTCGATCATTTCTAGGAATGGCAGAGAAGAAAGAGCCTATGTCGAGCCCCTACCTTTGAAGACCATGTCTACATGGACTAGTTTCTTAGATATCTCTTGCCTGCTATCGGCAAAGATGTCGCATCGCATTTCCCTCAAACCGAAGAAGCCGCTCTCCAAATTGCGTTAAAATATGACCTGATCTACACTCAGTCAGGTTATGTTTATACCGTTCTACTTGATCTTCCCAGACCTGGTGGTTCCAACGCATTGGGGGCATCTCACGCCGCCGACAGTATCGTTGGATCTCTCTCTAATCCATACGCTCAGCCTCCCATGGGATATGGTTTTCCTCAGGGGGGGCCAACACCTCCTACGCTTTTCCCCCTCCCGGTAGTACGTATCCAGGATATGACATGCCTCCTCTTTTTTCCCAACATCCTATTTACCACACTGTTACCCAACCTCCTTATTATCCGTATCCATAGCCTGGTGCTCCAGCTCCTCTAGCATTAGCACCTTCGCTTCTTAACCCCCGCAACAACAGCCACCTCCCCCTCAGGGGCAGGTGTATGCATAGCAGGGTGCGACTAATCCTTCTCCTTCCAAAAAGAAGAGGAAAGGCACTCAAAATCAATCTGCCTCTGGTAATTCTGGATCTAATCCGCAAACTAATGTCCCTAACATAGCTAACCAGCAATAGGGCACTTAGCCCAAGCAAGACATGCCTGTTCGTATGAATAAGCCTTGTTCTTGTTGTGGTGTTTATGGTCATTACATGCATTATTGTCCTCTCTTACCATAGATGAAGTAGATGTGGGAGTCTCAAGAAACATTGCGAGGAGAACAAGCCTCCCCTTCCGTCCCTCTCAGTGTTGCGCCTAGTCAGGCGGCTGTGTTTACTAATCCTTTCCCTCAAAAAGGATTTGTGGCTACCTAACCACCTGAAGGTCAGGTGGCCACTCAACCTATTCCATCTGGGATCTCTGATTACCAGCTTCTCATGATGAAATCTGACCAACCTATAACCGTTGACCTCAATCTTCAGACTCTGTCCCGACAGTACAACAAGCCTCCCTCTACGTTTGTCCTCGAGCCACCTCCTTCAGTATCTACAGAGCCTCTTTCAACACCTAATGGTCCTTTGCCGATTCCTCAGCCTAAGGTGGAGGTTCATACCAAGATACCTAAGGGACCACTACGCCAAAATGTTTCTTCTAGAAAAACTGCCCATTCATATAGTATAGTAGATGATTTGTCGCAATCTCCTGCTGCCATTTCAACGCTGGAACTCCTCTAGTCATGCCCTTCACAACGAAAAGCTCTACTATTTGCCATGGGTGCTGTATATCCCTCCGATGATCATTTTATCATCTTCGATGTTGATCAGTCAGAACATCCTCCTCTTCCTGATTCCATCGCCTTCCAAATCCCAGTCAAAATCCAGAACGCCAACGTTTCCCGGTGTATCATTGATGAGGGTGCATCCACCTGTGTGATGTCTGCTTCGATTTTGAAGCAACTCGGATCACTTGAGTTGGATTCTTCCATGATCACTCTCTGAGCATGGGATGGCCACGCCTCCTATCCCATTGGCCTGTTCTACAATTGGCCTATTACTCTTGCGGGTAAGACTATTTTCATTGACGTAGAAGTCATTGATGCCCCCTTAGATTACAACATTCTATCGGGTCGTAGCTACAATTATGCGATGTCTGATGTCCCATATGTAGTCCACTGCAATATGTCCTTCCCTCATAATGGAAAGATAGTCACCATTGACCAGTTGACATATTACGAACCGAAGTCTCAGACCTCCCATTAGTCCATCATCTCTTGGGTGGCCAATAAGCAAACCATCTATCCTTTGACCAATGTCTCATTCGGAGTCTACAAAGACTCCTCTTTTCTTGGTACATTCCCTAGTCTTCCTCCTCCTATCTTTAATCCCAGCTCATTGAACATTTTCATGATGCAATCATCTCTGGATTCCCTTAAGCGGCTCGCTGCAGCTAGTCAACAGCCTCACCCTCCACAGCCTACTCCTAGCCCTTCAATTCAGCCTTCTGGACCTCCTCCTCCTGGCCCTTCACCTAAAACTAGTATCCATGAGCCTCTTTATCCTCCTGGAATGGTTCCTCTAGGCCTTAACCATCTTGGAGTCATCCCGCCTGGCCATTACCCCTCCGATCAGATACCGTTCCTAGCTCCCCCTCCTGGAGTGTACATGGTACCTGTCATGGCTACCCTCTCTCTTCCTAACCTGACCTTGTGGATTCCCGTCTGGTACCTTGATCCCCCAGCTGCTACCCCACCTGCTCAACCCAAAACTTATCTTGCTTTGGCCCCAGTTCAACTAGTCCCCATGACTTCTCCCATTGCTACAGTACCTCAGCCACCTCAACTGTAACCTTCTCCTATTGCGACAACTTCGGGTAAGAAGGGAAAAGATCGTAAGGAAGCATCAAAGGACAAGGCTTCCCTGACAAACCCTTCCCCTCCTCGGCCACCGAAGCGTACTATCCAGTGTGCTTTGTGTGATTTGGTTGGTCATGCCACCCATACCTGTCCATAATTTCCTCACCTCAAGCCCATGGTTAATGAAGCATTTCCAGAGTCTGATATCTAGAGGTATTTGTCACTATACCTGATTCAGTCCTGAAACTTAAGTCTTTGTGCACAAATCACCCCTGTGATTTGTGTGATTTCCATGGCCACTATACTTACCTTTGTCCTTGCCTTGAGGACTTTCGCATCTCTCTAGCGACAATTTACCAATTCGAGGCCAAGTGCAATGAGTCCACCGCTCCCTTATTTGTGTGTTTTGTTTTAGCAGAACTAGAGGAAACATCCACTCCCATAGACATTCCCCTTTCGGATGTCGAAACGACAGAATCTTAGGCCAATGTCCACTACCTGTCATCATCTATGAGATCCTCAGTGGAAGACCCCCCTGGGCCTTCCTGTTGTGAAACCAGCTCCAAAAATAGAAGAAAAGAGATATCAACGCCTTAGAAATAAGCCACTTCAAGGGGGAAACCTCCAATACATTACATGAATGAACAATTCTTGGATGGTTCAAATTACAAAACCTCCTTTATATATATAGGAATCCATGGGGCCACAATGTAATCTTAGCGGGGCCACAATGTAACCCTAGCCAACCTAACAATAATAATTTAAGGTCACAATAATAACAATATGGGGGTTACAAGGGTACAATAATAACAATAAGGGGGTTACACTAACAACAATAAGGGACTATACTATATAGGGACCTAACATGCCCCTCTCCTTCAAAAAAGTGTTGTCCTAAATTCTTGAGTAGCTCTGGGTGATTCTGTATAAAATTCTCATCCTCCCATGTAGAATCTTCAGTGGGTAAGTTCTTCCACTTGATTAGATACTCTGAAATTGAATGATTGCGTAGCTGTCGAGTTCTTGTTTCCATGATCGCTTCAGGTTCCAATATGATTTTTCCTTCCTCATCAAGTTCTGGCCATATTTTTTGAACTGGAATATTTTCACCTATAACCTTCTTTAAGCATGAAACATGGAAAACTAGATGCACTTGTGAAGAAGCATGAAGCTCCAATTTGTATGCCATAGTACCAATCTTTTGCAACACCTTATAAGGACCATAGTAATTTGGCGATAATTTATTATCCTTCTTAGCTTGCTTGAGAGACATTTGTTTGTATGGTTTTAGCCATAAAAATACCTAGTCTGCTACATAAAAAATTCTCTCGCTGCGATGTTGATCTTCCTGTTGTTTCATTCGATTTTGTGCCAAAGTCAGGTTATCCTTTAAGAGTTGTAGAACTTCTTGTTGATGCTCGATGTGATCTTCCATTGCTTGAACCTTCAAATTTTCTCTTAAATATGATGTGATGGATGGTGGATGATATCCATAAAGTTCCATAAATGGGGTCATTTTTGCTGTAGTATGGAAGGAAGTGTTATACCACCATTCAAATGAGAGGTAACCACTTGACCCATTGTGCTTGTTTATCGTATACAAAACAACGAAGATATCCTTCCAAACATTTATTTACTATCTCAGCTTGACCATCTGATTGAGGGATGATAAGATGAGCTATGAGCTAATTAAGTACCCAAACAAGAAAATAACTCCATCCAAAAATTTCCGTAAATGGGATCTCGTCACTCACAATAGCCCTTGGGTTTCCATGTAGCTTTTGAATTGTTTCCATAAATGCAGTAGTAACTGTACTTGCTTTAAATGGATGAGATAATGCACAAAAGTGTGCATACTTGGTAAGTCTATCAACTACGACCATGATGACACTCTTTCCTTCTGACTTAGGTAAACTTGTGATAAAATCCATTGAAACCTCCTCCCAACGTTGACTTGGAATGGGTAAAGGTTGTAGTAGATCTGGCGTTTTAATTGTCTCAACTTTATTTTGCTGGCAAACCAAACATTCTGCCACAAACTTTTGAATATCAAATTTAAAGCCATCCCAAAAAAATTCTTTCTTCACCTTGTAGTAAGTTTTTAAAAATCTTGAGTGTCCTCCTACGGGAGAGGTGTGCAATTCCAAAAGAATATTTTGTTTTAATTGGGAATTCTTACAAATATATAAGCGATTTTTGTACCATAAAGAATCATTTTTCCAACTAAATGTATCGGATGTACTACTGCGATCTTGCTGCAACTTTTGAATGATTGTCCACACTTCTTCGTCATTCTTCCATTCCTCCCTTGCTTCAGTTATCCAATCTGGTTGGATAATAGAAATGGCACAAAGCAATGCTTCCACCTCCTCATCCTTTCTTGAGAGTGCATCTGCAACAATATTTAGCTTCTCTTTTTGTAGATGATTTCAAAGTCATAATCCAACATCTTTGTGACCCATTTTTTCCGCTCTTCTAAAGATAGTCTTTGTTCCAAAAAGTATTGAAGACTATCATGATCAGTTTTTACCTTGAAGTGTCTTCCCATTAGGTAAGGTCTCCATTTCTTTAGTGCATGTAGTATTGCCAACATTTCCTTCTCATAAATAACTTTCTGTAAATACTTTCCTTTGATTGGACGACTTTCAAAAAGAAATGGGTCTTCCTTCTTGCATTAAAACAACACCAATTCCATTACCCGAGGCATCACATTCCACAATAAAGGTTTTTAAATCGTGCGTAGCTAAGAATAAAGGTAATACCGACTCTTTAAGATATTCAAAGGCCTTAAAGGTTTTTGTGAGTCCATGAAAATGCATCTTTCTTCAATGATGTTGTTAGAGGTGTCGCTATTCTCCCATAATTCTTAACAAAACTTGCGAATAATACTTCGTTAACCCGAGAAATCCTCGCAATCGCTTTATTGCAATCGCTTTATGGTTATGGGAAATTTCCATTCTTTAATGGCTTTAATTTTGTTAGGGTCTACCTTACCACCCTCGTTAGATACAATATGACCGAAATATTCCACCTCTTGTACTCCAAAGAAACATCTAGATGTTTTTGCATATAATTGTTTCTCCCCTAATAGTTTGAGCACCCTGTCAACATGTTGAACATGATCCTTCCAAGACGTGTTGTAGATTATTATATCATCAAAAAATACTAGCACAAATTTTCTAAGGAAGGGTTTGAAAATGGAATTCATCAACCCTTGAAATGTACTGTAGAAATTATATAACTTATGTGTTATATGTCCAAGATTCTCCTGATCTCACACTATTTTAACTTCATGCAAAATACATAATCTATTCCACCATTGATCATTTGCAGAAATTAAATCAAGATTGCAATGCACACATGAAACAATAAACATTCACACACATTAACACAGTTGTTTAACGGGAAAGCCTGAAGTTGAAAACCCCAACTATATGTATATAATATATGTCATATAGATCATGTAACAATCCTCATACAAATGTGATCATATCAAGCTCTCAGTACAATACAATCACTACACACTAATCAAGCCCGATCTTGCAAATCCATGCACCGATCTTTACCACCTGCTAGCCTGCCTCTATTGCGCAATCCCTACTGAAGAATGGCTCTGAATGAGTTCGAATTGATCCAGAATTTCTCACGCAATCCTCATTGGCATCTCCACTGAGTTTTGGATGCAATTAATGCATCACTATAGTCACTACTGATAGTCACACTTGCTCTTTCAAATATCTCTCCACTGGTCTCCACTGAAACTGCCATGCAAGGTAGTTAACTGATGTATTATTTAGTTGATCAATGAGTTATTATTTTTGAATTAATTAAATAATTAATTCACTCCACTCTCACTAGTGTATCAATCAGTTAGACTAGATACAACTAGCTCAACTGAGTCTAACTGAGTTAAACTAAATACAACTCCACCAACTACTTCTCCAACTCCACCAAACTCTGTCACATGAGTTCTAACTGAAGTCCTCCATGCATTAGCTCCAGTAAACCCTCAAGAATAGTGCAATTCATTCTGTCAGCTGCTGTGCCACATTTGTGCACTTAACTGAAGTGCTCCAAGAGAATAAGATAGTATTTAGAGTCCAAATATTATTAAGAGATAATAATATTCGACATATCTATTTTTAGACTGGAAATCTAAAAATAGACTCCGCCCAATATGTCTAAAAATATAAGTCCATCTATTTTTCCAACCTGACCAACCATCCACAAATAGCATCCTGCAACTCATAGAATATGATCGACATGTCTAAAAATAGACATAGTCTAAAAATAGACTTTGTGCCAAAAATAGCCTGCGGGCCCACTTAGTGAAGGCGACTCTTTTCACTAAGCTCATAATATTATTGAATCTCAACACTCCCTCTCAAAAAGATAGGGATTATTTTCCACCCTGATCCTGTCTCTATGGTATTCAAATTTTCTCCTGGTGAGCACCTTCGTCAGAATATCTACATCCTGATCCTCCGTAGGAATGTAAGAAAGCAACATGATCTTCTGTTGCACACAATATCTGATATGATGATACCGGATGTAAATATGTTTAGATATATCATGAAATACTGGATTAACTGAGAGTTTAATGCAAATCTGATTATCACAATATATCACAGTAGGATCTAAGTGAGAACCAAACAAACCGACCAGGATATTCCTCATCCATATAGCCTCGCATGAAGCCAAACTTGTTGCCATGTACTCGGCCTCTGTTGAACTGAGTGCCACGGATATTTGTTTCCCACTATACTAAGAAAATGATGTAGATCCGATACTGAAAATCCCTCCAGATGTGCTCTTTCTGTCCATTGGGCTTCCTGCCCAATCTGCATCTGTGAAGCCATGTAGCTTCAACTCATCCGACTGTCTGTACCACAATCCATACCCAGATGTGCCCTTGAGATACCTTAGGACATGCTTTCCTGCCTTCCAAAATAGCTTGGTAGGCTTCACCATTGCTTGTGAAAGCTAGTTCATAGCATAGCATATGTCCGGTCATGTATTGACTAGATACATGAGCGAACCAACCAACTGTCGATAAACAGTGGCATCCACTACCTCTGCCGATGTAGCATCCTCTTTACTCCAACCACCACGAAGATGAGTGTCGATAGGCTTGCAGCCTTGCATGTGAAACTTCTCCAGTATCTCCTGGGCATACTTGCCTTGAGACACAAACAGTTCACCCTTCCGCTGCCAAATTTCCAATCAAAGGAAATAATGAAGGAGGCCCAAGTCCTTCATCTCAAACTCCTTTGCACGATCTGCCTTGCATGAGTGTATCAATAGTTCATCACCCGTTAGTATTAAATCATATACATAAAGCACAATTATCAAAAGCTTACCCTCCACCACAATCTGGTATAGGTTTGGATCCGCCTCACTCTTGGTGAAACCAAGTTCGGTGAAATAAATGTCTATCCGTGTGTACCAAGCACGAGGTGCTTGTTTCAGCCCATACAATGCTCTTTTGAGCCTGCATAAATGCGAATCACTGCTGAATATTTTGAATCCTTCAGGTTGCTCAATGTACACCTCCTCCTCAATGATTCTATTGAGGAAAACAGTCTTCACATCCATATGATGAATGTGCCAACCCATCTGCGCTGAGAGAGAAAGGATGGTCTGTATGGAAGAATACCTTGCGACAGGTGCAAAGGTTTCTTCATAGTCGATTCCTCGATGCGCGAAGCCCTAGGCAAAAAATCTTCATATACTTCTGCTAGATGCTCCACATCATGACGTAATGACTTCCACTTTGTAGATCCATCTCGGGCCTACCACTGATTTTCCCTTAAGCGCTTGGGACAATCTCCCATGCACTGTTTCTGACAATCAAATCATACTCTTCCACCATGGCATCTACCCATGCGGGATCCTCCACAGCTTCCTCGAAAGAGGATGGCTCCATCACGATACAATTGCTCATCAGAGCCATGTATCTAGTAAATTGGCCAGGTGTCTGTCTCTGTCTGCCTTATGATGTAGGAGCTCCTACATTCTACGCTGCATCAAGATTCAGTCGCTCAACTTCTGTAGTGCGCTTTTGCCCTCTGATGTTTGGCGCTCCATGAGTGGTTTGTTCCACTCCATGAACCTCCTCTTGTGGCTGATCCACATCTTGAGGGTCATTTTTAGTAACAAGTAGCTCCTCCTCTGCATGCAAGTGTAGCTCCCTCTCAAGCGACAACTTCATGGCTTTCTCCTCATGAAATTTGATATCCCATCGCACAACAGTCATCCGAATGTTTGGAAAATACACACGATAATTGTGGGGTGTTTCTGTGTACCCTAAAAATATCCCAACCTCTGTAGTCAGCTCCAGCTTCTTCCTGGCATCCTTCGTCACATGAATGTAAACAGGTGAGCCAAAAATCTTCAAATGAGAAATATCAGGCTTCTTACCAGAAAATGCCTCTTCGGGTGTACTCATACCAAGTACTCTATGAGGACAACGATTTTGCACATAAACCGTAGTGTTGCATGCCTTAGCCCACAAGTGTATGGGAAGGCCCTGATCATGCAACATCACCCGTGCAACACCCACGATCATTCTGTTCTTTCTCTCCGTGACCCCATTCTACCATGGGTTATGAGGCGCTATGAGTTCTCTTTGAATTCCTTCTTTTCTACAAAAGTATTTGAATTCTCCAGAGATGTATTCACCACCATTATCACTCCTTAGAGCTTTCACTTGATTCCCCGACTCTTTCTCAACCAGCACCTAGAACTCACAGAACTTTGAGTATGTCTTGCTCTTCTTCTGCATGAAGAAGATCCAGAACTTACGAGAAAATTCATCAACAAATATCACATAATACCTGTGCTTTGCTGTTGAAGCAACCGAGAAAGGTCCACACATGTCTGTGTGAATTCTCTCAAGGATCGTCGAGGCGTGACTATCCTTCTCATGAAAAGTGGCCTTCACAAATTTTCCCAATTACATCCCTTGCGCTGATCTGAATGCGCAAGTGTACCCTTGGGAAGCCCGGTAGAAATCTGCTGCAAAATTTTCAAAGCACCATGGTGAAGATGGCCCAATATCCTGTGCCACAATTCGCCCTCATCCCGGCTCACCACTCCTTCTACTTTTCCTGCCATTGCTGCGCAGCCATCTACCTGCAATTGATAAATATTCCTAACTCGAATCCCTATCCTCCTGGTTTGACCAGTTGTTTTATGGTGCAGAAAAGCTTTTCCCTCACTAAAATCAACATCATAACCCTTGTATTCCAACATCGTCACAGAGATTAGATTCTTCTTCAATCCTGGAACATGCATGACATCCTTCAAGATGAAAGGTTTACTAGACTCCCTCTCAAAGGAAATGGTCCTGATACTAGTCGCACTGTATCTACCATCATCGCCCCTCTCGAAGTGCACTCCAAGATCCTTTTCATCCAGATCACTAAACAAATATCTGTCTCCGGTCATATGGAAAGACACACCACTGTCAAGAAACCACAACGATCCCATCACACTTGAAACCAAGAATGCGATCAAAGAAAAATAAAACTCAAACTATGAGGCTAAGGCCTCTCTAGCTACAAATCCAGCAGCCTGCTTATTCTTCTTATTCTGTGGGCAATTAGTGGTGAAATGCCCATGCTGGTGACAGTGAAAACACTTCACCTTGAACAAATCATACTTCTTGCTTTAGCTTAGGATTTGGAAGATTTATTCCCTTTTCCTTTCCGAGACTTGGCAGCCAAAGAGAAATTTTATTCATCTTCATTCTTCAATGAATATCCATCCCTGGTACCCCGCCTTATCTCCTCCTGCACAAGATCCGACCAAAGTCGCTCCCATCCTAGAAGTTTCTCCTGTCCATTGATAGAGTCTTCGTAGCTATGCCAACTCTTTGGAAGACCAAGGAGAGCCAAGCTCACCAAGTATTATTCATCAACAATAACCCCCACACTTCCTAGCTCATCCTTGTAGTGGAAAAATTTCGTGAGGTATTTTGGTATACTGTCGCCTTTCTCCATTTTTATTTTTCTAAGCTTGTCTTTAAGCACCAACTTCCTCTGGTCACTTCTGCTTTGGAACAATTCTATCAAATCTTTCCACATTAAGAATGGAGTGGCTTTATCGTGAAGTCTGGACACAATCTGGTCCTTCACACCTTCCAACAGAATCCTTCGACACTTTCCTACCTTCTTTTGCCATGCGTCAAGTGCGGCTGCATCGCTAGAAGCAGGCTTCGAAATATCAACATATATGAACTCCTTCAACCCATTATCATCCAGCACCACCTCCATCCTGTCCTTCCATGCTATGTAATTTGAGCTCCCATCAAGGGCATACTCCAATCACAATCCATTGAAAGACATTTCAATGAATTCTCAACTTTGACACCAAGAAAACACTGCAGCAAATTCGAATTCCACTAGCACAAAACTTAATTGCTTCAATAATAGAAATCTGATCCAATGATCAACTCCTCTGATACCATGTAGAAATTATATAAATTATGTGTTATATGTCCAATATTATCCTGATCTCACACTATATTAACTTCATGCAAAATACATAATCTATTCCACCATTGATCATTTGCGGAAATTAAATCAAGATTTCAATGCACACATGAAACAATAAAAATTCACACACATTAACACAGTTGTTTAACGAGAAAGCCTGAAGCTGAAAACCCCAAATATCTGTATACAATATATGTCATATATATCATGCAGCAATCCTCATACAAATGTGATCATATCAAGCTCTCAGTACAATACAATCACTACACACTAATCAAGCCCGATCTTGCAAATCCATGCACCGATCTTTGCCACCTGCTAGCCTGCCTCTACTGCGCAATCCCTGTTGAAGAATGGCTCTGAATGAGTTCGAATTGCTCCATAATTTCTCACGCAATCCTCATTGGTATCTATAGTGAGTTTTGGATGCAATTAATGCATCACTATAGTCACTACTGATAGTCACACTTGCTCTTTCAACTATCTCTCCACTGGTCTCCACTGAAACTGCCATGCAAGGTAGTTAACTGATGTATTATTTAGTTGATAAATGAGTTATTATTTGTGAATTAATTAAATAATTAATTCACTCCACTCTCACTAGTGTATCAATCAGTTAGACTAGATACAACTAGCTCAACTGAGTTTGACTGAGTTAAACTAAATACAACTCCACCAACTACTTCTCCAACTCCACCAAACTCTGTCACATGAGTTCTAATTGAAGTCCTCCATGCATTAGCTCCAGTAAACCCTCAAGAATAGTGTAATTCATTCTGTCATCTGCTGTGCCACATTTTTTCACTTAACTGAAGTGCTCCAAGAGAATAAGATAATATTTAGAGTCCAAATATTATTAAGAGCTAATAATATTCGACATATCTATTTTTAGACTGGAAATCTAAAAATAGACTCCGCCCAATATGTCTAAAAATATAAGTCCATATATTTTTCCAACTTGACCAACCATCCACAAATAGCATCCTGCAACTCATAGAATATGATCGACATGTCTAAAAATAGACATACTCTAAAAATAAACTTTGTGCCAAAAATAGCCTGCGGGCCCACTTAGTGAAGGCGACTCTTTTCACTAAGCTCATCATCTTGTTGAATCTCAACATGCAGAAGCTGCATTGGTAAGGCCAAAAGGCATGGCCAAAAATTAATAATGACCCTCATGAGTTCGAAATGTTGTTTCCGGAATATCTTGAGTCTTCATTCTAATTTGATGATACCTTGAACGAAGATCCAATTTGGTAAAATAAATTGCTCCATGTAATTCATCCAATAATTCATCAATCATAGGAATGGGAAATTTATCTTTAATGGTGAGCTTATTGAGCTCCCTATAATCCGAACACATTCGCCATGATCCATCCTTCTTTTGTACCAATACTACAGGAGCAGAGAAAGAACTTTGACTAGGTTGAATTATACCCGCCTCTAACATTTCTGCAATCATACGTTCAATTTCGCTCTTTTGGAAGTAAGGATATCTATAAGGCCTGATGTTTGGAGGAACACTTCCTGGAATCAAATGAATAGCATGATCATGATCACGAATATGTGGGAGTCCTTTGGGAGTTTCAAACACCTTGGAATGATTGTCCAAGACTTGTTGGAGATCTGCAGAAATAGATGATTTTGATGTTGGAACTTTTAGTGAGCATAATTGTGCAATTACGCCTCGCTGTTCTTTCTTTAGAAGCTTTGTCATGACATTAGAGCTTATTATCCTTCCTGGCTTCCCCGCAATACCCCTTAATTCGACTTCCTTTCCTTGTGAAAAAAATTTCAAGAAAAGTTCTTGAAAATTAAAAGCTACCGTCCCCAAAGATTGTAACCATTGTACTCCTAGTACAACATCAGCACCTCCCATAGGAATGGAAAGCATTGGACTTGTCAACACATATTCCCCCATAGTTAGCTTGATATTATGGCATTTTCCAGAGCAATTTATAGTTCCTCCATTTGCAACCATCACTTGACATTCTGGTGCTGGGTATAGGAAACAATTTAATTCCTTGGCTACCTTACGATGAATAAAATTATGGGTGCTACCTGAATCAATCAACACTATTACCTTTTTCTTCTTGATTTTTCCTTCTATCTTGAGAGTTTGAGGAGTGGTAATTCCTGCCAGTGCATTACACGATATGGTCAGATTCATTTCTTCCTCTTCAGGGCCGGTTCCTGGTGTATATCCTCTTCTTGTTCATTTTCTTCTTCCTCTTCACAATCTATGTAAAATAATTTCTTCTCAGCACACTTATGACCTTTAGTGTATTTTCTATCACAACTGTAGCAAAGCCCTTTTTCTCTTTTTTCTTTCAATTGTTGTGGTGTCAACCTTGTAGGTTGTGGAAATCTAGGCGTAGCAACACTTCCTTCTTTATAGAATTGAGTGGTAGGCTTCCTTGTCGCCATAATTTTACATTCAACTTTTCTTGCCAACCTGAATGCCTTCTCCAATGAATCAGGTTCCAAAACACGAACTTCATGTTGGATGTTATCCTTTAAAATGCCTATGAAGAGATCAATCCTGTGTTCCTCTGGAATATCAGTTACCCTTATATTCAATTTTTGGAAGTCCTCAATGTGCTGCCCCACTAAACCCTTTTGTTTGAGATTTATTAATTGGATAAAGAAGGTGTTGCTCTTTGTATCCTCATAATGTGCTATCATTTCCTCCGTAAAAATTGACCAAGTGACAATTTTTTTACAGGAGCAAAACCATCGATACCATACAAATGTCTTTTGTTATAAATGTAAAGTTGCAATGCGTACCTTTTGTGTGTTTTGCACATTATTGAGATAAAAATATTGCTCCGTCTATAGTATCCATGTTACAGGATCCTTTCCATCAAACCTCCTCATATCCGTTTTTTGAATATGGTGGTTCTTCCCCCCAACATTAGAGTTTATGAAATCATGATTAACATTTATTTTGTTCTCATCATGAGTTTCCTCTACTATATTTTCACCATTGGGAAACATTTCTTGTATCAACTTTGTCAAACCTTCCATGTCATCCATCTTAGATTCCATGCCAGCTTCCATGCCATCTATCTTAGATTCCACGCCTTTCTTCAAACCATCCATATTAGTTTCCATGCATTTCTTCAAAAATTCCATGTCATTATTTGTTGCTCTTTGCGAGAGCGAAATTTGTTGCACTTGCTCTTGTAATTTTGATATGTCATGTTGCCATTCTTCGTCTTCATGAGTCATAGTAGAGCCTTATAAAGGCTTAATCGGTGTTGAATTATTTTTAGGGTCCATTTTAGAATCCAATACTGATATATAATCTACAATATGCCCTTGAATCAATTCAACTTGATTCTTCAAACAAGACTTATGCAATTCGGGAAAAAAAATACACACCTTTTACTTGCTTTTGAGGATCCTAAATATCTAAAATTTGACCTTGTAGTAGCCTCTGAAGCTTCTTTCAAATGTCACAGGTCTAACCTGATTTGGATTCTTCAAGACAAATTTATGTCCAATCTCCCACAATGACCCAATTATGGACTATTTCAGTAGAGCGAACTTGTACGACTTGCCATGTGTCATTGTTTCCTCCTTTGGATATGAAATTGATATAAAAGAAACTGCAGTCCATGTGCTTGCTTACAATTTTTACAGAATTCCAATCCGATGCTCAGAGAGAGAGTTATGAATATTTTCCCATGATAAACTCTTTGAGATGAAATTCAAGATCCCGAAACAGACCTAACTTCCACAGATGATATCTCCAAAAATATTGTGAACCAAGCTTTGAAATTATACGACGACGTTCCTAAGGATTTCAGCTTCGCTCTCTAAAAATTTCAGCTTCTGAATCATTCTAGAACAAAAGTTATAGTGAAACTTCCTCGATGACATGTTTAGGTTAAATTTAGGAGCCCGCAAACAACCCTAGCTTCCACAGATCATATCTCTGAAAATATTGTGAACCAAGCTCTGAAATTTTGCGAAAATGTTCCTCAGGATTTCAGCTTTGGAATCTAAAAATTCAACTTCTAAACCTTCGTAGAAAAAAAGTTATAGTGAAAATTCCATGATGACCAGTTTGGAGCAGCGAAAACCCTAGAATTCAAAGTTCTGATACCAAATGTTGTGAAACTAGCTCCAAAAATACAAGAAAAGAGATTTCAATGCCTTAAAAATAAGACACTTCGAGGGGGAAACCTCCAATACATTACATGAATGAAAAATTCTTGGATGATTCAAATTACAAAACCTCCTTTCTATATATAGGAGTCCATGGGGCCATAATTTAATCATAGTGGGGCCACAATGTAATCCTAGCCGGCCTAACAATAATAATTTAAGGGCACAATAATAACAATATGGGGGTTACAGGGGTACAATAATAGCAATAAGGGGGTTACACTAGCAACAATAAGGGACTATACTATATAGGGACCTAACACTTCCCCTTCTGTTTCGCTTCACTTCCCTTCAGCGATCACCTTGGGCTCAACATCAGTGGATCCTTCACCTACTTGTTCTTTTGTCACCCTTCGTGACGATGTGCATGTGAAGCTCTCTTCCCATGATGATGAGTCAGGTAGATTTTCCGCGTCAGGTGGTATTTATTCCACCAGTCACCCCATCTTCTATTACGATGACGAAATTATGGAAGTATTTACCACCCCTAACTTTATCTTTCCCCCCTTACATTGAACCTATGCATTCGAACCACATACACCTTGTGGTCATTACATTGACACCCAATGTTTGGGTACGAGGGCACCCATATTTTAGAGACCAGGAGAAGCAACACTCCAAAACTCTACTAGTGTATCTGGTCGTGTCGACTCTAGCACCATTATTCTTTTACATTTAGAAGAACCTCTAGAGTCCCATATCACTTCAGATCACTCTAGGGATGATACCCCTCATCATTCCTTCATCTTACATCAACAACCCAGTCCCTTCGACATTGTTGTTGACCAAGCTGTGAATTTTATAGGAGAGCATCAATTCATTATCTCCAAATCCTCTTTTTGGGATACTCACACCATGTATGCAAACCCAAAAACTTAGTCCATTTGCTTCATATATGCAGTACCAAAATAGATTGGTAATCCTCCATTCCCTTTCTCAAACTAGATAACCATAACGAAAACAAATGGCACCCCACATCATAAAAATGTGTTTAGATTCCTCCTTTCTAAATACATTTTGGCATGACCATAACATGCTTGGGAGAACCTATGCCACTCAACCATAAATATCCTAGATCTCAGCCAAAAACAACATTGAAACCCCCTTTCTCTGACAGGTTGCACTTTTCAAGTAATTTTGTGGGATAGGTTGCATTTTTCTGCCTAGTACCTACTACCCAGGTCACAGAACATACCCCAAAAAGTGCGACCTGGCTTGTTCATGAGCTCTGGATACCTAAACCAAAATTTCAATCCGCTAAAATCAAAGAGTAGGAATAGGCCTCTTAACTGGAATTGACAGATCTCAATTCCAACGATCAGTATGTCCGCTACGTTCGCCGCAAGATTTAGGGCCTTCTCTCCTCTCTACATTCACCACAGCTACACTTGCAAACGATTGAATTTGGAGGGAAAGTGCCTTATTAAAAGAGAAACCCCTAATTTTTATTTCATCTGTTGCAGCCAAACCGTAGCTCAGTTTGACAAACCGTCTGTACCGTTGGAAAGCTCTCACTGAGCCCTCAAATGGGTATTTGTTAGTTTTTCATGATTTGATAATTCACCACGACACATTTTGTCCAAGAAGAGTTACTTCACCACTCCTCAAAATCAAATTTCTTCACATGCAACTCTTGTACTTGGGGCACCACTTTGCCTCCATACTTGCCCATGCTCGTGTTGATTTTCGTCATGAGTTACCATATTGTACTCATGTCTATATGCTCCCCATTGGACCTTCACTGTGTGGCATCATCATCGAGTCACCCTTGTTTAGATCATCTGAGTTGAGTCATCATCTCATTCATGGAGTCTATCCCGAGACCTTTTGTATCCCGCTATAGTCCTCCATCCTTCATTGCTTGGTCCCTCTCTCGTGTTGCACATTATGGCCTCCAGTCCTACTGTCCCCTATCCCTCATGATATTGTGTCAGTTCTTGCTAGGTAATCCATGCCCTTTATGCTCTAACAAGGGAAGTCGTCTGTCTGCTACTCAGTACCCCCCATTTCATCATCACCACTGGTTTCCGTTTGTCAGTCGCTCTACTATTTTCTCTAGTGCCTTAGTTGAGGACCTCTTATTTCCTCACCTATCGCGGACCTCCTTCTGTTGACATCAGATCATTTATTCCAGAAGACAGGTCTAGAGGGCAGTGTACCTTGGTTCCAGCTTGCACTCTTGCTCGGTGCCTCAGATCAGGCAAAGGGACTCCTTATAGCCCTTTCAATTGATTGTTTCTCAGCTCCATCTCCTTTCATCATGATCGAGATCCGTATACTCGATGGTTCAGTGATGTAGTAGATTGGACCGGTGATTCCTAGGTGTGTGTGAGATGTCTCAGCCCTCATGAGGGGGTGGCCCTATAAGTAGCCCCCCACATGCCCGGATGACCTCTTCATTTCAACCTTCGATACAACTCCATAGATTTGATGATGTCGGCCTCAGCCTCTTGCAGCGCCTTTTTAATTGCATGTATCAGTTAGACTTTCAGAGCCGTTTCCTGTTTACAGGGGCATCTAAGTTGTATTTGTATCTCATGTACTCAGATATTATTGTACAAGTCCTGGCTGTTATCCCAGGCACAATATGTATGTGGGATTCATTATCATGATTTTTATCTGGCTCATATTTATGCCAACATGTACTATATTGTTTAGTCCCTTGTTTATTGGACGCATTATTCTTTGTACTCTGTCTTGGCGAGCATAGGTATGCCTCCCTCGCCGCCTATAGCACAGGTACTCACTCATAAAAGAGACTTGTCGCACCTGTAAGTCTCGCCTCCTCAGGGTCTAGTCCTCTCAGCACTTTGGTCTACCTTATATTTCTCCCTCTCCGACTTCTACTTCGTTGTCTAGTGATTGAGTTCTTACAACGTACTTCAGTCATATGATTAGCTCCTAATGCTCGCACGCTGGGGGGAAATTTGTTACACCATTTTTTGGTCATCTAACCTATTATTATTAGATGGACCTAAGTACACCATGTAAGACCAATTTTACCCTACGTAAATTTTCCTTCACTATGAAAAATAACTTAGTAAACCACCTTTATTAAGTTTTTTATGGTCTAAACAAGAAACCCCATGAGGAAATATTAAATAAATCTACATTTGTTTGATTTTCCTCAAGGAATAATTAGTTAAACAATAGTTTAATTAATATTCTTGTTATATTTAACCCAAAACAAGGAAATTAATTAGATAAATAATTATTATCTTATTATTTTCTAGGAATAATTATTTTAACCTTATTTAAATAATATTCCTTGTTAAATATGACTAAATCACTCATAAATAATTAAATAAATCATTATTTATTTTATTATTACTCAACCACATCCTTAAAATGATAAATAAATCATTTATTTATTTATTATTTACAAATAAAGGGATCTGATCCAAGTCAAATTCCTTTTCCCTCCAACAAATATAATAAAATATTCCATAAAAGTTGGATCTTGATTTGGTTAATAATATTTTAATTGTGCACCAATATCTAGACAAACTCAATATTTTGTTATAAATAGAAGGGTTTTTCCATTCATTCACTACCTTTTGTTGCCTAAAGATCACTCTAGATCTATACTTTTGGTCTAACTTTGATCCACCATCATAGTCATATTTTGATACCTTTTTTGTTTGGGTTTTCTACACCATCAAGAGAGAGGAATTTTAGATATGAAGTGCTGAGGACTTACAAGAACTCATCCCATTGAGGAGAATTGGTAACACCCTTCTGTGTTTTCCTCCCAAGTGCCATTAATACAAAATTCATTCAACATATTCTTGTCTTGTCTATTGGATGCACGTAGTAAATCTTGTTTTTGTACTACATAATGCCCTTTGATGCATAGATCTAGATTTTTGCAGCATTTATCTTGATCACCTAACTGTAGATCTGAGGATATTGGCAACCATATTTGTTTTTAGGGCTGTTTGTTATGCACAGAGTGGTATTTTTTTGTACGCTTGGAATTAAGATTCATACTAACAACTGGCGACTCCACACAGGTTTACGATTATGACCGCTGTCGTTTTTCTGATCCTTGCATATCCAGCTGCTTCAAACCCTAGGATTTATCTTCAGCCTGTTGTTTTTTCTTTTCTTGATGTTTTTTTTTAACCTATAAAACCCTAAAACATTAAAAATTATAACTTTCGTGTGTTTTCAGATCTATTGCGTAGGTGACAGACATCAGCCACAGCTGAGATGACACTTTTTACTGAAATCTGCCGCCTAGAGTGCCAGAAGTGCAAGTCGCACTTTTTGGCCCTAAACCTGTGACCTGGACCTTCAGGACACACCTTTTAGCCCAAAAACTGCGACCTATGCAGAAAACAGGTCAAAAACTACGACCTAGAAAATTTGCGGGAATTTTTCTGATAGTTTTCTAGGTTTGTCTAAGCTTTTGTTCAGGGTTGTTTGACCTCCGTCTCTACCCATTTTGGACCTGTACTTATTTTTTTTTGCTCAAATAAGTGGTAACCTAGCCCCCTAGGGCATCAGTACCCTCCATTTTTTTGGAAGACTTTTTGTTGTTGCAGGTTGTCTGAAATTTCAGAGTCTTCAGCCATTTTATCAGATTTGATACCTCACCTTCAGATCCACTTCAGATTGGCTATTTATCCATCCAAAACACCTCATTTAGTTTTATTTGGGTTTTTTTTCTAGGGTCCCCTCCGCTTCCCTCCAGGATATAGCTTTTCGCCACCTCATTTACAACATTATTTCCTCTGATTTGTCGCTGTTTTCTGCACCACTTTCGAGCAGATTTGACCTTTATATCCCTGTCCCTCCTGACCTCAGATCTATTGGCTATTTTCAGTGTGTTTTGACTAGTTTTTTTTTCCCACCTAGAGACTAGTTGTGGAGAGGCCCGCCTCCTCGGGTTTAGATTATTGCATTATTAGCTGTTTATTTTTTGTTATTTTAGTCTCATATATTGTTATTTGTAGGTTTATTTGCAGCTATGCAACACACTTTTTTATTTTTCTCTACAAACGTTTGGGTTTAAAAATTAATATTTGCACACTTTACACACACACCCTAAGTGAAAAAGAGCTTGGTTAACACCACCAAGCAAAGACTCTAAAACATTGAAATCAATTGATCCCGCACCTCTATGCCCTTGTTTCAACATTGTAATAAGTTGATCCTGTGCCTCCTTGCCCTTGTTGGTCTCCTTTTCCTTTGTGCCGTGTTTGTGTCGTCATCATTGCGCCACCAAGGCATTTATCCTAGAGACTTCTTGGCCTCCATCCTCAGTTTCTGGTAGGAATACTTACTCCTCTGCGTAGGATTCGAGTTAGTCCTCCACTGAGTCCGCACTCTGACTCTTCTTCTTGTTCATTGGGTTCTCCTTCTCACTCTGCCCCCGGTTCTCCCCTTGTCACCTTGACCATGTCTGGTGCAGGACCTAATGCAGGTGGTAACCCTGGACCTAATGCTGGGAATACCACTAGTGGGACTGCAACTGACACTACCTCGGCTGCTTGCTCCCCTACATGGCAGGCCTCAGCATTCCCAATTTTTACTAGTTGATAAATGACCCTATACATCATGATGTTGTTTGGCCTGCAATGCCAAACAAGCTCCCTTCCGACATCCCCAAGTTCGAAGGTCTTGCTGGTGAAGATCCTACAAATCATGTTCGATCTTTCCACATGTGGTGTTTGTCTAACTCAATTATCGATGACTCTGTCCATCTTCAGTTGTTCCAACGTACACTTACTGGTGAAGCTTCTAAGTGGTATGTTGATCAGCCCCCTTCCTCTCATACCACCTTTGCGACTCTTTCCCAGGATTTTCTGTGTTACTTCCAGCATCCCCTTTGTTATGACACTGGTACCGAACTTTTGAATTCTTTCTGTCAATTGTTTGTGACCCGCCTATCTCATCATGTCCAAGAATGGCAGAGAAGAAAGAGCCTATGTTGAGTCCCTACCTTCGAAGACCGTGTCTACATGGTCTGGTTCCTTAGATCTCTCTTGCCTGCTATCGAAAAAGATGTCACATCACATTTCCCTCAAACCGAAGAGGCCACTCTCCAAATTGCGTTAAAATATGACCTAATCTATGCTCAGTCAGGTTATGTTTATACCATTCTACTTTATTTTCTCAGACTCGGTGGTGCCAACGCACCGGGGGCATCTCACGCCACCGACGGTATTGTTGGAGCTCTGTCTAATCCATACTCTCAACCTCCCATGGGATATGGTTTTCCTCAGGGGGGGCCAACACCTCCTGCACTTTTCCCCCTCCCGGTAGCACGTATCTAGGATACGGCATGCCTCCTCTTTTTTCCCAACCTCTTGTTTACCACACTGTTACCCAACCTCCTTATTATCTGTATCC
Organism: Pinus albicaulis; assembly: GCA_034641835.2. NCBI lineage: Eukaryota > Viridiplantae > Streptophyta > Pinopsida > Pinales > Pinaceae > Pinus > Pinus albicaulis. Next base: position 1,219,478,673 of record CM076583.1, on the reverse strand, counting down.
ACAAATTGGTGCTCCAGCTCCTCCAGCATTAGCACCTCTGCCTCCCTTGCCTTCTCAACCCCCGCAAGAGCATCCACCACCCCCTCAAGGGCAGGAGTATGCACAACAAGGTGCGAATAATCCTCCTCCTTAAAAAAAGAAGAGGAAAGGCACTCAAAATCAATCTGCCTTTGGTAATTCTAGATCTAATCTGCAAACTAATGTCCCTAACACTTCTAACTAGCAATAGGGCACTCAGCCCAAGCAGGACAGGCCTGTTCGTACGAATAAGCCTTGTTCTTGTTGTGGTGTTTATGGTAATTACACGCATGATTATCCTCTCTTACCACAGATGAAGTATATTTGGGAGTCTTAAGCAACATTGTGAGGACAACAAGCCTCCCCTTATGTCCCTCTTAGTGCTGCGCCTAGTGAGGCGGCTGTGTTTACTAATCCTTTCCCTCAACAAGGATTTGTGGCTACACAACCAATTGAAAGTTAGGTGGCCACTCAACCTCTTCCATTTGGTACCTCCAATTACCAACTTCTCATGATGAAATCTAACCAACCTATAACTGTTGACCTCAATCTTCAAACTCTGTCCCGAGAGTACAACAAGCCTCCTACTACGTCTGTCCCCGAGCCACCTCCTTCGGTATCTACAGAGCCTCTTTCGACACCTAATGGTACTTTGCAGATCCCTCAGCCTAAGGTGAAGGTTCATACCAAGATACCTAAGGGACCACTACGCCAAAATCCTGCTTCTGGAAAAACTGCCCATTCGTATAGTATAGTAGATGATTTGTCACAATCTCCTGCTACCATTTCAACGCTGGAACTCCTCCAGTCGTGCCCTTCACAACGAAAAGCTCTACTATCTACCATGGGCGCTGTAGATCCTGATGATGATCGTTTGATCATATTCGATGTTGATCGGTCAGATAATCCTCCTCTTCCTGCTTTTGTCGCCTTCCAAATCCCAGTCAAAATCCTGAACGCCAATGTTTCTTGGTGTATCATTGATGAGGGAGCATCCACCTGTTTGATGTTTGCTTTAGTTTAGAAGCAAATTGGATCACCTGAGTTGGCTCCTTCCATGATCACTCTCCAAGCATGGGATGACCACGCCTCCCAGCCCATTGGCCTGTTCCGCAATGGTCCTATTACTCTTGCAAGCAAGACTGTTTGTGTTGACGTAGAAGTCATTGATGCCCCCTTAGATTACAACATTCTATTGGTTTGTAGCTACAACTATGTGATGTTTGCTGTCCCATCTGCGGTCCATTGCAAGATGTCCTTCCTTCTTAATGGAAAGATAGTCACCATTGACCAGTTGAAATATTACGAACCGAAGTCTCACACCTCCCTTGAGTCCATCATCTCTTCGGTGGCCAATAAGCAAACTGTCCATCCTTTGACTAGTGTCTCACCCGGAGTCTACAAAGACTCCTCTTTGCTTGGTACATTCCCTGGTCTTCCTCCTCCTGTCTCTAATCCCATCTCAAAGAATGTTTTCATGATGCAATCATCTTAGGCTTCCCTTAAGCGGCCTGCTGCGGCTAGTCAACAACCTCGCCTTCCGTAGCCTACTCCTAGCCCTTCGATTCAGCCTTCTGGACCTCCTCCTCCTGGCCCTTCACCTATAGCTGGTATCCATGAGCCTCTTTATCCTCCTGGAATGGTTCCTCCAGGCCTTAACAATCTTGGAGCCATCCCACCTAGCCATTAACCCTCAGGTCAGATACCGTTCCTAGCTCCCCCTCCTGAAGTGTACATGGTACATGTCATGGCTACCCTCTCTTTTTCTAACCTGACCCTGGGAATTCCCGTCTGGTACCTTCATCCCCCAGCTGCTACCCCATATGGTCAACCCAAAACTTACCTTGCTTTGGCCCCGGTTCAACCCCGACAAACCCTGCCCCTCCTCGGCTGCCAAAGCGTACTATCCAGTGTGCTTTGTGTGATGTTGTCGGTCATGCCACCCATACCTGTCTAGAATTGCCTCACCTCAAGCCCATGGTTAACAAAGTGTTTCCAGATTCTAACATCCCAGAGGTATATGTCACTATATCTGATTAAGTCTCGAAACTCAAGTCTTTATGCACAAATCACCCCTGTGATTTGTGTGATTTCCATGGCCACTATACTTACCTCTGTCCCTACCTTGAGGACTTTTGCACCTCTCTAGCGACAATTCGCCAATTCGAGGCCAAGTGCAACGAGTCCACCGCTCCCTTATTTGTGTGTTTTGTTTCAGCAGAACCAGAGGACACATCCACTCCCATAGACATTCCCCCTCCTGATGTCGAAACGACAGATTCTTTGGCCACTGTCCACTACCTATCATCATCTATGAGATCATCAGTGGAAGACCCCCCTAAGCCTTCCTGTTGTGAAACCAGCTCCAAAAATAGAAGAAAAGAGATATCAACGCCTTAGAAATAAGTCACTTCAAGGGGGAAACCTCCAATACATTACATGAATGAAAAATTCTTGGATGGTTCAAATTAAAAAACCTCCTTTGCATATATAGGAGTCCATGGGGCCACAATGTAATCTTAGTGGGGCCACAATGTAATCCTAGCCGACCTAACAATAATAATTTACGGGCACAATAATAACAATATGGGGGTTACAGGGGTACAATAATAACAATAAGGGGGTTACATTAACAACAAGAAGGGACTATACTATATAGGGACCTAACATGCCCCTCTCCTTAAAAAAAGTGTTTTCCTCAACGCTTGAGTAGCTCTAGGTGCTTTTGTATAAAATTCTCATCCTCCCATGTAGAATCTTCAGTGGGTAAGTTCTTCCACTTGATGAGATACTGTGAAATTGATCGATTGCATAGCTGTCGAGTTCTTGTTTCCGCGACTGCTTCAGGTTCCAATATGATTTTTCCTTCCTCATCAAGTTCTAGAAATATTGTTTGAATTGGAATATTTTCACTTATAATCTTCTTTAAGCATGAAACATGGAAAACTGGATAAACTCGTGAAGAAGCAGGAAGCTCCAATTTGTATGCCATAGTACCAATATTTTGCAACACCTTGTAAGGACCATGGTAATTTGGTGATAATTTATTATCCTTCTTAGCTTGCTTAAATGATATTTGTTTGTATCGTTGTAGCCATAAAAATACCTAGTCTCCAACATCAAAAATTCTCTCGTGCGATGTTGATCTTCCTGTTGTTTCATTCGATTTTGTGCCAAATTTAGGTTATGCTTTAAGAGCTGTAGAACTTCTTGTTGATGCTCGATGTGATCTTCGACTGCTTGAACCTTTGAATTTTCTCTTAAAGATGATGTGATGGACAGTGGATGATATCCATAAATTTCCATAAACGGGGTCATTTTTGATGCAGTATGGAAGGAAGTGTTATACCACCATTCAGCGAGAGGTAACCACTTGACCCATTGTGTTTGTTTATCAGATACAAAACAAAAAAGATATCCTTCCAAACATTTATTTACTATCTTAGTTTGACCATCGGATTGAGGATGAAAAGATGAGCTATGAGCTAATTGAGTACCCAAACAAGAAAATAACTCTGTCCAAAAATTTCAAGTAAAAATGGGATCTCTGTCGCTCATAATAACCCTTGGGTTTCCATGTAGCTTTTGAATTGTGTCCATAAATGTAGTAGCAATTGTACTTGCTTTAAATGGATGAGATAATGCACAAAAGTGTGTATACTTGGTAAGTCTATCAACTACCACCATGATAACACTCTTTCCTTCGGACTTAGGTAAACCTGTGATAAAATCCATTGAAATCTCCTCCCAACGTTGACTTGGAATGGATAAAGGTTGTAGAAGTCCCGGGGTCTTAATTGTCTCCACTTTATTCTGCTGGCAAACCAAACATTACGCCACAAACTTTTGAATATCAGATTTAAGGCCATCCCAAAAAAATTCTTTCTTCACCCTGTGGTAAGTTTTTAAAAATCCTGAGTGTCCTCCTAAAGGAGAAGTGTGCAATTCAAAAAGAATCTTTTGTTTTAGTTGGGAATTCTTACAAAGATATAAGCGATCTTTGTACCATAAGGAATCATTTTTCCAACTAAATGTATCAGATCTACTAGGATCTTGCTGCAACTTTTGAATGAGTGTCCATACATCTTTGTCCTTCTTCCATTCATCTCTTGCTTCGGTTATCCAATCTGGTTGGATAATAGAAATGGCACAAAGCAATGCTTCCACATCTTCATTCTTTCTTGAGAGTGCATCTGCAACAACATTAAGCTTTCCTTTTTTGTAGATTATTTCAAAGTCATAACCCAACATCTTTGTGACCCATTTTTGCTGCTCTTCTGACGATAGTCTTTGTTCCAAAAAGTGTTTAAGACTATCATGATCGGTGTTTACCTTGAAGTGTCTTCCCATTAGGTAAGTTCGCCATTTCTTTAGTGCATGCAGTATTGCTAACATTTCCTTCTCATAAATAGGTTTCTGTAAATAATTTCCTTTTATTGGACGACTTTCAAAAGCAATGGGTCTTCCTTCCTGCATTAAAACAACACCAATTCCATTTCCTGAGGCATCACATTCCACAATAAAGGTTTTTGTGAAGTCTAGCGTAGCTAAGACAGGTGCTAGGCACATTGCCTCTTTAAGATGTTCAAAAGCCTTAGTTGCTTCAGGAGTCCATGAAAATGCATCTTTCTTCAATAATGTTGTTAGAGGTGCTGCTATTCTCCCATAATTCTTAACAAACTTGCGATAATACCCTGTTAACCCAAGAAATCCTCGCAACTGCTTTATGGTTGTGGGGACTTTCCATTCCTTAATGGATTTAGTTTTGTTAGGGTCTACCTTAACACCCTCGTGAGATACAATATGACCCAGATATTCCACCTCTTGTACTCCAAAGAAACATTTGGATGTTTTTGCATATAATTGTTTCTCCTGCAATAGTTTGAGCACCTTGTCAACATGTTGAAAATGATCCTTCCAAGACCTGTTGTAGATTAGTATATCATCAAAAAATACTAGCACAAATTTTCTAAGGAAGGGTTTGAAAATGGAATTCATCAACCCTTGAAATGTAGAAGGTGCATTGGTAAGGCCCAAAGGCATGACCAAAAATTCATAATGACCCTCATGAGTTCGAAATGCTGTTTTTGGAATATCTTCAGTCTTCATTCTAATTTGATGATATCCTGAACGAGGATCCAACTTGGTAAAATAAATTGCTCCATGTAATTCATCCAATAATTCATCAATCACAAGAATGGGAAATTTATCTTTAATGGTGAGCTTATTGAGCTCCCTATAATCCAGACACATGCGCCATGCTCCATCCTTCTTGTGTACCATTACTACAGGAGCAGAGAAAGAACTTTGACTAGGTTGAATTATACCAGCCTCTAACATTTCTACAATCATACGTTTAATTTCGCTCTTTTGGATATACAGATATCTATAAGGTCTGATGTTTAAAGGAACACTTCTAGGAATCAAATGAATATCATGATCATGATCACGAATATGTGGGAGTCCTTTGGGAGTTTCAAAAACCTTGGAATGATTGTCCAAGACTTTTTGGAGATCTGCAAAAATAGATGATATTGATGTTGGAACTTCTAGTGAGCATAATTGTGAAATTACTCCTTGTTGTTCTTTCTTTAGAAGCTTTGTCATGACATTAGAACTTATTATCTTTCCTATCTTCCCTGCAATACCCCGTAATTTGACTTCCTTTCCTTGTGAAAAAAATTTCAAGAAAATTTCTTCAAAATTAAAAGCTACCATCCCCAAAGATTGTAACCATTGTACTCCTAGTACAACATCAGCACCTCCCATAGGAATGGAAAACATTGGACTATTCAATACATATTCCCCCATGGTTAGGTTGATATTATGGAATTTATAGAGAAATTTATAATTCCTCCATTTGCAACCATCACTTGACATTCTGGTGCTGGGTATAGGAAACAATTCAATTCCTTGGCTACCTTCCAATGAATAAAATTATGGGTACTACTTGAATCAATCAACACTATTACCTTTTTCTTCTTGATATGTCCTTCTATCTTGAGAATTTGAGGAGTGGTAATTCCTGCCAATGCATTACATGATATGGTCGGACTCATTTCTTCCTCTTCTAGGGTTGGTTCCTGGTGTATATCCTCTTCTTGTTCATTTTCTTCTTCCTCTTCACAATCTATGTAAAATAATTTCTTCTCGACACACTTATGACCTTTAGTGTATTTGCTATCACAACTATAGCAAAGCCCTTTTGCTCTTTTTTCTTCCAATTTTTGTGGTGTCAACCTTGTAGGTTGTGGAAATCTAGGCATAGCAACACTTCCTTCTTTATAGAATTGAGTGGTAGGCTTCCTTGTCTCCATTATTTTACATTCAACTTTTCTTGCCAACCTGAATGCCTTCTCCAATGAATCCAGTTCCAAAACACGAACTTCATGTTGGATGTTATCCTTTAAAGTGCCTATGAAGAGATCGATCCTGTGTTCCTCTGGAATATCAGTTACCCTTATATTCAATTTTGGGAAGTCCTCAATGTGCTGCCCCACTAAACCCTTTTGTTTGAGATTTATCAATTGGCTAAAGAAGGTGTTGCTCTTTGTATCCTCATAATGTGCTATCATTTCCTCCGTAAGAATTGACCAAGTGACAATTTTTTTACGGGAGCAAAGCCATCGATACCATACAAATGTATTTTGTTCTAAATGTAAAGTTGCAATGCGTACCTTTTGTGTGTTTTGAACATTATTGAGATCAAAATATTTCTCCATCTGTAGTATCCATGTTATAGGATCCTTTCCATCAAACTTTCTCATATGCATTTTTGGAATATGGTGGTTATTCCCACCAACATTAGAGTTTATGAAATCATGATTAAAATTTATTTTTTTCTCATCATGAGTTTTCTCTACTATCTTTTCACCATTGGGAAACATTTCTTGTATCAACTTTGTCAAACCTTCCATGTCTTATTTTAAATCATTCTTCATGTTTTCCATTTTTTCATCGATCTTAGTTTCCATGTCATCCATATTAGATTCCATGCCAGCTTCCATGCCATCTATCTTATATTCCATGCCTTTATTCAAACCATCCATCTTAGTTTCCACTCCTTTCTTCAAAACTTCCATGTCATTTTTTGTTGCTCTTTGCGAGAGAGAAATTTGTTGCACTTGCTCTTGTAATTTTGATATGTCATGTTGCCATTCTTCGTCTTCATGAGTCATAGTAGAGCCTTCTAAAGGCTTAATGAGTGTTGAATTTTTTTAGGGGCCATTTTAGAATCCAATAATAATATATAATCTAAAATATTCTTTTAGAATCAATTCAACTTGATTCTTCAAAGAAGACTTATGCAATTCAAGAAAAAAAATACACACCTTTTACTTGATTTTGAGGAGATCTATATTGAAATTGAATTATCTCAATAATTGCAAATACTCAATATCTGAAATTCAGCCTTGTAGTATCCATCTGAAGCTTCTTTCAAATGTCATAGGTTTGACCTGATTTGGATTCTTCAAGAAAAATTTATGTCCAATCTCCCCCAATGACCCAATTATGGACTCTTTCAGTAGAGTGAAATTGTACGAATTGACACGTGTCACTGTTTCCTCCTTTGGCTCTAAAATTGATAGAAAGGAAACTAGATTTTGTGTGCTTGCGGCCACATTTTACAGAATTTCAATCCGATGCTCAGAGAGAGAGTTATGAATATTTTCCCATGATAACCTCTTTGAGATGAAATTCAAGAGCCTGAAAGAGACCTAATTTCCACAGATCATATCTCCCAAAATGTTGTGAACCAAGGTCTGAAATTTTGTGACGATGTCCCTAGGGATTTCGGCTATGCTCTCAAAAAATTTCTGCTTCTGAATCTTTCTAGAACAAAATTTACACTGAAAATTCTGCGATAACCTGTTTAGGTTAAATTGAGGAGCCTGCAAACAGCCCTAGCTACTACAGATCATATCTCCGAAAATGTTGTGAACCAAGCTCTGAAATTTTGCAAAAATGTTCCTCAGGATTTCGACTTTGCACTCTTCAACCTTCATAGAAAAAATTTATAGCGACAATACCACGATGACCAGTTTGGAGCAACGAAAACCCTAGAATCCAAAGCTCTGATATCAAATGTTGTGAAACCAGCTCCAAAAATAGAAGAAAAGAGATATCAACGCCTTAGAAATAAGCCACTTTGAGGGGGAAACCTCCAATACATTACATGAATGAAAAATTCTTAGATGATTCAAATTACAAAAACTCCTTTCTATATATAGGAGTCCATGGGGCCACAATGTAATCTTAGTGGGGCCACAATGTAATCCTCGCCGACCTAACAATAATAATTTAAGGGCACAATAATAACAATATGGGGGTTACAAGGGTACAATAATAACAATAAGGGGGTTACACTAACAACAATAAGGGACTATACTATATAGGGACCTAACAATTCCCCTTCAGTTTCACCTGACCTCCCTTCAACGATCACCTTGGGCTCAACATCGGTGGATCCTTAATCTACTTGTTCTTTTGTCATGCTCCGTGAGGATGTGCATGTGAAGCTCTCTTCTCATGAGGATGAGTTAGGTAGCTTCGTTGCGTCAGGTGGTCTTTCTTCCACTAGTCACCCTATCTTCTATTACGATGACGAAATTATGGAAGTATTTACCACCCCTGACTTTATCTTCCCCCCTTACATCGAACCTATGCATTCAAACCACATACACCTTGTGGCCATTACATTAACACCTAATGTTTGGGTAAGGGGGCACCCATATTTGAGAGACCAGGAGAAGAAACACTCCACAACTCTCCTAGTGTATCTGGTCGTGTCGACTCTAGTACCATTATTCTTTCACATTTAGAAGAACCTTTAGAGTCCCATATAACTTCAAATCACTCTAGGGATGATACCCCTCATCATTCCTTCATCTTACATCAACAACCCAGTCCCTTCGACATTGTTGTTGACCAACCTGTGAGTTTTCTAGGAGAGCATCAGTTCATTATCTCCAAATTCTCTTTTTGGGATACTGACACCATGTATGAAAACCCATAAAATTAGTCCATTTGCTTCATATATGCATTACCAAAAGATATTGGTAATCCGCCATTCCCTTTCTCAAAATGCATAACGATAATGAAAAAAAATGGCGCTCCACATCATAAAAATGTGTGTAGATTCCCCCTTTCTAAATACATTTTAGCATGACCATAACATGCTTGGGGGAACCTATGCCCCTCAACCATAAAAATCCTATATCTTAGCCAAAAACAACACTGAAACCCCCTTTCTTTGACAGGTTTCACTTTTCAAGTAATTTCCTAGGATAGGTTGCAGTTTTTTGCCTAGTACCTACTACCCAGGTCACAGAACATACCCCAAAAAGTGCGACCTGGCTTGTTCATGAGCTCTAGATATCTAAACCAAACTTTTAATCCACTGAAATCAAAGAGTAGGAATAGGCCTCTTAACTACAACTGACAAATCTCAATTCCAACGATCGGTTTGTCCGCTATGATCACCGCAAGATTTAGGGCCTTCTCTCCTCTCTACATTCACCACAGCTACACTTGCAAACGAGTGAATTTGGAGGGAAAATTCCTTATTAAAAGAGAAACCCCTGATTTTTCTTTCACCCGCTGCAGCCAAATTGTAGCTCAGTTTGAAAAACCGTCTGTACCGTTGGAAAGCTCTCACCGAGCCCTCAAATGGGTATCTATTAGTTTTTCATTACTTGATAATTCACCATGAAACATTTGATCCAAGAGGCGTCACTTCACCACTCCTCAAAATCAAATTTCTTCACATGCAACTCTTGTACTTGGGGCACCACTTTTCCTCCATACTTGCCCATGTTCGTGTTGATTTTAGTCATGAGTTACCATATTGTACTCATGTATATATGCTCCCCATTGGACCTTCACTGTGTGGCAGCATCATCGAGTCACCCTTGTTTAGAGCATCTGAGTTGAGTCATCAGCGCATTCATGGAGTCTATCCCGAGTCCCTTTGTATCCCGCCATATTCCTCCATCCTTCATTGCTTGGTCCCTCTATCGTGTTGCACATTATGGCCTCCAGTCCCACTGTCCCCTATCCCTCATGATATTGTGTCAGTCGTTGCTAGGTCATCCATGCCCTTTATGTTCTAACAAGGGAAGTTGTCCTTCCGCTACTCAATACCCCCCATTTCATCATCACCCCTGGTGTCTGTCTGTCAATCGCTCTACTATTTTCTCTCGTGCCTTAGTTGAGGACCTCTTATTGCCTCACCTATGGCGGACCTCCTTCAGTCGACATCAGATCATTTATTCCAGAAGACAGGTCTAGAGGGCGGTGTACCTTGGTTCCAGCTTCCACTCTTGTTCGGTGCTTCGGATCAGGCAAAGGGACTCCTTATATCCCTTTGGAAGTGATTGTTTCTCAGCTCTAGCTCCTTTCATCATGATCGAGATCCGTATACTCGATGGTTTAGTGATGTAGCGGATTAGACTGGTGATTCCCAGGCGTGTGTGAGATGTATCAACCCTCATGAGGGGGTGGCCTTACAGGTAGCCCCCCACGTGCCCGGATGACCTCTTCATTTCAGCCTTCGATGCAGCTCCGTAGATTTGATGATGTCGGCCTCAACCGCTTGCAATGCCTTTTTCATTGCATGTATCAGTCAAATTTTCAGAGCCCTTTCCTGTTTACAGGGGCATCTGGGTTTTATTTTTATCTCATGTACTCAGATATTGTTGTACAAGTCTTGACTGTTATCCCAGGCACAATATCTATGTGGGATTGATTATCATGATTTTTATTTGGCTCATGTTTATGCCAGCATGTACTATATTGTTTAGTCTCTTGTTTACTTGATGCATTATTATTTTTACTCTGTCTCGGTGGGCATAGGTATGCATCCCCCATCGCCTATAGCACAGGTAATCACTCATAAAAGAGACTTGTCGCACTTGTAAGTCTCGCCTCCTCAGGGTCTAGTCCTCTCAGCACTTTGGTCTACCTTATATTTCTCCCTCTCTGACTTCCCCTTTGTTGTCTAGTGATTGAGTTCTTACAACGTACTTCGGTCATATGATTAGCTCCTAACGTTCGCACGCTGGGGGGAAATATATTACACCATTTTTTGTTCATCTAACCTATTATTATTAGATGGACCTAAGTACACCATGTAAGACCAATTTTACCCTAGGTAAAATTGCCTTCACTATGAAAAATAGCTTCGTAAACCACCTTTATTAAGTTGTTTATGGTCTAAACAGGAAACCCCATGAGGAAATATTAAATAAATCTACATTTTTTTGATTTTTATCAAGCAATAATTAGTTAAACAATAGTTTAATTAATATTCCTGGTTATATTTAACCCAAAACAAGGAAATTAATTAGATAAATCATTATTTATCTTATTATTTTCTAGGAATAATTATTTTAACCTTATTTAAATAATATTCCTTGTTAAATATGACTAAATCACTCATAAATAAATAAATAAATTATTAGTTATTTGATTATGACTCAACCACATCCTTAAAATGATAAATAAATCATTTATTTATTTATTATTTACAAATAAATGGATATGATCCAAGTCAAATTCCTTTTCCCTCCAACAAACATAATAAAATATTCCATAAAAGTTGGATCTTGATTTGGTTAATAATATTTTAATTATGCACCAATATCTAGACTAACTCAATATTTTGTTATAAATAGAGTGGTTTTTCCATTCATTCACTAACTATTGTTGCCTAAAGATCACTATGGATCTATACTTTTGGTCTGACTTTGATCCACCATCATAGTCATATTTTGCTACCTTTTTTGTCTGGGTATTATACACCATCAAGAGAGAGGAATTTTAGAACTGAAGTGTTGAGGACTTACAAGAACACATCCCATTGAGGAGAACTGGTAACACCCTTCTGTGTTTTCCTCCTAGGTGCCGTTAATAATAAATTCATTCAACATATTCTTGTCTTATCTATTGGATGCATGGAGTAAATCTTGTTTTTCTACTGCTTAATGTCTTTTGATGCATAGATCTAGATTTTTGCAGCATTTATCTTGATCACCTAACTACAGATCTGAGGATATTGGTAGCCATCTTTGCTGTTAGGGCTGTTTGTTATGCACAGAATGGTATTTTTTCGTACGCTTGGAATTAAGATTCATACTAACAACTGGCAACTCCACACAAATTTACGATTACGACCGCTGTCGTTTTTTTGATCCTTGCATATCCATTTGCTTCAAACCCTAGGATTTCTCTTCAGCCTCTTGTTTTTGATTTTCTTGATGTTGTTTTTAACCTATAAAACCCTAAAACATTAAAAATTCTAACTTCTGTGTGTTTTCAGATCTATTGCGTAGGTGACAGACAACAGCCGCAGCTGAGATGACACTTTTTACTAAAATCTGCCGCCTAGAGTGCCAGAAGTGCAAGTCACACTTTTTGGCCCTAAACCTATGACCTGGACCTTTAGGACACACCTTTCAGCCCAAAAACTGTGACCTATGTAGAAAACAGGTCAGAAACTACGACCTGGACTTTTTTTGGGAATTTTTCTGAAATTTTTCTGGGTTTGTCTAAGCCTTTGTTCAGGGTTGTATGACCTTCGTCTTTGCCCATTTTGGACCTGTACTTATTTTTTTTTTCTCAACTAAGTGGGAACCTAGCCCCCTAGGGCTTCAGTACCCTCCACTTTTTGTGGAAGAGTTTTTGCTATTGCAGGTTGTTTGAAATTTCAGAGTCTTTAACCATTTTATCAGATTTGATACCTCACCTTTAGATCCACTTCAGTTTGGCTATTTATCCATCCAAAATACCTCATTTATTTTTGTTTGGGTTTTTCCTCTAGGGTCCCCTCCGCTTCCCTCCAGGATATATATTTTCGCCACCTCATTTACAACAATATTTCCTCTGATTTGTTGTTGTTTTCTGCACCAATTTCTAGTAGATTTGACCTTTAGATCTCTGTCCCTCCCGACCTTAGATCTATTGGCTATTTTCAGTGTGTTTTGACTAGTTTTTGTTTCCCACCTGTAGACTAGGTTTGGAGAGGCCTGCCTCCTTGGGTTTAGATTATTGCATTATTAGCTATTTATTTGTGGTATTTCAGTCTCATATACTATTATTTGCAGGTTTATTTGCAGCTATAGAACACACTTTTTCTTTTTCTCTACAAACATCTGGGTTTAAAAATTAAAATTTTCACACTTTACACACACACGCTAAGCGAAAAAGAGCTTGGTTAACACCGCCAAGAAAAGTCTCTAAAACATTGAAATCAATTGATCTAGCACCTCTCTGCCCTTGTTTCGACATTGTAATCAGTTGATCCCGCGCCTCCTTTCCCTTGTTGGTCTCTCTTTCCTTTGTGCCGTGTTTTTGTCATCATCATTTTTCCACCAAGGCGTTTATCCTAGAGACTTCTTGGCCTTCATCCTCAGTTTCCGGTAGGAAGACTTACTCCTTCGCGTAGGATTCTAGTTAGTCCTCCACCGAGTCTGCACTCTGACTCTTCTTCTAGTTCACTGTGTTCTCCTTCTCGTTCTACCCCCAGTTCTCCCCTTGTCACCTTCACCATGTTTGGTGCAGGACCTAATGCTGGTGGTAACCCCAGACCTAATGCTGGGAATACCACTAGTGGGACCGCAACAGACACTACCCCGACTGCACCCTTGCTCCCCTACATGGCAGGCCTCAACCTTCCCTATTTTTACCAGTTGATAAATGACCCTATACATCATGATTTTGTTTGGCCTGCAATGCCAACCAAGCTCCCTTTCAACATCCCCAAGTTCGAAGGTCTTGCTGGCGAAGATCCTACAAATCATGTTCGATCCTTCCACATGTGGTGTTCGTCTAACTCAATTATAGATGAAATTGTCTGTCTTCGGTTGTTCCAATGTATGCATACTAGTGAAGCTTCTAAGTGGTATGTTGATCAGGCCCCTTCCTCTCATACCACCTTTGCAACTCTTTCCCAGGATTTTCTGTCTTACTTCCAGCTTCCCCTCCATTATGACACTGTTACCGAACTTTTGAATTTTTTCCGTCAATCGTCTGCGACCCGCCTATCCGATCATGTCCAGGAATGGCAGAGAAGAAAGAGCCCATGTCGAGCCCCTACCTTCGAAGACCATGTCTACATGGACAAGTTACTTAGATCTCTCTTGCCTGCTATCGGCAAAGATGTTGCATCGCATTTCCCTCAAACCGAAGAAGCTGCTCTCCAAATTGCGTTAAAATATGACCTGATCTATGCTTAGTCGGGTTATGTTTATACCGTTCTACCTGATCTTCCTAGACCCGGTGGTGCCAACGCACTGGGGGAATCTCACACCACCGATGGTATCGTTGGAGGTCTTCTAATCCATACGCTCAGCCTCCCATGGGATATGGTTTTCCTCAGGGGGGGGCAACAACTCCTGCACTTTTCCCCCTCTCGGTAGCACATATCCAGGATATGGAATGCCTCCTATTTTTTCCCAACCTCCTATTTACCACACTGTTACCCAACCTCCTTATTATCCGTATCCACAGCCTGGTGCTCCAGCTCCTCTAGCATTAGCACCTCTGCCTCCCTTTCCTTCTCAACCCCCGCAATAGTAGCCACTGCCCCCTCAGGGGAAAGTGTATGCATAGCATGACGTGACTAATTCTCCTCCTTCCAAAAATAAGAGGAAAGGAAATCAAAATCAATCCGCCTCCTGTAATTCTGGACCTAATCCGCAAACTAATGTCCCTAACACTGCTAACTAGCAATAGGGCACTCAACCCAAGTAGGACAAGCCTGTTCGTATGAATAAGTCTTGTTCTTGTTGTGGTGTTTATGTTCATTACACACATGATTGTCCTCTCTTACCACAGATGAAGTAGATGTGGGAGTCTCAAGAAACATTGCGAGGACAACTAGCCTCCCCTTCCGTCCCTCTCAGTGCTATGCCTAGTCAGGCAGCTGTGTTTACTAATCCTTTCCCTCAGCAAGGATTTGTGGCTACCCAACCACCTGAAGGTCAAGTGGCCACTCAACCTCTTCCATCTGGTACCTATGATTACCAGCTTCTCATGATGAAATCTGACCAACCTATAACTTTTGACCTCAATCTTCAGACTCGGTCTCGACAGTACAACAAGCCTCCCACTACGTCTTTCCCCGAGCCACCTCCTTCGGCGTCTACATAGCCTCTTTCGATACCTAATGGTCCTTTGCAGATCCCTCAGCCTTAGGCAGAGGTTCATACCGAGATACCTAAGGGACCACTACGCCGAAATGCTACTTCTGGAAAAACTTCCCATTCGTATGGTATAGTAGATGATTTTTTGCAATCTCCTACTGCCATTTCAACGCTGGAACTCCTTGAGTCGTGCCCTTCACAATGAAAAGTTCTACTATCTACCATGGGTGCTGTAGATCTTGCCGATGATCGTTTGGTCATCTTCGATGTTGATCGGTAAGAACATCCTCCTCTTCTTGCTTCCATCGCCTTCCAAATCCCAGTCGCAATCCGGAACGCCAACATTTCCTGGTGTATCATTGATGTGGGGGCATCCACCTGTGTGATGTCCGCTTTGGTTTGGAAGCAACTCAGATCACCTGAGTTGGATCCTTCCACGATCACTCTCCGAGCATGGGATTTCCACGCCTCCCAGCCCATTGGCTTGTTCCAAAATTTTCCTATTACTCTTGCGGGCAAGACTATTTGCGTTGATGTAGAAGTCATTGATGCCCCCTTAGATTACAACATTCTATTGGGTCACAGCTACAAATATGTGATGTCTGCTGTCTCATTTGTGGTCCATTGCAAGATTTCCTTCCCTCATAATGGAAATATAGTCACCATTGACCAGTTGACATATTACGAACCGAAATCTCAAACCTCCCTTGAGTCCATCATCTCTTTAGTGGGCAATAAGCAAACCATCTATCCTTTGACCAGTGTCTCACCCAGAGTCTAAAAAGACTCCTCTTTTCTTGGTACATTCCCTGGTATTCCTCTTCCTGTCTCTAATCTTAGCTCATCGAATTTTTGCATGATGAAATTGTCTCGGGCTTCCCTTAAGCGGCCCGCTGCAGCTAGTCAAAAGCCTCACCCTCTGCAGCCTACTCCTAGCCCTTTGATTCAGCCTTCTGGACCTCCTCCTCCTGACCCTTCACCTACAGCTGGTATCCATGAGCCTTTTTATCCTCTTGGAATGGTTCCTCCAAGCCTTAACCATCTTGGAGCCATCCTGCCTGGCCATTACCCCTCCGGTCAGATACCATTCCTATCTCCCCCTCCTGAAGTGTACACAATACCTGTCATGGCTACCCTCTGTCTTCCTAACCTAACCCTAGGGATTCTCGTCTGGTACCTTGATCCCCTAGCCGCTACCCCACCTGGTCAACCCAAGCCTTTCCTTGCTTTGGCCTCGGTTCAACTGGTTCCCATGACTTCTCCCCTTTCTACAGTGCCTCAACCACCTCATAGGAACCTTCTCGTATTGCGACAACTTCGGATAAGAAGGGAAAATCTCGTAAGAGGGCATCAAAGGACAAGGATGCCCAAACAAACCTTGCCCCTCGTCGGCCGCCAAAGCGTACTATCCAGTGTGCTTTGTGTGATGTTTTTGTTCATGCCACCCATAACTGTCCAAAATTGCCTCACTTCAAGCCCATGGTTAACGAAGAATTTCCAGAGTCTGATATCCTAGAGGTATATGTCACTATACCTGATTTAGTACCGAAACTCAAGTCTTTGTGCACAAATCATCCATGTGCTTTGTTTGATTTCCATGGCCACAATACTTACCTCTGTCCCCGCCTCGAGGACTTTCGCACCTCTCTAACGACAGTTCGCCAATTCGAGGCCAAGTGCAACGAGTCCATCGCTCCCTTATTTGCAATTTTTGTTTTAGAAAAACCAGAGGACACATCCACTCCCATAGAACTTCCCCCTCCAGATGTCGAAACGACAGATTCTATGGCCACTGTCCACCTCCTGTCATCATCTATGATATCCTCAGTGGAAGACCCCCCTGGGCCTTCCTGTTGTGAAACCAACTCCAAAAATAGAAGAAAAGAGATATCAACGCCTTAGAAGTAAGCCACTTCAAGGGGGTAACCTCCAATACATTACATGAATGAACAATTCTTGGATGGTTCAAATTACAAAACCTCCTTTCTATATATAGGAGTCTATGGGGCCACAATGTAATCCTAGCCGACCTAACAATGATAATTTAAGGGCACAATAATCACAATATGGGGGTTATAGGGGTTCAATAATAACAATAATGGGGTTACACTAACAATAATAAGGGACATAATATATAGGGACCTAACATGCCTCTCTCCTTCAAAAAAGTGTTGTCCTCAATGCTTGATTAGATCTGGGTGCTTCTGCATAAAATTCTCATCCTCCTATGTAGAATCTTCAGTGGGTAAGTTCTTCTACTTGATGAGATACTGTGAAATTGATCGATTGCATAGCTGTCGATTTCTTGTTTCCGTGACTGCTTCAGGTTCCAATATGATTTTTCCTTCCTCATCAAGTTCTGGCAATATTGTTTGAACTAGAATATTTTCACCTATAGCCTTATTTAAGCATGAGACATGGAAAACTGGATGCACTCGTGAAGAAGTAGGAAGCTACAATTTGTATGCCATAGCCTCCAATATTTTGCAACACCTTGTAAGGACCATAGTAATTTGGTGATAATTTATTATCCTTCTTAGCCTGCTTGAGGGACATTTTTTTGTATGGTTGTAGCCATAAAAATACCTAGTCTCCTACATCAAAAATTCTCTCGCTGCGATGTTGATTTGCATATTGTTTCATTCGATTTTGTGCCAAATTAAGGTTATCCTTTAAGAGCTGTAGAACTTCTTGTTGATGCTCGATGTGATCTTCCACTCCTTGAACCTTCGAATTTTCTCTTAAATATGATGTGATGGACGGTGGATGATATCCATAAAGTTCCATAAATGGGGTCATTTTTGCTGCAGTATGGAAGGAAGTGTTATACCACCATTCAGTGAGAGGTAACCACTTGACCCATTATGTTTGTTTATTAGATACAAAAAAATGAAGATATCCTTCTAAACATTTATTTACTATCTCATTTTGACCATCAGATTGAGGATGATAAGATGAGCTATGAGCTAATTGAGTACCCAAACAAGAAAATAACTCTGTCCAAAATTTTCGAGTAAAAATGGGATCTCTGTCGCTCATAATAACCCTTGGGTTTCCATGTAGCTTTTGAATTGTGTTCATAAATGTAGTAGCAACTGTACTTGCTTTAAATGGATGAGATAATGCACAAAAGTGTGCATACTTGGTAAGTCTATCAACTACCACCATGATGACACTCTTTCCTTCGGACTTAGGTAAACCTGTGATAAAATCCATTGAAATCTCTTCCCAACGTTGACTTGGAATGGATAAAGGTTGTAGAAGTCCTGGGGTCTTAATTGTTTCCACTTTATTCTGCTGGCAAACCAAACATTCCGCCACAAACTTTCGAATATCAGATTTAAGGCCATCCCAAAATAATTCTTTCTTCACCCTGTGGTAAGTTTTTAAAAATCCTGAGTGTCCTCCTAAAGGAGAAGTGTGCAATTCCAGAAGAATCTTTTGTTTTAGTTGGGAATTCTTAAAAATATATAAGCGATCTTTGTACCATAAGGAATCATTTTTCCAACTAAATGTATCAGATGTACTAGGATCTTGCTGCAACTTTTGAATGAGTGTCCACACTTCTTCGTCTTTCTTCCATTCATCCCTTGCTTCGGTTATCCAATCTGGTTGGATAATAGAAATGGCACAAAGCAATGCTTCCACCTCTTCATTCTTTCTTGAGAGTGCATCTGCAACAACATTAAGCTTTCCTTTTTGGTAGATTATTTCAAAGTCATAACCCAACATCTTTGTGACCCATTTTTGCTGCTCTTCTGATGATAGTCTTTGTTCCAAAAAGTGTTTAAGACTATCATGATCAGATTTTACCTTGAAGTGTCTTCCCATTAGGTAAGTTCGCCATTTCTTTAGTGCATGTAGTATTGCTAACATTTCCTTCTCATAAATAGGTTTCTGTAAATACTTTCCTTTGATTGGAATACTTTCAAAAGCAATGGGTCTTCCTTCCTGCATTAAAACTGCACCAATTCCATTTCCTGAGGCATCACATTCCACAATAAAGGTTTTTGTGAAGTCTGGCGTAGCTAAGACCGGTGCTAGGCACATTGACTCTTTAAGATGTTCAAAGGCCTTAGTTGCTTCAGGAGTCCATGAAAATGCATCTTTCTTCAATAATGTTGTTAGAGGTGCTGCTATTCTCCCATAATTCTTAACAAACTTTCGATAATACCCTATTAACCCAAGAAATCCTCGCAACTGCTTTATGGTTGTGGGGACTTTCCATTCCTTAATGGCTTTAATTTTGTTAGGGTCTACTTTAACACCCTCGTGAGATACAATATGACCCAGATATTCTACCTCTTGTACTCCAAAGAAACATTTGGATGTTTTTGCATATAATTGTTTCTCCTGCAATAGTTTGAGCACCCTGTCAACATGTTCAACATGATCCTTCCAAGACCTGCTGTAGATTAGTATATCATCAAAAAATACTAGCCCAAATTTTCTAAGGAAGGGTTTGAAAATGGAATTCATCAACCCTTGAAATGTAGAAGGTGCATTGGTAAGGCCAAAAGGCATGACCAAAAATTCATAATTACCCTCATGAGTTTGAAATGTTGTTTTTGGAATATCTTCAGTCTTCATTCTAATTTGATGATATCCTGAATGAAGATCCAACTTGGTAAAATAAATTGCTCCATGTAATTCATCCAATAATTCATCAATCACAGGAATGGGAAATTTGTCTTTAATGGTGAGCTTATTGAGCTCCCTATAATCCGGACACATTCGCCATGATCCATCCTTCTT
The DNA here is from genome assembly GCA_034641835.2 of Pinus albicaulis. Taxonomy (NCBI): domain Eukaryota; kingdom Viridiplantae; phylum Streptophyta; class Pinopsida; order Pinales; family Pinaceae; genus Pinus; species Pinus albicaulis. The sequence goes on along the minus strand of CM076583.1, from coordinate 1,219,458,757 downwards.
GTGTACCAATACTACAGGAGCAGAGAAAGAACTTTGACTAGGTTGAATTATACCGGCCTCTAACATTTCTGCAATCATACGTTCAATTTCGCTCTTTTGGAAGTAAGGATATCTATAAGGCCTGATGTTTGAAGGAACACTTCCTGGAATCAAATGAATAGCATGATCATGATCACGAATATGTGGGAGTCCTTTGGGAGTTTCAAACACCTTGGAATGATTGTCCAAGACTTGTTGGAGATCTGCAGAAATAGATGATTTTGATGTTGGAACTTCTAGTGAGCATAATTGTGCAATTACACCTCATTGTTCTTTCTTTAGAAGATTTTTCATGACATTAGAGCTTATTATCTTTCCCGGCTTCCCTACAATACCCCATAATTCGACTTCCTTTCCTTGTGAAAAAAGTTTCAAGAAAATTTCTTCAAAATTAAAAGCTACCGTCCCCAGAGATTGTAACCATTGTACTCCTAGTACAACATTAGCACCTCCCATAGGAATGGAAAGCATTGGAATATTCAATACATATTCCCCCATGGTTAGCTTGATACTATGGCATTTTCCAGAGAAATTTATAGTTCCTCTATTTGCAACCATCACTTGACATTCTGGTGCTGGGTATAGGAAACAATTCAATTCCTTGGCTACCTTACAATGAATAAAATTATGGGTACTACCTGAATCAATCAACACTATTACCCTTTTATTCTTGATATGTCCTTCTATCTTGAGAGTTTGAGGAGTGGTAATTCCTACCACTGCATTACACGATATGGTCGGGCTCATTTCTTCCTCTTCTAGGTTTGGTTCCTGGTGTATATCCTCTTCTTGTTCATTTTCTTCCTCTTCACAATATATGTAAAATAATTTCTTCTCAGCACACTTATGACCTTTAGTGTATTTATTAGCAACCGTAGCAAAGCCCTTGCTCTTTTTTCTTCCAATTTTTGTGGTGTCACCTCGTAGGTTGTGGAAATCTAGAGTAGCAACACTCGCTTCTCTTTTATAGAAAAGGAGTGCTAGGCTTCCTTTGTCAAAGCCAAAATTCCACATCTGACCTTTCTGCCAACCTAATGTTTTCTCTTATGAGACCAGTTCCCAAAATAGGAACTTCATGTTGATGTTATCCTTTGTAAAGTACCTATGAAGAGATCAATCTTGTAGTTCCTATGAAATACAAGTTAAATTTTATATTCACTTTGGAAGTCTCAATATTGTGCTCCACCACTGAACCCTTTTGTTTGAGGTTTATCAATTCGCTAAAGAAGGTGTTTCTCTTTTTATCCTCATAATGTGCTATCATTTCCTCTGTAAAATTGACCAAGTGACTATTTTTTTACAGGAGAAAAGCCATCGATACCATACAAATGTATTTTATTCTAAATGTAAAGTTGCAATGCATACCTTTTTTGTGTTTTTTTTACATTATTGAGATCAAAATATTGCTCCATTTGTAGTATCCATGTTACAGGATCCTTGCCATCAAACTTCCTCATATCCATTTTTGGAATATGGTGGTTCTTCCCACCAACATTCGAGTTTATGAAATCACGATTAACATTTTTTTTGTTCTCATCATGAGGTTCTTCTCCTATATTTCCGCCATTAGGAATCATTTCTGGTTTTAAGCTTGTCATCAAACCTTCCATGTCTGCTTTTAGATCATTCTTCATGTTTTCCATTTTTTCGTAGATCTTAGCTTCCATGTCATCCATCTTAGATTCCATGCCAGCTTCCATTCCATCTATCTTATATTCCACACCTTTATTCAAACCATCCATATTAGTTTCTACGCATTTCTTCAAAACTTCCATGTCATTTTTTGATTCTTCAAACAAGACTTATGCAATTCGGGAAAACAAATACACCTTTTACTTGCTTTTGAGGAGCTCTATATTGAAATTGAATTATCTCAATAACTGCCGATCCTCAATATCTGAAAGTCAGCCTTGTAGTAGCCCTCTGAAGTGTCTTTCAAATGTCATCGGTCTGACCTAATTGTTGGGAAAAACACTGAGAGGGGGGGGTGAATCAGTATTTAAAGCATATTCAAACTTTTCACTTTTTCATGCTCTAAAACCCATACGCTACTTTGCTGAAGCCAACTAGCGTATACACGCGGATATCCTTCATGAAACTCGCGTATACCCAAAGATCTGATTATGCCATTAGTTCTTTACTTACATAATTCCATCATTCATTTATTAGATGTTCTATAAAAGTAAACATGTGCAGTAAGAATAGAATAAACCATCACACAAAGCATCACACATGAACACCAGGATTTTTAGGTGGAAACCCAAGTCGGGAGAAAAACCACCGTCGCAGCTTGCTCACCCTTCAATATTTTATAGAGAAAAACATCTTACAACATATGTGCTGGTGCACTCTACCAAAGACGCAGGCACCCACCTACGCTCGTTGGCTCACCTCTCCGGGAAGGGAGCTCCAACCCCCGACTCGCTTACTTCAAATTTCTCTCCGGGAAGGAGCTACGACCCCCTGATCTCGCTTACCTCGCCTCACCCTCCAGGAAGGGAGCTACAACCCCCTGATCTCGTTTACCAGCCTCACCTGGAAGGGAGCTACAACCCCCTGACTGAAGGCTACAACCCTCAGTACCAATATGGACCACGTTTCATCAATTTTCACACTGGATCCAACAACTTGAATAGAACACAACTTGCAGGCCACATTTCATCATATTTTCAGACTGGACCCTTTCCATACTTTTAAGCACAAACATACATCACCAACAAATGCTTATCAACACAGATCAGATAGCAGAAACACAGCAGAACAGATCAGATATTTCATACCCTTTGCTTCAGCAAACCCTAGTTTGCATACGCGTTTTCCTTTCACTTATGTCGCGTATATACGCGCTTTCGTCCTCATCAACCAGCGTATACCTCAGTACATATTTCATTGCGCATACGCACTTTCTCTTCAGCGAAGCCGCGTATATACGCGCTTCCTATGCGGCGAAGTAGCGTATAGATCTTCAATCATTATAGAGTGGCATACTTCTTCAGATCAGATATTCAGTTCAGATTTACCCTTTTACTTCAGACAGATGTTCGCCTCATCTCATATCTAAGCCTTCCATAAACAGATCTAGCAGATACAAATACATTCCAGATCTAGATATTCCGCTTCATCATTTCTTCATAGGTGCATCATAGATTCAGATCTATTATCAAACCTTTACCCTTTCCATACAGATATACTTCACAGAGAAGTATTCATTCAAGCTCAGACATCTTGCGCCCACACACATGATTTGCACAATGAAATTCTTCTCCTTATATAGGTTTTCCCTTTTTCAATACCATGAGCCCCTTTTTCAATACCATGAGCCAAACCAATACCATGAGCCCAAAACTACATTAGACGGGGTCATTTAGACGAATCATTACCCAATACAATGGGTCAATACCATGGTGGTTACCCCTGGTTTTTCACTTTTTGAGCGCTTTTGCTCATACGCGACTTATCACGTTCTTTCCCGCGTGCATACGCGACTTCCCCTAGACATATCCGCGTATGCCTTGAGACATACTCTTTTCATCATAGATTTAGCACATGCTGACTTCTTTTCTTCACTGCCTTCTGTACACACTGTAGATACATCAGATTTACTTCATCAAGAACATATTCTATCAAGCAAAAATTCATCAAGTAAGTTCCCATCTTCTTCATCAAGTGAGTTTCCATTCAAGGACAACACTCAACATCATAGTGTCAACAAACATCATATCACATCAGATAATCAGGTCAAGTATTACTTCATTAGGTGGTTTGCCATCAAGGACAACACATGTCAACAGTCGCATGTCTTCATCTTCATTCAGTGGGTTGCCATCAAGGACAACACTCTTCATCATATTGCCAACAATCTCCCCCTTTGGACTTGATGGCAACCACAATGGTGTTTGGTTACCACAACAGATAGGTACATTAAGAATACAATGACACCATGTCACTCTCCCCCTTTGACATCAAGGGCAAAGCGCGGATCAAAAACCAACATACTCTCCCCCTTTTCTCCTCATGTGGAAGAAGCGTTCTGTAGATCTGATATAAACTGAAGTGACCAAGATCCCCTTGAGTTCATGCTGAATATTCAAACATATTTTCCAATGGAGTACATGACTCTATGAATTTCCTATCACCAAAGACTCATACTTACATCAAGTATCCAACCAAGTGGATTTACATGTGAGACTCAAGTACCCAACCAAGTGAGTTTACACATTTCAACTCAGCTACCCAACCAAGTGGGTTTACAAAATTTGACTCAGCTACCCAACCAAGTGGGTTTACAAATTTTACAAGTCCTTACATGAATGAATATTACAATTTACAGCATGGGTCTCACCAAGACCTTTTCATCAAAATACAAATATGACTTTTCATAATCAAAACCAAAAAGACCTCAAGAAAGAGATCACATTTCAGAATCATCATAATGCAGACAATGCATTATACTCAGCAAGGCTAGGGCTCCCCCTTAAACTGTGCATCCAAGCAACCTTTCCATATGACTAAGGCTCCCCCTTAGTTTGTGCATCCTGAACACTTTCACCAACAAATCATCAAGGCATCTTTATCAAAACATTAGAAATAGAATTATGGGCGGGACGCACCCGAGAGATACAACGATATAAATTTCCTTGGCCATATGTTTGTCTTTGAAAATTTGTCTTTAACCAAAATTGACAAAATGGAACATACGCAGTTTTACGTACGATAGCTTTTCACGTACCTCTTTTAGCATTGTCCTTCAGGAAACCCGCGTATCCCAAGCCATCTTCTAAATTTCAACCAGATCTGATTCTCTGTGAGGCAAAGACAGTGTTCAGCTTCTTTCTGAGATATTTGAATGCTTCCCTGGACTACAGATAGATAGAACAATGTAGATGTGTCTTCAAGCTTCATCCAACGGTTGTAGCATCAACACAATAGTAACCAACCCTTCAGATTCTTTGTAGCATCAATACAATCTTTCCAAGAGAGATTCTCATATCAGAACAACATCTTCACATAGGTGTCAAGCAATCATCCATGTGGTCCAATATCATCAAGACCAAGTCATCATCATTTAAGCATGAGTATCACAATAACCAAGAATAAGCAGTCATATTGCCAACAATGCAATCATTAGTATTCAACTTGCTGCTCCCCCTAAACCAGTGCTCTTCCTTAACTCGTGCAATTTGAAACACCTTCAACAGCAAGTCATCAGCAACAATCTCTGCATGATCTGTTCTTGTCTCTGAATTATAAGACTTTCATCTCAGCAATGAATACTCAAGCAAACATGACTCATCCATAGTCTTCAACATAAGAGACCATGTATCATATCATCATTATTTAGAACTGATAAATTAAGCTGATACAGAGTCAAAACTTCAGTTATTATCAGTCAGACTGATGCTCCCCCTGGACCTCTGCTCTAGATCTTCAGCTATCAGATAAATTCTCTTGTCATCAATTCATACGCGGATGTGTCAGCTTTAACTCGCGTGTATACGTGACTTTGTTTCATAGAACCCGCGTATGGAAAGTGAAATACAGAAAATTTCACACCTTCATCTCCTCCTGTGAGTACCTTAAATTCTGTCTTTTCTTCACGGATACCTTTATTAGAAATACATGCCTTGAATAATCAAAATCAACCATGAGAGACATCATACATTGCTCCCCCTGTGACGATACATTACTAAATCGATAATGTATCCCACATTATTCACTGCAATCAATAAAGAAGTAAACGAAGCGGATGACTAACAGTAGGGTCGAAATTCCCTACGTTTCTATCCGTCCTCCATCTTTTCAGTTGTTTTTGATCTTTCTCTTTGTGTGCTGGAAGTTATCCAGTTTCTCATATATGTTCAACCTGCATTCTTTTTCTACATGTACATAATCGTTACAAGAATAACATCTCATGTGACCAGAGAAATAAGCATAAGAATCATAATGAGTATTTTATTATTTCCTCCTTTTAAAATCAATTGCTTTATGTCCATACTTGTTACATGAAAAACAATATCCCTTGAAGCTAAAGTACCTTTACGAATAGAATTTGTTTGTTTGTGGGTTGAATTGTTAAAACGCAATTTCTTGCAACATGCCCATAATTATGACATTTAAAACATTCAACGTTCTTGAATGGATTCCTTTGAGAATTCATGATTGATGGTTGACCTTTTGTCTCTTTCAACGCTTCAGGTTTTGCATTGACATCCTCTAAATTTTTAGCACTTCCTTGTGAGCTAGATTCTCCTTTAACAGTTTCATGGAAAACAAGACCAATTTTGATAGCAGGGGACCTTTAATTACTCAGAATATTGTCTAGAGTATTAGTACTATCATGAAACCTCAAAAGTTTAACATTTTCTTCTAATTTACCTTTGAGAATATTTACCTCAACCTCCAAGTCTTGACATTGCTTTGTCATGCTTTCTTCTTTCCTTCTTCCATATTCTACTTGATCCTTTAGATTTAGAATCTCTTCTTTCAACCAATCTTCGTTTTCTTCACATGTTTGTTGTAGCTCTTCATTCTTCCTTTTTGTTTTTTCAAGATCTTCTTTGAGAGAGATGATTTCTGCTTCAAGGCCTTCCTTTTCAAATGGTTGTAGAGATTCCTCATTCTTCTTACTTGATGCCTCAAGATCTGCTTGCAGAGAGATGATTGCAGCTTCAAGTCCTTCATTCTTCTTGCTTGATTTTCCGAGATCTGCATTTAGATCGTTGATTTACGCTTCTAGTTTATGGTGATTGGATGCATAAGTATGAAACCTTTGATACTTGTCCACCTGTCCATTCAACATTTCTATTTGATCTTTCATTTGAGAGATCATCTCTTTGTAGGTAGAATCTTTCTGATCAATTTCCTTTTGTTGTTCTTCAACTTTGATCTTGATAGCTTGTTCTAAATCCACAACTTTACTTTCACTTTCTACACCATTGCTTGCACAAAGAAGAGTATTACAAGTGGCCTTCTTCTTTTCCCTCTTTGCCATGAGTATTTGTAGAGCTTCGTAAGAAACTTCTGGATCCATACTGTCACTTTCACTATCATAATCTTTGCACATGCAATTAAGTAAGAGACAAGAACAACGATTAATACCTGGTTCATCTTCTTCAATTTTTTCTATACATGATTTCTGAGGTATCTTCTTGTTTCGAGTAGCCTTCTTCTTTTGCTTCTTAGCCATGAGCACTTTCGGATCTTGGTCAGAATCTTCTTCATCTTCACTGGACACTTCATCATCATCTTCTTTTGCATAATAACTCTTTCTCTTTTCAAATTGTTTCCCTTTACCATGTTTTTCTCTATAAGGACATTTAGCAGCATAGTGACCAACTTTTCCACACTCAAAACATTTGAATGGAAGCTTACCTTTGAATCTTCCAGTACCTAGTTGGAGTTTTCTCACAAAATTCACTTCTTCTTCTTCGGATATATAGTTGGTTTCTTTGACAACTTCCTTTTCCTTTCCTTTAGCAGACACCTTAAAAGCAGCTTCTCTGATTTGAGAAGGACATCCTTGTCTCATTTCAAAAGCAGTCAAAATACCATGTAATTGAACAATAGTAAGAGTTTGCAGATCTTGCCTTTCTTCAATAGCTGAAACTTTAGAGTCAAATTTTGAAGTCAAGGATCTTAAGACTTTTTCCACCAGAGTAGTATCGATTATGGTTTCACCCAAATTTCTCATCCGATTTACAATATCATCTAGACGAAGAAAGAAACTGGCAACACTTTCATCACTATGCATCTTCAAATTTTCATATTCAATTCTAAGAGTTTGGAGTTTTGCACTTTTTACCTTTGTGTCTCCTTCATAGCTCAGAATGATTTTGTCCCATATTTCTTTTGCTAAATGTAGCTGCATCACTTTAGCAAATTCTGATTCAGACATGCTTCCTAGCAAGACATTTACTACTTTGGCATTGGTTTCATACTTCTTCCTTTCTGCTGCATCAGTAGGAATACTTGCCGGGTATTGATAACCTTCTTCCACGATTGCCCATACATATGCACCAAGACTTTGCAGATATGCTTTTGTACGTACCTTCCAGAATATCAGATTGCTTCCATTGAATAGAGGTGGCTTTATAGACATTACTCCTTCTTGACTTCCCATTACGACGGATCTCCTTTAAGCGATCAAGCTTCTGCACAAGGACCTGCTCTGATACCAATTGTTGGGAAAAATACTGAGAGGGGGGGGTGAATCAGTATTTACTGCATACTCAAAACTTTTCACTTTTTCATTCCTTAAAACCCATACGCTACTTTGCTGAATCCAAGTAGCGTATACACGCGGATATCCTTCATAAAACTCGCGTATACACAGAGATCTAATTATGCCATTAGTTCTTCACTTATATCATTCCATCATTCATTCATTAGATGTTCTATAAACAGTAAACATGTGCAGTAAGAGCAGAATAAACCATCACACAAAGCATCACACATGAACACCAGGATTTTTAGGTGGAAACCCAAGTCGGGAGAAAACCACCGCTGCAGTTGCTCAGCCTTCAATATTTTATTATAGAGAAAACATCTTACAACATATGTGCGGGCGCAGACTTGACCAGCACGCAGGCACCCACCTGCGCTCGTTTACCAGCCTCTCCTGGAAGGGAGCTCCAACCCCCTGACTCGTTTACCAGCCTCTCCTGGAAGGGAGCTACGACCCCCCGGTCTCGTTTACCAGCCTTACCTGGAAGGGAGCTACGACCCCCCGATCTCGTTTACCAGCCTCACCTGGAAGGGAGCTACGACCCCCTGACTGAAGGCTACAACCTTCAGCACCCCTTTGGACCATGTTTCATCAATTTTCACACTGGATCCAACAACTTCAATAGAACAACATTTGCAGGCCACATTTCATCATATTTTCAGACTGGACCCTTTCCATACTTTTAAGCACAGACATACATCACCAACAGATACTTATCAACACAGATCGGATAGCAGAAACATAGCAGAACAGATCAGATATTTCATACCCTTTGCTTCAGCAAACCCTAGTTTGCATACGCGCTTTCACTTCACTGATGTCGCGTATATACGCTCTTCCGTCCACAAAAACCAGCGTATACCTCAGTGTATATTTTATTGCGCATACGCGCTTTCTCTTCGCTGAAGCCGCGTATATACGCGCTTCCTCCGCGGCGAAGTAGCGTATAGATCTTCAATCATTATAGAGCGACATACTTCTTCGGATCAGATATTCGATTCAGTTTCCCTTTTACTTCGGTGATGTTCGCCTCATCTCGGATCTAAGCCTTCCATAAACGAATCTGTAAAATACAAATACATTCCAGATCTAGATATTCCGCTTCATCATTTCTTCATAGGTGCATCATAGATTCAGATCTATTATCAAACCTTTACCCTTTCCATACAGATATACTTCACAGAGAAGTATTCATTCAAGCTCAGACATCTTGCGCCCACACACATGATTTGCACAATGAAATTCTTCTCCTTATATAGGTTTTCCATTTTTCAATACCATGAGCCCCTTTTTCAATACCATGAGCCAAACCAATACCATGAGCCCAAAACTACATTAGATGGGGTCATTTAGATGAATCATTACCCAATACAATGGGTCAATACCATGGTGGTTACCCCTGGTTTTGCACTTTTTGAGCGCTTTTTCTCATACGCAACTTATCACGTTCTTTCCCGCGTGCATACACGACTTCCCCTAGACATATCCACGTATGCCTTGAGACATACTCTTTTCATCATAGATTTAGCACATGCTGACTTCTTTTCTTCACTGCCTTCTGTACACACTGTAGATACATCAGATTTACTTCATCAAGAACATATTCTATCAAGCACAACTTCATCAAGTAAGTTCCCATCTTCTTCATCAAGTGAGTTGCCATTCAAGGACAACACTCAGCATCATAGTGTCAACAAACATCATATCACATCAGATAATCAGGTCAAGTATTACTTCATTAGGTGGTTTTCCATCAAGGAAAACACATGTCAACAGTCGCATGTCTTCATCTTCATTCAGTGGGTTGCCATCAAAGACAACACTCTTCATCATATTGCCAACACTAATTTGGATTATTTAAGCCAAATTTATGTCCAAGCTCCCACAATGACCCAATTATGGATTGTTTTAGTAGAGCGAACTTGTACGACTTGCCACGTGTCACTGTTTCCTTCTTTCGCTCTGAAATTGATAGACAAGAAACTACAGTCTGTGTGCTTGCGGCCACTTTTACATAATTCCAATCCGATGCTCAGAGAGAGAGTTATGAATATTTTCCCACGATAACCTCTTTGAGATGAAATTCAAGAGCCTGAAATAGACCTAACTTACACAGATCATATCTCTAAAAATATTGCGAACCAAGCTTTGAAATTATGCGAAAATGTTCCTAAGGATTTTGGCTTCTCTATATAAACATTTTAGCTTCTGAATCTTTCTAGAAAAAACGTTATAGCGAAAATTCTGCGATGACCTGTTTAGTTTAAATTCAGGAGCCTGCAAATAGCCCTAGCTTCCACAGATTATATCTCCGAAAATATTGTGAATCAAGCTTTGAAATTTTACGACAATGTTCCTCAAGATTTCCGCTTCATAATCTAAAAATTTCAGCTTCTGAATCTTCTTAGAAACAAAGTTATAGCAAATATTCCATGATGACCAGTTTGGAGCAGCGAAAACCCTAGAATCTAAAGCTCTGATACCAAATGTTGTGAAACCAGCTCCAAAAATAGAAGAAAAGAGATATCAATGCCTTATAAATAAGAGACTTCGAGGGGGAAACCTCCAATACATTACATGAATGAACAATTCTTGGATGATTCAAATTACAAAACCTCCTTTCTATATATAGGAGTCCATGGGGCCAAAATGTAATCCTAGCCGATCTAACAATATTAATTTAAGGGCACAATAAAAACAATATGGGGGTTACAGGGGTACAATAATTGCAATAAGGGGGTTACACTAACAACAATAAGGGACTATACTATATAGGGACCTAACACTTCCCCTTCTGTTTCGCCTGACCTCCCTTCAGCGATCACCTTGGGCTCAACATCGGTGGATCCTTCATCTACTTTATCTTTTGTCAGCCTCCATAATGATGTGCATGTGAAGCTCTCTTCTCATGATGATGAGTTAGGTAGCTTCGCCGCATCAGGTGGTCTTTCTTCCACCAGTAACCCCGTCTTCTATTACGATGAAGAAATTATGGAATTATTTACCACCCCTAACTTTATCTTCCCCCCCTTACATCAAACCTATGCATTCGAACCACATACACCTTGTGGCCATTACATTGACACCCAATGTTTGGGTAAGGGGGCAACCATATTTGAGAGACCAGGAGAAGCAACACTCCACAACTCTCCTAGTGTATCTGGTCGTGTCGACTCTAGTACCATTATTATTTCACATTTAGAAGAACCTCTAGAGTCCCATATCACTTCCGATCACTCTAGGGATGATACCCCTCATCATTCCTTAATCTTACATCAAAAACCCAGTTCCTTCGACATTTTTTTTGACCAACCTGTGAGTTTTCTAGGAGAGCACCAGTTCATTATCTCCAAATCCTCTTTTTTGGATACTGACACCTTGTATGCAAACCCAAAAACTTAGTCCATTTGCTTCATATATGTAGTACCAAAAGAGATTGGTAATTATCCATTCCCTTTCTCAAATTGGATAACCATAACGAAAAGAAATTGCGCCCCACATCATAAACATGTGTTTAGATTCCCCCTTTCTAAATACATTTTGGCATGACCATAACTTGCTTGGGGGCACCTATGGCCTTCAACCATAAAAATCCTAGATCTCAGCTAAAAACAACACTGAAACCCCCTTTCTATGAAAGGTTGCAATTTTCAAGTAATTTCCTGGGACAGGTCGCAGTTTTCTACCTATTACCTACTATCCAGGTCACAGAACATACCCCAAAAAGTGCGACTTGGCTTATTCATGAGCTCTGGATATCTAAACCAAACTTTCAATCCACTGAAATCAAAGAGTAGGTATAGGCCTCTTAACTGCAACTGACGGATCTCAATTCCAACGATCAGTTTTTCTGCTACGATCGCCGCAAGATTTAGGGCCTTCTCTCCTCTCTACATTCACCACAGCTACACTTGCAAATGAGTGAATTTGGAGGGGAAATACATTATTAAAAGAGAAACCCCTGGTTTTTCTTTCGCCTGTAGCGACCAAATCGTAGCTCAGTTTGACAAATCGTCTGTACCATTGGAAAGCTCTCACCGAGCCCTCAAATGGGTATATGTTAGTTTTTCATGATTTGATAATTCACTAGGACACATTTGGTCCAAGAAGAATCACTGCACCACTCCTCAAAATCAAATTTCTTCACATGAAAATCTTGTACTTGGGGCACCAATTTTCCTCCATACCTGCCCATGCTCGTGTTGATTTTCATCATGAGTTACCATATTGTACTCATGTCTATATTTTCCCCATTGGAACTTCACTGTGTGGCAGCATCATCGAGTCACCCTTGTTTATAACATCCGAGTTGAGTCATCATTGCATTCATGGAGTCTATCTTGAGTCCCTTTGCAACCCACTATAGTCCTCCATCCTTCATTGCCTGGTCCCTCTCTCGTGTTGCACATTATGGCCTTTAGTCCCACTGTCCCCTATCCCTCATGATATTGTGTCAGTCGCTTCCAGGTCATCCATGCCCTTTATTCTCTAACAAGGGAAGTCGTCCGTCCGCTACTCAGTACCCCCCATTTCATCATCGCCCTTGGTGTTCGTCTGTCAGTTGCTCTACTATTTTCTCTCGTGCCTTAGTTGAGGACCTCTTATTGCCTCACCTATTACAGACCTCATTCTGTCGACATTAGATAATTTATTCTAGAATACATGTCTAGAGGGCGGTGTACCTTGGTTCTAGCTTCCACTCTTTTTCGGTGCCTTGGATCAGGCAAAGGGACTCCTTATAGCCCTTTGAATTGATTGTTTCTTAGCTCCATCTCATTTCATCATGATCAAGATCCGTATACTCGGTGGTTCAGTGATGTAGTATATTGGACCGGTGATTCCCAGATGTGTGTGAGATGTCTCAGCCCTCATGAGGTGGTGGCCCTATAGGTAGCCCCCCACATACCCGGATGACCTCTTCATTTCAGCCTTCGATGCAGCTCCATAGATTTGATGATGTCAGCCTCATTCGCTTGAAACTCCTTTTTGATTGCATGTATCAGTTATATTTTTAGAGCCCTTTCCTGTTTATAGGGGCATCTGGGTTGTATTTGTATCTCATGTACTCAGATATTATTGTAAAATTCCTAGTTGTTATCCCAGGCACAATATGTATGCAGGATTTATTACCATGATTTTTATCTGGCTCATGTTTATTCCAGCATGTACTATATTGTTTAGTCCCTTGTTTACTGAATGCATTATTCTTTGTGCTCTGTCTCTACGGGCATAGGTATGCCTCCCTCGCCGCCTATAACATAGGTACTCACTCATAAAAGAGACTTGTCGCACCTGTAAGTCTCGCCTCCTTAGGGTCTAGTCCTCTCAGCACTTTGGTCTACCTTATATTTCTCCCTCTCTGACTGCCCCTTCGGTGTCTAGTGATTGAGTTCTTACAACGTACTTCGGTCATGCGATTAGCTCCTAATGCTCGCAAACTGGGGGGCAAGCTGTTACACCATTTTTGGTCATCTAACCTATTATTATTAGATGGACCTAAGTACACCATGTAAGACCAATTTTACCCTAGGTAAAATTTTCTTCACTATGAAAAATAAATTAGTAAACCACCTTTATTAAGTTGTTTATGGTCTAAATAGGAAACCCCATGAGGAAATATTAAATAAATCCACATTTGTTTGATTTTCCTCAAGGAATAATTAGTTAAACAATAGTTTAATTAATATTCCTGGTTATATTTAACCCAAAACAAGGAAATTAATTAGATAAATCATTATTTGTCTTATTATTTTCTAGGAATAATTATTTAAACCTTATTTAAATAATATTCCTTGTTAAATATGACTAAATCACTCATAAATAATTAAATAAATCATTATTTATTTGATTATTACTCAACCACATCCTTAAAATGATAAATAAATCATTTATATATTTATTATTTACAAATGAAGGGATTTGACCCAAGTCAAATTCCTTTTCCCTCCAACAAATGTAATAAAATATTCCATAAAAGTTGGATCTTGATTTGGTTAATAATATTTTAATTATGCACCAATTTCTAGACTAACTCAATATTTTTTTATAAATAGAAGGGTTTTTCCATTCATTCACTACCTTTTGTTGCCTAAAGATCACTCTGGATCTATACTTTTGGTTTGAATTTGATCCACCATCATAGTCATATTTTTCTACCCTTTTTGTCTGGGTTTTCTACTCCATCAAGAGAGAGGAATTTTAGATCTGAAGTGCTGAGGACTTACAAGAACCCATCCCATTGAGGAGAACTGGTAACACCCTTTTGTGTTTTCCTACCAGGTGCCATTAATACAAAATTCATTCAATATATTCTTGTCTTGTCTATTGGATGCATGGAGTAAATATTGTTTTTGTTCTGCTTATTGTCTTTTGATGCATAGATCTAGATTTTTGCAGCATTTATCTTGATCACCTAACTGCATATTTGAGGATATTGGCAGCCATATTTGCTATTAGGGCTGTTTGTTATGCACAACTAAAGTGGTCCTTTTTCGTACGGTTGGAATTAAGATTCATACTAATAGTTCCCAGTGCTTCCCAAGGAAAGCTCAACCCAAGCCTTTTAGCAAGATTTCATGGCAGTCTCATTGCCATGCAATCCACTGTATCATACTATAATAAACACATAAAATTCAATGCATAAATAAACATACAACATGCTATTTTCCTTACCTTATTGTGTCAAGCACACTAACCTATAGCTTAATGGGTCTTAGGAGAGGTGACCTTATTTTCACATTCAATATATATTAGCACGATGTAACTTCACAACATATCAACCTAATAATAAACAAGATCATGATATCTATAACAATATCTAACTAACATGTTCACATTCATGCATACAATCACACATGCACAATCAATATAGACATAATACAACATACTATCATAATTAGGTCGACTCATGCCTAAATTTCATAACCCTAACCATTTGCAAAAGAAAATCCAAGGCAATACAATACATATAACATGAAGATCTTAATAAAATAACCCTAATCATCAAGTTACTAGCATATAACAACAACAAGCTATATATCACGCTCATAAACAACATATAACTGAATCATCAAGCTAACTATCATAGAAAACAACAAGTTAACCGATATTATACTCATAAACAACATATAACATAACTAACATAAAAAAAATAGTAATGCATGCCACCACAGGTTTCTACCATTCATGACTATCTGACACATGTACATATAACCACACTAATCAACTAGCATCTATAATGTATGTAACCATAACATCAATATAATGAACGGAATACTCATAACCATAATCCATATAATAATTCTTAACCTACATACCTACACGTCAAAAATCCAAATCTGTATGACGACATGTTCTTACCTCGAGGTCCAATGATGTAACTTCACTTTGATGATCTGCACCTCCTGTTCTATCTTATCCAACACATTAGCATCACAACATAACAATATCATCATGATGAACTAATTTCATACAATGACCTTATGCACAACAACCTGAATCAAACCAATGCAAACTTGACCATATGCACCCACTCGACATATATAATCAATCATGAATGACCATTGCATGTACCATATATAGAATCACATAAGAAAGCATACACGGACAACACACAAGCATGACCAATACATAAACAAGCAATGCATGTACTGTTATCCTCCACAATGTTCCAAGGCTAAGAATGAAAAATGACCAAGGTAACCTCAAACCGCTTGGGATTTGGTAGCTATCACTACCAAATCAGAGAGGGATCTCTTTGTGATATTTCAACAAAAATATGACTGAATAAGGGTAAAGATATTAGGCTATGCTCGAGCTCTATGGTTTTGAAAATTTAGGGTTTTTGCTGGATCAGGAGGAGAGGTCAAGGAAACTAGGTTAGATCTAAAAGATTGTAGTTGCAGGGATACAAAGGGGCATGCCAGGTATGTTCAATGGAACTTTGAAGTTGTAAATTGTAGTTTAGGGTGGAAAATCAAAGGTTCAAAATGAGAATGAAAATCATGAGTTCATTTATCAAAAGATGAATAACATAAACATGAAATTCCTATCGAAATAGAGCATAAGTTTAAAGAATTATATTTAACACCTTATAGGAAGATGAATTAAATAAAATATATGGAAAGAATATGAAATAAGCATTCATAAAAGTTAATTACAAAGGAAAACACTGCCACAAAATCATACCACATGAATCCCTATATAATAGCTGCAACTGAACTTGTATTTATGCAAATATCAACTATACACAAAGCTCCAAACCTTCTACTCTCTGATGTCCAACCTTAAATCTGACTAAAAACTAGATACATATAGACAAAAACTATATTCCCTCTCTATGGGTCTAATCCATCAATATAGGATCGGTTTACACAAATTTCTCCAACTAAACCTAAGAGTAGGGAGGTTAAAACAAACTCTCATTTTAGCCTTTGACTGAACTACCCATCATAAATGACCTTCATAACTACATCAAAATGACATTAACAAGCATAAGTACATTCATCTACATCAGGTTAGCTCAAAACAAGATGAATTACATCATGAAAAATCAAATTTTACTGAAAAACTCGAAAAATTGACCTCCAGGGAAAAACACAGTGCCAACAGGGAAAAGCGTAACACCATATTGTAGGGCACTTTTGACTGCCTTCCTATGCTCCAAATACTGATCTTAAGGAACCATTGGAAAGATTAGGATGTATAATTTTCCATAGAATCATAAAGAAAGAAAAATGGGCTCTACAAGGTTTGAGAAAAATGCATTCTCCCAAGGTTACTCCAAAAGCGCAGTGCCCGGGTCAAAATGGTGACAAAAAGTAAGTTTTTAGCATGTTTTTTGAACTTTTCTCCCAACCAGACTGCTGACATGGAAAATAAAGTATATAGATGAGATATTCAGGTCCTAATCTATCCATAGATGCTGAGTTTAGGTGATTTGGACCTATGAGAGAAAAGCACAACGCCAAGGCGTTGTGCTTTTGGTGGTTTGCATTTTCCTGTTTAAGCCAAAAACCATCAAAATTTCAAAAGTTTCCAAAATTTTCTCAAAATTTGTCCAAAATTGCCCCATAAAGCTAGAAGATGACATGTTAGGCTATGAGAGAGGCCTCAACTAGCAAATCAAGTTTGCCCTCCTTCTTTTTCCTCATTAGGGTTTGCCTCAATTTTTTCTTCAAATGCTTGATTCTGATTTGAGAGATCTTGTTCCTTGTGAAATAGTGCATGGCTATGTGCCTTTGAAGATTATTGTTCCTGTTAGCATTATCAAGAAGCTTCTCTAAGTGACAATTGACCTTGTTAATCCAAAACTCCTTATCTTTCTCAATTTCTGCTGTAATTAGGTCATCAAAGTCCTCTTGACCTAGTGGTGGAGAAGGTTCTGTTAGCCATCAGCAGATTTTTGTCATAGAAAATGATGGCTAAAACAAGTCTTGAGCCTTAAAGAGATTATTTTCATGGAAAATTACTCATTGTTGAAGCCTTATGGTGTTTTCTAAAAAAATAAATCAACTGCTTTTCCTTAGCAATGATGTTCCTTAACTGCTGTTCCTTAGCTGTTGTTCCTTAACAGTGCTGTTCATTAGTGGTGTTCTTCCTTAGCAGTGATGTTCCTTAACTTTTGTTTCCTAAGCTGCTGTTCCCTAAGCTGTTGTTCCCTAACTGCTATTCCATAAACTACTGTTCCCTAAGCTGCTGTTCCCTAACTGCTATTCCCTAAACTGTCGTTCCCTAACTGTTGTTCCCTTTCCCCCACGCCCCTTGTAAAAAAGGTTTTTTCCTTTGTATTGATCCATAACCGGGTTTTTACGTTTTAACACTAAAAACCAAAATTTACCCCGCCGGGGCCTACCACCCACTACGCAAAGAATCCACCAATATCTGGCTGCCACCTGGCTCCCATTAAAACCCCCACCTGTGCACCTTTCCTATCGCGCTCTTCTCCCCACCGTAGGATATGACCCTTCTCGTCCAATGGTTGATATCACATATCGCGCAACTTTTCCATCTGAGGTTTAACAACCAAACATCACGCGAGACCGCTGGTTTTGCAAAAGCCATGCATCTCCTTTTAATTGGATCGCGTTCCCTCTGGGCAAAACCATTTACCACTCAATCATTGCGCGAAAACAGCTGACTGTTTTCGCAAAACCACTTTCCATCATTTCGTTCCAAATTCAAATTTAAACTTGTTTTCATAGGTTCTATCCATAAAACCTCCTCCACCTGTATATCCCGCTCCTCTGCACTACTCCTCCGCCCATGCCCGAGCCCTCTATTACAGTTAAACCAAGAAGTGCAGGTTTTATTAACTAGTTTGTCGTCGCGTGCAGGTTTAATGGTGGATTTATTCACAGGTCTCCAGTAGCCAAAGAATTAGTGTTTAAAGGGTCTGAGGGGTTGAAATTCAAAGCTTAATCCGTGTTTTAATGGACATGATTATAAATAAAACCCTCTAGCGCAGAAGAAGCCGAGCCACCTGTACACGAAGGAAAACAAGACATGTCAGCAGAAAGAAAGTCAGAGCCACATCTACAGCGGTTATTGCTCCACCAAAAGGACACCTGCAGTCTGATTTACTTTACAAAGACACTTTGACAGCCATTCCTCTGACATAGTCTCATTAGAACTGTCAGAAAGTTTATTAAGAAGGCATGGGGCTACAAGACCCAAAAAGCTGACAGTTTTCTTATCCAAGAAGTCAAACAGGGTACTTCAGCCACAATTATCTTCAAAGAGACATTTCAGAGTTATTACCATGCCTACCAAATATGCATAAAATAGGAAAAACTACCAAAATGATACAAACAGTTAATGCAGCGGTCATTAAGTAGAATGGGCATTCAAACACTTCTCCCACTCTGTCTTAATTCATATTTATTACCATTTCTGCAACACTCTTCCTCTTTCACATATAAATATTCAAAGAAAATTCATTGTAATGGTTGGGAAATTGTTAATTGCCTGAACTGTTATTGAGCAAGAGATTCTGATTGGTTGTAATATAGTAGGTTGGGAAGAAAAGCATTGGACTGTAAAGAGCTATTGGACTCAAAGTATGTAACTGGTTTTGCACATCAACAGATAAGCAGATTCACTGGATCCTGATCTAAATCATTGGTGATGTTATTCTCACTGTAATTGTTATTTTCTTTATGTTTACACTGTGTTCATAATTCTTTGATTAAGAACAACAAATATAGAGTAGGATATACTGCAAAGTACCCTATCTCTCACTAAAAATCTTTATCTTTATGTTTTCTGCTGAATGTGTGTTTGGGAATGATTTCAATAGAGTATAACCAGTCAAGAAATGTTGGTGAGCCCATGTTTGGCTGAGTAGAACTTGAGTTATTGTTCTTGAATGATATTTTCATTGCAGGCCAAGTAGAGTCTTAATCAAGGAATTTTATGGTTAGCCCTATCCCTTGTTTATGTCTTAAACAACTATTTTGAAGATTTCCCTTAAAGGTGTGCCAAAAGCAGGTTTGGTTAAAAGTCCTTACTTGATCTTAGGTGAATTTTTATGTTTATCTTAAATTTTATTCTTGAGATTATGTCAAAAGAAGGATAGGTTTAAAGCCCTTACCTAATCTTAGGCTACCCTTTGTTTTCTCACATGTTGCTTATTTCACCTCATCCATTAATGTTCCATACCATCAACTCAACTTAAAAAATCTTCTGATATAGATGACTTGCCCTTTGAAAATCCTTGAATAGTTGTTGTGCAAGTAAACCCTTTTATGACTCCATAGCCTAATGGTTTAGCATTGTTTTTTGACCTATCTTCCCATGCTGAAACATCCTTCCACTTATTTCCTTCTTCACTTCACATGACCTTCTCCTTTAATGATCCCCAACCAACAAACAAACAAAACCTTTGTGCTGCATAACTAGCTTAATATCATTATCATAAGCCTTAAAGACAAATCCTTTGAAAACACATATAGAGAGATCCCTCTCTGAATCCATGAGGGCTAGATCCTAGGATTCCAAAGTGGTTCTGATGTTGCCTTGTCATTTAGTATGCCAGTCAGCTAAATCACAGGACCCCAACAGGTTCAATTTATTGCTCTTGATGCGTCTTGAGACCTATTTCTCTTGGCCTCCTTGGTTTGAATTTTATTCATGATCCTCATGCTCATCAAAATCAACCACATTTTTACTTTTTCTACCATCCATCTCAAAATCTGCCTTGGGCTTGTGAAGAAAAAATCGTTTGACTTGGAGCTGCTTGTTCTCATGCCGAAGAAAAGTTATCATGAAGTTTTCCTTTTATAATTTGTCCTTGAGTTCTCTAATCTAAGATTCCTTCTCTTTGCTGATTTCCTTAGGTGACTTTTCCTCTTCATGCATATCTATGTTTGCTATGTGAGTGTCCAAATGAACCCGTTCTTCCTCTTGCAATGGTGCCTCATGTTGATGTGCTGATGTCTCTTTTTCCACCGATGTAGGCTGAGCCCTTTCCATACTACCAAGAGCAAACATCAACCTATTTCCTCTAGTATAGGTTTTAGTCACCTCAACCCTAGGTTTTCTTGTTGTAGGTTTTCTTGTGGAACCCACTTCTTGTTGTCTTGGTGAAGTCAATGGTGTAGAATGACTGCTTGCTTGAGTTGGAGTAGGTAAAAGTGAAGCTGAATGCATGAATCCATCCCAAGACAAGTTGATCTGTGTGAGATGATGAAAAAAAATGATTTTCACTAAGCCATGATGGAACAATATTGCATGATGATATTTTACTTTGCTATGTACCTTCTCTGTCATTTTGACCAAGCTTTTGTAGAGATAGTGAGGTAGGTTGAGAGCTTTAAAATCGGTGAAATGCATCAAAAGTCTAACATGGTGCTAATATATCCTTGAGAACCTACCCTCACATGTGAAATATTTCATGATAATTTTCATTGTAGGGGAATACTTGTCAAGCAAGTGTCTGAATGGAAAAATGTGCTTTGGAGAAGCTTTGTATGGAGGTTTCAAAAACTTCTTGTAATTTTCAATATCCAGGTTTCTTCTTTTGAACCAAAGTTCTCCATGATTTGGGATTCCAGTGGCTATGGCAGTGGCCTCTTCCAAAAGAGTAAACCCAACCCCTAAAATTTTTACCTTATCTCTCCTCAAACTAGTGGCAAAGGTGCTTGTATGTTTATCACTAAAACCAAATTCTTCAATCTTTTGACAAAAAGCAAGGAAACCTGCATCCTGGAATGATTTCTTGAGAAATGGTGAAGCCATGAAATCCTCTACTCTAGCGGGTTCATATATAATTATTTAACCTCCCTTATTCCTCCTTTGATTTGTAGTCTCTGAATCCATGGGAAACCCTAGCTCACTTGGAAGTGAAATTAAGGTTTTAGTGTTGGAAAACAAGGGATTTTGGGAAGTTATAGGAATGGAGTGGGATGAAGGAGTTTGAGAGTGTATTAATTCTTGGGAAAATTTATGGGGGTATGGATAGATGTTAGGGAGTGTAGGGAAGTGGAATTTTAGGAAATGGGAGAGTGTAGTTGTAATATTCCCAAATGGGGAAATTAGCTATATAAGCACCAAAAACACATTTTTCAGAAATTTATGCTATAAAAGTTAAGAAAAGCCCATGGATCCATGATTTTATACTTTATAGAAACCAAATATAAAAGGATATCATAAAAAAATCATGATAGATTAGTTAAACAAGCCTCCCAATCCCATAATAGCCCAAAAACACTGCAACCCCATGACTACTGCAACACATAAATACTGCAGCAAGTGGCAGCGTAGTTTACTGAAGGTTTATGCAACAAAATTAGAGATACAAATGGATCTGCTGATGTATTACTAAAGAGAGCTGCAAAACTGAGATCTAGTCTCTTTTACACAAATCCAAGATAACCCGGCAAGGGTTTCTTGATAGACATGAGATACATGAAGTATATGCTACATATTTATGGCTGAATCACGTAGTATAGCTGAATCACTTCATAAATATGGCTGATGAAATAAGAAATGGCTGTATCTCCTCCTACTAGCTTCCCGGGAAAGAGGCTGATCCTCCCTTTGGGAATCTAGCTCATAAAACAGGGGTTTTAACCCTTCCACTAAAATACCATGAAAAATAACACAATTTATCCAAGGGAATGCACTGTAGCTATAGGTGATTTCTTGGCCCAATGATTGATGGTGGAAATGAAGTCCAAAATGCTCCTCTAAGATTTTTTCAACAAGTCCTCCAAGGAAGAATGGGGAATTCCCGCATGAGAAAACCCTTGTACTAAAAAGTACAAAAAAATTATCTAAACAACTGAAGCATGCAATAAGTCATTAGAATCAATCATAAATTCATATTCTCCATATCCCATATGGCTTCCATTCCCTCCATTATATACTTGATGAGCTTCCTCACCATGGGTCCCACCCATATGATGAACTCCTCAAAGGAACAAGATGTTTTCTCATCAATAAATCTCCAAGTTGCCTCTCCCAAGTATGCAAGTTAGCCTTTGGTGACCACCCCAAATAGTTATCATCATGTAAAAGTAAAACATCCATGGAGGCAAAAATGTGTTGTCTAGAGGCCTCCTTGAGGCATGGAATCTGAGATATGTTGGGAACTATCATTCCCATGTGAATCTCCCATCCCCAAGATATCATCCATACAAAATGAGTCACCCTCCAAAATGGAAACTCACGAAAGATATCCTCCACCTTAGGCTCTTAAAAAGAAGGTGGGATGCATTGCTAAACTTGATAGACCAAATTGTCCATCCCATGATATCTCTTTCTCCACTTATGATAAGTGTAGAGTAGCTGTTGATTTTTGGGTTCAATAATGTTTCCCTCAAGAGGCAAGAAGAAGACTGGATCTTCAAAGATCCTCTCTCTATAGTCATGAATAATGCTGGCCCAAACCATCCCATGCAAAGTGAAGGGTACATCATCACCATATGGTATCCAAATTAGAAAAATGCTGAAGGTTATGTGAAAGTTTGGATGATACCAATGGTTTCTCCAGTGGATATAACACAATTTTACCAATTGCTGTTTCAGAACATCATGTGGCAAGTTGTCTCCCAACAAGTTGCAAGCTGTGCATGTTTTCTCATCTACTATGAGGTAGTAAATGACATTATATATCAGCTGAGAATAATAATAATAACACCATACTTTCCCAAGGTCATGCAAAGGAAATTTATATCCATCACAAATGTTGGTCCTAGAATGACCATGGAACCCAAGGACAATCTTGCCCTCTTGTGGAGCAATGCACTATACATAGATGGTGAGAAGATGCAAATACTTTATGAAATGATCAACAAGTACAGAAATACATTTCTTACCATGCATAGTGAGTAGGTGGAAAGTGAGGTCCATAGATGAGCCCTCCCAAGAGAATATCGTCATAAAGATCTGAAAAATGAAGGGATGCATACTCCCCTTGGAACACTCCATCAATAAATACATACTCCCAAGTAACAATGCTGTTGGCCTTAATCATAAGGCTCTTGCCACTCCATGACTCCATTATTTGGCATGCCATATGCCAAATTCATCCACCATCATGGTGCTATGTGTGGAAGTCTCCTTCCTATGTGGAAGTACCTCCTGATCCTTCAATGTTGAAGGGTAGCCTCTCTGCACTTTGATTGTGCCATCCCTTTCTCCTGAAATATCATGCCAATTATGGGAGAAATTCTGTCCATACTCTCCCAAGAGTATCCAAAGCAACAATAACTCTTGCTGCTCCCTCACACCTCCAAAATACCAATCATGAGGTGAAGATATGATGATTGACATGAAGAATGTCATATCAACATAATGCTCCCAAACTCCTTGCTTCCATATGATGCAAGTGCCATGCCAAGTTACACCCACCAACATACCCTTAGAAGAAGGATATGTCACATGATGGTCAAAATCTCTCAAGAGTAGCCAACGTAGCCATGCCTCCTGCCGCCCTGTGTCATATATATGTAGGTGAAACACCAACCTATTTCTTACCATCCACACCCTTTCATCCAAATGTGGGTGTCTCCTACCATGCTCCATCGTGGTACTCCTCCAATGGAGAACACCATTCTCCCATATCATATTTCTACCTTTTCATTTCATGGGATGTTGAAATTCAATCTCTTGGATATCTCCAAGTGAAGACCACTCATCTATGACCATGTTGAATCCATAGGGATCCAAGTATGCTGAAGGAAAAGGCTTCTTATTGAGCTCTGAAATGCTCATTAAGAAGGATCCATCACAACAATGAAAGATAAGATACATCTCACCAATAACATGCCCATCCAATATCATACAAGTATATTGATCATCAAAATGCTCCAATAATAGTTGGGCCCCTAACTCATCACTGCTGCTCAATGACAGCGATGTTGATCTCCATAATGGTGCATTTGCTGTCTCATGGTCATGCTCAATGTTGAACATACAGTTCTGCATTGGATTGTTTAGGAAAATGGTCATCCTATCCTCCAAGAATCCACACTCCAACCCTAGGAGTTATGTGTATCTCAATAATGAATAACCAGGATGATTGTCTATCCACTCCTTGAACAACTCAGAGCCGCTCAGCGCAGTGATAGTTTGCTACTCCAAATCAGCAATATGCTTTGACCCTTGGTCATGCAATGGTATATTCCCACAACCCTCCATAAGATGTGCTGAAATAATAGAAAGTGGAAACATATGCATACCTTGGTAAAGCTTGGGAACATCTTGTACTACTACAAGGGTTCCTTCCTCTGGTGTGATGACTTTCCCAACTATTGATGATGATGGCTACTCCTCTACAGCTGTATCAATGCTGGTACAAGTCTCCACCTCCTCATGCATCTCCAGAATAGTGCATGGGGCTTTACATGTCAAGAGATCAATACCACTTTTCAAAGGTGCAAGTGTTCTTTCTCCTGTTGCAAGTGCTCCTTCAGCAAGAGGTGGTGAAGGCCTCTTCTCCTATGATTTCTTCATGTCAAATTTCTTGATCAACCTTTGATTAAAATTTGCAAATGAAGTCACTCTTGCATGACTCAAATGGCTGAACCACCAAACGTTTGCTTCACCCTCAAGGTGCAGCACTGCAATCTCAACAAATTCTCTTTATACCACTGGATGTAGTAGGAAGAATGCATCCAACTTCATTCCCCAAGCCCTTGCTACACATGTGGATGAACCATCAAAGGTAGACAATATAAATCTATTTCCCTTTATTTTCCTATTGCTACAAGATCTCCTTTATTCTTCGAGTTGAATGAACTGTGGGAGAGTTAGAGTCTCCTTGAAAGCTATAGGTTGAGACTTATATTCTACCAGGTATCCACTTAGAATCTCATGTTCCAAGTGCCCTCCATCTCCATGCCTCTTGTCTTCTTCCTCAAAAGAGGAGGGTATCATGTATTGATTTGGAGTTCTATACAACATCGGTTCTTTCTTCTGATGATAGGAAGTACATGGACCTTCCTCTTCTTGAAACCCTCTAAAGGTTTCATTGCATCTCTCCTCTTTCATCTGCTTGACCTCCTTGGAGAGGTTCTTCATAGATCTAAAAAGTGATGAGATAAAACTCACTCCTTCCATAATTTTATACCTCTTTTTTTTATTTTCTTCTTCTTATATCTTATTGGCTTGAAACTCACAGTTTGAGCCAAGATTATGCTATGATACCACTATAATATTCCCAAATGGGAAAATTAGCTAGATAAGCACCAATTTTTTTTTTTTTTTTTTCAGAAATTTATGCTATAAAAGTTAAGAAAATCCCATGGATCCATGATCTTATACTTTATAGAAACCAAATATAAAAGGAGATCATAAACAAATCATGATAGATTAGTTAAATAAGCCTCCCAATCCCAGAATAGCCCAAAAACACTGCAACCCCATGACTACTGCAACACATAAATACTGTAGCAAGTGAAAACGTAGTTTAATGAGGGTTTATGCAACAAAATTATAGATAAAAATGGATCTGCTAATATATTACTAAAGAGAGCTGAAAAACTGAGATCTAGTCTCTTTTACACAAATCCAAGATAACCCGGCAAGGGTTTCTTGATAGACATGAGATACATGAAGTATATGCTGTAGATCTATGGATGAATCATGCAGTATGGATGAAGCACTGCATAAATATGGCCGATGAAATAAGAAATGGATGTAGCTCCTCCTACTAGCTTCTGGGGACAAAGGCTGAGCCCCTATGGGAAACTAGCTCATAAAACAGGAGTTTTAACCCTTCCACTGCAACACCATGAAAAATAACGCAGTTTCTCTAATGGAATATGCAATGGCTATAGGTGACTACTTGGCCCAATGCTGGATGGTGGAAATGAAGTCCAGAATTCTCCTCTTAGATTTCTTCAACAAGTCCTCCAAGGAAGAGTGGGGAATTCCTGCATGAGTAAACACTTGTACTAAACAGTACATAAAACTTAGCTAAAGAGATGAGGCATGCAATAAGTCATAAAAATAAATCATAAAATAATATTCTCCATACCCCATATGGCTTCCATTACCTCCATTATATACTTGATGAGATTCCTCACCATGGAGCCCACCCATTTATGAGGTTACTTCCATGCAAACACTCCTCCTTCAAAATTACGTTATCTCCACTAGCTCCACTCTCTTATTTACAACACTGTTTGATTTGGTCAACCTTGACTTAGTCTCCATGCATTGTCTCCTTTCACACCCAAGATGGCTTTATTCTGACTATCTAAACTGATTCACATTCACATTGGGCTGTCCCTATTGGTGATTCACTCCCTCCCAACCAGTCTTGTTGACTTGGTCAAACTTGACCTTGTCCACATGCATTAGCCCTTGTTCACACATGAGGGTGCTTCATCCAACTATGAATATGATCCCTTTCACATTAAGATGGATTTTATGTCTACTAAAGATATTTATGGGCCTCCTTACCCATTTATTCCTCTAACTAGATGTCAAGAGAAAAATTAATATTCTAATTAGCTGCATGCTAATTTAGGAATATTACATTAGTGTTGGCTAGGGTTTGTAAGAAAATGATGAAAATGAAGGTAAGGGATGAGGGAAAGTATTAGGGAAGGTATATGGAAGGTGGAGGAGGGTGAGTGATCATGAATTTTAGGGTTTTTCACAACAAATAAAGACTCGTATTTTCCCAGAATTGCATCAAACCCTAAGAGAGGGGATTTCTGAGCCTTCAAGTATGAAATGAAATGAAAGAGAGGTGTATGGTGACCTACTTAGTTTTAGCTGATGTGCTAGAAATTGTTCTTGATGTAGAAACCATTGAAAAGAAGAGATTTTCTTTCCTGAAGAAAAATGCAGCAAACTTGAGAAAAGTGCAGCACAAGAAGTGAAAAGCGTAGTGCAACAATAAAATACAACTTTCCAAGAAAACAAATTGGTTTTCAGAGAGTTGCAAGCTATTTGCTAACATAATGATGTCTCATGAAGGTTAAATGATCAAATGACATGCTTGGTTGGTCTTTTAAATAGTTGGAAATCAAATTTCCTCCTTGGTGGTGATGTGCCCCCACCTTGTCTTTTCACCAAATGAATTAATTGCTTGTGTACTGCAGCTTTGAAACCTCATTACATATATTTACATATTAATAGAGATTCAAATGAACTTTAGAAATCATTGTTGAACTTTTTTCCCTATTACTACTCCTTTCAATGATGACTTTGATTGATGACATGACCTATTTCCATGATTTTGACGATCTGACCTAATGATGAAACTAGATGGCAAGATAAGATGAATGATGACCAAGATTACCAAGCCACTCTTTCAAAGGAAAATTACCTAACCATGATGATGTTTATTGACCATGGAGATGAAAAGGAGTAGTAATGACCTAGGTAGACTAACTAATGATCACATTTTTATTTGAAAACCTATTGAAACTATAAAATTTTCCTTAGGACCCTATCATCCATATGAAAGAGCATAAGTTGATCACTGGTGACTGACAGGACTGACAGACACTAACATTAGCTCCAGCTGGGGATGAAAACTCCTTAGGAGGTGTCAAGAACACCGTAGAACAAGTAGTCTTATCCTTTGGGCATGGAGTCAAACAAAAAATTCAAGACTCGAAATTGAAATGACTCAACAAACTGAAATGAATAAAAAAATTGAATTGAATTACAAAATCTTTGAAACAAAAAATGATCAAATAAGCCTTATGGCATTCACCTAGGGCTTCAAGCTTCCGTGAAAAATCCTTCACACTTGGTAGAAAAATAAACTGGTATGTACAATGAGAATGAGAATACTCTGAAAAATCAAGTGAGGTAGTGCTTGAGGAGCCTACCATTGACTTTTCCTCACGAAAAATATTTTCCATCAAGTTCCTCCAATGCAAAGGAATTCTTTTCTCTGAAAGACAAAATTGTGTATGGCCCTTTCCATAAAATTTCAAACTTGCCATGCTTTCCTTTTTCCTCATTGTAAGTATCCCATCAGAGAAATATATCTCCCACAATGAAATCATTTGCCTTTGTTTTTCTGTCATATATATTTTTGATCGTCTCTTGAAACTTTGTAGTGTTCTGAAATACTTCCTCTCGAGATTGCTGCAAATGAATCATCATATTGATTCTCCGTTGAATGTCATTGGACTCACTGTCTACTTCCTGAAATTTTTTCATGACCGAGACAACAAGAGAAGTTGGAAAAATAATATCCACTCTGTATACTAACTGAAAAGGTGACATACCTATGAAATTCTTAATGCTTACTCTGTTCGCCCATAGAGCATTGATCAACTTCTTTTGCCAATTCTTCTTATTTTCTTCCTACAACTTTTTGATGATGTTTACCAATGATTTATTGGAAGATTTAGCTAGCCCATTACCTTGCAGGTAATATGTTGTTGAGTGATCGAGACTTATGTGATACTTGTCATAGAAATCAATCATCCTATTGGATTTAAAATCAAATTTATTATCTGTGATTATTTTTTGCGGACAACCGAATGGTGACAAAATGTTAGACTCAATAAGCTGAATGATTACTGTATCAAAGACCTACCTGGTGGGAATAGCCTAGATCCATTTTGTGAAATAATCGATTTCTGTCAAGATCCACTTGTGCTGAGCTAAAGATAAAGGGTGAATCTCACGGATAAAATCAAGACCCCACTACTAAAAAGGTGCTTCAATTGAAATGGGCTGCAAGGGTAGCGGTAGCAACTTCATTTTTCCTTGAAAAATATGACATTCATGGAAACTCATGAATATTTTGTAAAATTGTGAAAATAAACTCGGCCAATAAAATCAAGCCCTCAATATCTTATTTTCTGTGGTCTTCCAAAAGAGATGACTGCCACAATCTCCCTTATGAAAATCATTCATTACCTCCTTAGCCTCACTTTCAACTAAACAATTCAACAAGTCTCCTCCCGGATCTTTCCAAAATAATGCATCATTAAGAATACAGTACTTCAAAGATTTCAAATTTAATGACCTACTCTTACTCTTTGACACTTACGACGACAGATTCAAGTGTTGAAGTACATAAATGATGTCGGAATACCAAGGAGATGAAGTGAAAATTTGTGATACCTGAGTGTTGGATCATCTAGTTCTTCATTAGAGACTGCAACGATGAGATTGATGTTGAGAGCATGAAAATTGGATTCTTCCATAAGCTTTGCCAAGCCTTGTACCTTGATCAACTCCGTTGGTTTAATTTCAAGATCATACTCCTTCAGGATCAGGCTGCATCAAAACATCTTTTACTACTGCATTTGGAACACAGGCAACAATATGCAAGTGAAGTATTTACACCCGGAAATCCTTCAAAGATTTCACAAGTTCTAGGGCCTGTTTCTCAATGATGTTATACCTCAGTGAAACATCCCTTATGGCTATACTGAAAAATGCAATTAGATGTTCTGTTTTAAGATCCTTCTTCTGCATTAGGACAACAAGCAATGTGTGCTCAGAGGAAAATGAAAAAATTATAAAATCCATAGTATAATCGGGGCTGATCAAAATTGGTGCATGGGAAAAAGAAAACTTGAATGAATTAAAATACTTATTCGCATATTCAGACCAATTTACCTCACTATCATTCTTTAACATATTAGTTATCTCCCATAAATTCTCAGCGAGGTTAGGAATAAACCTCCTCAAAAATTTAATCTTACCATTGAAGGACTTGATTTCCTTCTTGTTTCTCGGAAAATCTAACTGCTAGATTGCTTCAATTCTGGAAGTATCTATGTAGATTCCATCCTTTGATATGACATGCCCAATTAACTTACCTTCCTCCATAACAAACAAACTCTTCTTTGGATTCAACGAAATACCAAATTTCCTGCACCTTTGGAAAAAAATCCTCAAATGATGCAAGTGATCTTCATCTATTTGAGAGAAAACTATCAAATCATCAAGATAAATAACCAAAAATACATCATTTTCATTTTCAAAATCGATATCTATTGCTCGCTGAAATGTGGCTCCTGCTTTTTTCAGCCCAAAAGGCATCTTGGCATACATAAAGGTATCCCATAGTGTCATAAAAGCTGTCTTCTCAAGAGCATCTGGATGCATAAAAATTTGATTATACCTTGAGTATCCATCAAGCAATGACATTCTAGAGGTCCCAACTACCCTCGATAAGATGTGGTCTATATTAGGGAGAGGATAGTTTTCCTTCAAGGACAATTTATTCAAATTTCAAAAATCAATGCATAAATGAATTTCACCTGTATTTTTTATAACTGGAACCACATTTGACATCCAATTATAAAAGAGAAGAGGAATAATGATACCAGACTTATACAACCTGTTTATCTATTTCTCAACTGAGGAAGAAATCTTGGATCGATCCTCCTGAGCTTTTGGCAGAAAGGCTTCTGATTAGGCGTGATGGGAATCATATGCTGAATTATATTTTAATCATAAACCTTCAAATCTGAATAATCCCATGCAAACACATCTGAAAAATCAACCAAAAGTGCTATGTATTTACCTTTCAGTTATGGAGTTAAGGATTTAGACAACTTCACCATCTTGGGCTTCTTGGATGTGCCAATATTGATATATTCAACTCCTGCTTCAGTGGGGACCATTGTTGGTTTCTTTACAACATCATATTGATCGAAGAGCTCTTCCAAAGGTACATGACCTCTTGGAATGGAATTGTCTTTCAGCTGTAAGACATCTAATTCTGTGGAATTAATTCCCTAATCATCAAAAGCATCATCAATATGACAAGTGGCAAACACTTCCTCCATTTTCATAAGATTCTTAATTTGCTTATCATATTGAAAGACTTGCCAATGTTGAAGGTTATCTGGAACAACAGGCAATGCTTCACGGTAATTTCATATTTCCTGCTGGGACATATTGGAATTCTAAACATGCTTGCTGCAGTAGCAAGAGAATCAACAATACAATTCTGGTTTCTAGGAATCACAGATAAAATATATTCAGAAAATGTTTTGAGAATATATAATACAAAATTGCGATATGCTTGCATCCTTGAATGTTTTGCCTGGTATTCCCCTTTTACTTGTTTGATAATCAACTCAGAGTTGCCATAAACTGGAATGTTTTGAGCCCTTAACTTAATCATCTTAAGCTCGAAAATCAAAGCTTCATATTTAGCTTCATTATTTGAACAATTGCAAGCTAGTTTATATCAACAACACCTGACATTAGGAGGAATCTTACTCGAATGATTCATTGGGCTATGAATCCAAATTCCTATTCCAACTCCTTCTTTTCCCACTGATCCATCAAAATCCATAGTCCAAAGACTCTTCTCCTCATACGAAAGCTCAAATTCGAATGGCTGATCTTTGTTTTTTGTTTTTTGATCCGCTATCTCAACAGGCTCTATTTATTTCACTGATTCTATTGGCTACTCAGTTGATGAACTTGGCTGCAAACCAATCTCTTTCTATTCTGTATTTTCTTAATTGAAAAATTCTCCAAAACTATATGAAATTTCTGAAATTTCCTCATTCTCTACTAGCTGACTATCTATATCAACCGGAATATCATCATTATACAAAATAAAAGACTCTAGGTCAGTATGTACATAGTGTATAGGGTAATTATTAGGTTTCTCTTTGTTTCTAATCATATACTTCATATTTGTTTCCCAGTACAGTTTTCTAAGCTGACCAAACACTGGTATAGTAGCATAATAGTAATCAAGTTGTAAATTACCTTTAAGCTTTTCTCCCCATGATCGCGAGAGAAACATAATGTACCTTGGAGGAATATCAGTCACAACCATATCCATCAAGACATTATTTTGGAGAATCTAGTCAAGAGACACTACCAAGTCTTTAATGAGACCGAGACACCTCACTCTACCAGAATCAAAGGAATAGAGGTCATGATATGGGCGCATAATGTCTAATCCCAATTTTTCCATTATGCATTTCATCATGAGATTGTGAGATGCTCTGGAATCTAACATGGAATTATGAAGGATGAAATCATGAACTCTAAGACTGAGGTGGAATGGTGGGAGTTCACTATCAGGTAAGTTTCCATCTACACCTGGGCCAATCAACAACTCAGGGTGATCATCACCGACATTAATCATATCAGATGTTTGGTCTACTTTGAGCATCTTAGCTCCGTGAAACTTATACTAATCATTATTTACAAGTTTAGTTAAATGAATGGAAACCTTCAACTTGGAAATTTCATTCTCTAAAATAAAAAAATTGGGATATTTCTCTACCTCTTTGGAAGTGGCATACTTTCTTTTGGACTGTTCTTTGGCAGGAATATCCTTTCTTTGACGTGCAGTTTGTGTTTCCTTATATTTCTTAGGATTGCTGGTTGATGCCTTGTTTTTATTATTTTGGATAGTAGCAGTAGGATCCTTTTCTTTTTGATGATTTGTAGAGGTCAATTTTGGGGTTGAGTATGTAATATTCCAAAATTAGCATGCAGCTAATTAGAATATTGATTTTTTTTTTTATCACCTAGGAGTTGAATAAATGGGTAAGGAGGCCCATGCATATTAAAAATATGAATAAAATCCATCATAGTGTGAAAAGGGATCATCATAGGAGTTGGATTTCACACCCTCATGTGTGAATAGGGGCATTTGCAAGTGGACAAGGTCAAGTTTGACCAAGTCAATAGTGTTGGGATAGGAGGTGGAGATCATCTTGTGAGACAATGCGGAGATAGTGGGAGGAAGATTCCTTGGTGGAGGAAACCCTAATGAGTGGGACCCAAGGTGAGAGGGCTTCCATTTATATAAAAGGAGGGCAAGGCAGCCATAGTAAGATATGTTATGTATTATTGTGTTCATGTATTACTGTAACTCCAATTTTGGAATATTATAAGATATTCCCAATTTTGTTGATTTTCCCTATTTTGTGATATTACAGTGGTATCGAAGCATAATATTGTCTCAGCTTGTGGAATCTCAACCAATATGCTATCTAGAAGACAAGAGGAAGAAGAGATGAATAGAAAGAAGACTCCATTCTTTGGAGGAAGGAAGGAGGAGGGGCTCTCAAAGCTTCTTTCGAAATCTATACAGAGCATTCATGAAGATATCAAGAAGATGAGAAGGGAGATGTGTATAGAATCTCCAAGAGGGTTTGAATCTGAATCAAACTATAGATTTTCATATGATGAGTGTGAGCATGCAACCACACCTTATGATGCACAACGTAGTCACATGCCTAGATTTGCCATGAGAGAGATGGAAGAAGAAGGAATGACTAGGAGGGAAACTCTTAGTGATTTTTCTACAAGAGTATGATTCTCAAACTCAAAAGTTTAGAAATCATATTACTTTTCTAGAGTTTTGCAAGATCAAGGTGAAGAGAAGCAAGCAACATGATATGGGTAGATTTCTGCTATCTACTTTCAATGGTTCACCTACATGTTCAGCCAGAGCTTGGGTGGAAGAACTAGACACCTTTTTGCAGCAACACCAAATTTCTGAAGATGAAGCCATCAGGGTTGCAACGCTGCATCTTGGAGGTAAGGCCTATGCAGGGTGGATATTTGAGTCTTTTCCTTGAAAAATGAAAATGCTTCTTCTTATGCAAGGTTTATTAAGACATTGGTGGAAAGGTTTGATGGAAATTTTTTGGCAACACATGTGGTGAAGATAAAAAAATCTAAACAAACCAAACCCTTGCATGTGATGGAGAAAACTATAAACTCAAATCCACTTCAGAAAACCATGGAGGAGGCTGACATCTTGCACCATACCTTGCTAGAGGCAAGACCTCTATCTCATATTCCTGAACAAGAGGGTATGGAGATCCCTTGTTCCAAAGAGGATCAAATCATTGGAAGGTTGCCCATACATATTGACGAGGTTGAGGGCAACAACGCTGTCATGTCTAGAGTAGATATAGCACCTGATGCAAAGGTAGATGGAGCACATGCTCCAACTAGAGGGGTTCTTGTATCATTGCAAATAATTCCCCAGGATCTCATATGTGGAGATCAAGGCACAACCCATGATTATCATGTGCCATTGCTGGTAGAGTGTGAGACCATGCAGACAAAAGGAGGAGGTAGGGAGGATGATAAACATCATTTGATGAGGAGCACACACCCCTATCAATTTAAGAGGGTTGATACACGGAAGATGGAGACTTGATTGTGTAGTAAAAGCCAAGACAAGTTTGTCCATTCATATATGCAGTCTACTCTTGATGTTGATGTCTCATTGCATGGAGAAATTTCACCAAGGAGACCACTAGATCAGCAGATGATGAGATATGCTTCACATTTTGAGGCACCATTCATTGATTTCAGAGGAGTGGAGACCTTGGGAGGTAATTATACAGCGCTGAGAGTCTTGGGTAGACTCAAGGAGGAGAGAGTAATTCTCTCAACATCATCTTTACCCACTCTCATTTCAGATTCTGCGCTATGGAAGGAGTAGCAGGGGAAGGATAACAACCTTCCAACTTGCATCTTTGGCATGGGATATGTCAAAGAGGGGGATGAACATATGAAAAATGTTCTTCATGGGAGATCATCAACGCTGTCACTATGGAAGATAGATCCATATTGGAACTCCCAGCTGTTGGTGGAGTATTCCAAGGATATTTTTACTTGTATGATATTGGATGACCAGTTGCATGAGGAGAGATATTCAGTCAGAGATGGGGTTGTCTACTATCATGGTAGGATCTTCTTATCTAGAGCCTCCAAGCTCAAGGAGAAGTTACTACACACAGCTCATGAGGATTTCCTTTTCAACCACACTTATTCTATGAGAGAATACCACACCATCATGGAGGGGTATTTTTGGGAAGGCTTTGAGGAGGAGATATATCAGCATATGAGGAGATGCATGGATCATGTAGACATGGAAAAGATACATGACTCTTGGGGAGAGTTAACACATCCAACTCCTTTCTCTTTGAGGATAAGAGGAGACTCATCTATGAGCCACTCCATTTGCATGAGCAAGACATATGGTAAGGGTATTGTTTGTTTGCATAATGATTTGTATAATGTATATATGCATCCCTTAACCATATATGTGCAGGATGTTTCTCCAAGGAGGAGCATTATTTCTTCTAAACTTCATGGTCTACTTGAGGCCATGAGTAGTATTGATGGCCACTCCCTAGAAGGACTTGGGGAGGAGATTTATTATGGAGAACATGCTCACTTTGCACCATACATCATTCACTTTCTCCAAACATATGTGGAGAGTGAGGCAGTAAGCAAATGGTTGAGAAACCACACTTTTTGTAACTCTCTATTGTAGTTGAGGGCCAAACTGCGTTGTTTGCATTTGAGGGACCATTTTCCTTCTCCATTGCTTCATATGGCAGCTAGAATGATTCTCATTATAGTTCCTTATGCTGCTATTGCTCTTATTTTTATTTGGAGCATGATTGGGGGAGTGACACATTGGTTGGATGTGTCTTTGGGGAAGGAGATTTCTCAGATTGTTTGCATTGCATGTTCTAATAGGAGAATGAGAGGTGATATGGCCACCACAGCCAAACACTTGTCTCTTGATGAGGTGGGCCATGAGATTGATGGGAGCACTTGGGCTATGATTCTCATGAATCATTGGGAGAAACTTTGCTATGAGTTGCCATGTCATGTTGTGCAACAACAGTTAGGAAAACTGTGTTGTGACCACTTGGGAAATTGTTGGTACATTTCAGCTCTACATGAAACCTTCAGTATTCCTCTCACTTGGATTCCATATGATGGTGATTTCCTATTCATCATGTATGGGATGATTTGGGCCAACATGATTCACAACGTTGGAGGGAAGATATTTGGAGATCAAAATTTCTTCTTGCCACTTAAAGGCAACACTTCTACAACCCAAGAGTAGTAGATACTCTACACTTATCACAAGTGGAGAGGAGGACAGTGTGGGGTAGGCTATTATTTCTACCATGATCATATTTTCAGCCCAGTTACATTGCATGAGCTCAAGGTTGAAGAGGATTTTCAGGAGTTGCCATGTTGGGAGGAAAATCATTTTGTATGGATGATTGCTTGGGGATGGAGGGTCCACATGGGAATGATGTTCCCCAATGCATTTCAGATCTCATGCCTCAAGAGGACCTTTAGACTGCCCATTATTGCCTCCATGTATATTTCACTATTACATGATGATAACTATTTGGGATGCTCACCAAAAGCTAGCTTGCATACTTGGGAGGGGCTTGAACTTGGAGATGTACTGATGAGACAACATCTTGATCATTGGAGGATTTTATCATGTGAGGATGCTACAGGGGGAGAAGAGGAGGTTCTTCAGTTCTATCCTTGCAGTTTCTTGAGGACAAGAAACATTTGGGAGGGGAGGACTGTAATATTCCAAAATTAGCATGCAACTAATTGGAATATTGATTTTTGTTTTTATCACCTAGGAGTTGAAAAAATGGGTAAGGAGGCCCATGCATATAAAAATATGAATAAAATCCCTCATAGTGTGAAAAGGGATCATCATAGGAGCTAGATTTCACACCCTCATGTGTGAACAAGGGCATTTGCATGTGGACAAGGTCAAGTTTGACCAAGTCAACAACGCTGGGATAGGAGGTGGAGATCATATTGTGAGACAACGCAGAGATAGTGGGAGGAAGATTCCTTGGTGGAGGAAACCCTAATGAGTGGGACCCAAGGTGAGAGGGCTTCCATTTGTATAAAAGGAGGGCAAGGCAACCATAGTAAGATATGTTATGTATTATTGATTTTCTGGTCTGGTTAGACTCTTGTGCATTCTCTTGCTGTTTAGCAGAGTTGCTGTGCTACTTCGCACTGGGTGTTCCCGAGCGGGAATCCCATATCATTTCTTAAGAGGCCTCTTGAGGGAGCTTGCACTTCATTTCTCCACATTCAGGCTCAAGGCCAAGCCACCTCCTTCAACTACAACGTTATTTCTGCTGAAGTATAATGTTGTGTTGCAGGGTGTTGCAGTGGAGGTTCTACAACACCACTTCCGGAGCTATTTTTCAGAGGAGGAAGCCTTATTCCCTTTGGAGGATAAGTGAGGAAGCATTTGAGATTATTTCCATCATATTTGGCATTAGGCCAACCATTTTCCATCATCTACAACGCAGTCCCTCTCATTGACTGTGTTATTTTAATTAAGCATCTACAGTGAGGGTTGTAGGGATTGTTTCAAGGGTGAGATCTTCAATGTTAGGATCAACCTTTCACTTGGAAGATCCATTGGAGGAGTTTTTTTCAGCTGGTGTATAATCTACATCCATCTCCATCCAGTTCTCGAGTTGCTGCTACTACCTAGCCCTGCTACTCCGACATTTTTTCCATTTTTCATATTTCAGGAAATCCTTCCAGGATTGTCTTGGAATTTCCTTTGGGGTTTTATATATTTTCTCCCCACATTGTATGAGCTGTATAATTCCATATCTATGTATTGAAATACTCCAGCAACAATTACCTCTAATAAAATGCGCTTTCATAGCCTTGGGCATTTTCTGTGTAGCAGTGATCTTCATTTTCCATGTACACGTTTCTTAAGGCTTGTATTGCCTAGCTTGAGTGATGGTTTCCTCAAGATACTGTATGAATTTTCTGCTATGATCTAATATGATGGATATTTGGATCTTCTTACATCATATGTGTTGATATATCACTGCTCTTTCATTATTGTGTTCATGTATTGCTGTAACTCCAATTTTGGAATATTATAAGACATTCCCAATGTTGTTGATTTTCCCTATTTTGGGATATTACAGAGTATCATTTTGAGAAGTTGGCCTCTTATGATTTTAAGTGATAGGAAAATTTATGTTCCTAAAGGTATATTGCCTTTGCATAGAGATAATGGAATTTTGGAAACCTCTCTGATAATATTCTGTGTCCACTGGTATCATATCATCATTTGAAGGGACAAATTTATGATCATCAGATTGATCAACCTCAATTTCTTGAGTGTATTCTTCATCTTCAGTTAAGAAAAAAGGCTACCCATCATTATAAAAAAGATGATTATCTTGAATAATCTCACCTTCTTCCTCAACTTCCTAAGCATAGTTTTGCTGAAGTGGTGTTCTAATTTACTGCTATGCTTGCTGATCCTAACCTCTCTTCTCTCTTTGCTTGATTCTGAGCTGAGGTTGCTTCTATTGCTGTCCTCAGAAATTAAGATTCCAGATCTGATTTTTTGCTTGATTATCTGATATTTTCATCCTATCCATCATTTTCTCCATATTTCTAATCAATGAGTCCAACTTACCATCCGAAGAAGTAGATGGCTCCTCCTTAACTATTACCCTTCTTTCTGTCTTCATTTTTGTTTTCTTAATCATAAAATTCACCTCCACACTCACTACATTTCTCTACATCTCTTCGAGAGTTGTAGGAATTCTTTCCCTCAGCTGATAAGTCATGTCAAGATCAAAATCATCCGAATAGTGTAGCAAAGACAAGCTAGGAGGAGGCTTGATGCCATTTGGGATTGAATTATAGATCTTGTTGAAACAGGCAGTGAAATCCTGCACAGACTCATTGGGATGTCTTCTTAAAACATCATATTCAGTAAGAATCTGAAGTGGATTCTTATTTTCTTCCCATTTGGATAAAAAAAATCAGTCAACTGCGGTGGGTTTGCAACTAAATTTGGAGTTAGATTACGAAACCATGTCTTCACATCTCCTAAAAAACTTTGGGCAATTACCCTCATCTGCATCATTGTTGTCGATCTCTTCAAGATCGATGAAATTAATGACCTTTTCCATATGTTGCAGGGTTGTAACCTCTGTTTTCTGATCAAACAGAGGGAGCATTTGACCATACCCTTCAGGTAAATATGTGAGTTGAGTGGGTAGGATTAAAGGGCCAAATCTCGCCATGAATGCTGCAGATGGTGGTGCAGGAGTAACACTAGGAGGTGATGTTTGAAGAGGTGTTTTTGGAGGAAGTGATGAATAAGGTGTGGAAGATGTTGCAATAGCTGAATGAGATGATGAAGTTATGGATGGGGCATAAAAAAATCTTTCTTGCTGATATTGAATATAGGCTTTCTCGGAGGTGTACTGCAAGTTATTGTATGATTTTTGAAACTTATGGAATTGTGACCAAACCTTCCTATCAGTTTCAGATGCAGACTCTAAAGATGGTGGAATCAATTCAAGTTTTATAGGATCATATACTATTTCTGAAAGTGAAGTTTTAGATTTAGTTTTGAACAATGAAAGCTCAAAATTGATGTCGAAAGGTAAATCTTGTAGAGTAGTCAAATCAACATGTAGTGAAATAGATCTTACTAATGATGGTGAACTTGAGTCAAATTGATGTAGTTTTTGTCTTTTCTTCTTCATAATCCTCTCAGGGTCTTCAACCAGAGATGGTCGATTAGGATCAGGGCTTGATCGTGTGAACTTATTCTTAGGACCTAGTTCTGAAAATTGCACTTTGGCTCTGCAAATTTTGAATCAACCTTCTTGAAAACTAGGTCCTGTCACCCACATGCCTAGATCTCAATGAATTTGTCATGAAATTCCAGGGAAGATGTAATATTTTTTTCCTTGGCAACAAAGCCAAAATTTTTATCCTCCAAAGTGTTCCAAGGCTGAGAATGAAAATCGATGGAGGTAACCTCAAACCACTCTAGATTTGATAGCTAGCCCTACCAAATCAGAGAGGGATCTCTTTGTGATCTTGCAGCCAAAATATGACTGAAGAAGGGTAAATATATTAGGTTAGGCCTGAGCTCTAGGGTTTTGAAAATTTAGGGTTTTTGCTAGATTAGGAGGATGGTTTTCGGCCCTTGGTATTTTATAGATCTGGTCAAGGGAACTATGGTTATGTTCTAATACAGGGTTAATGAATTGGGGTTTATGTATGCTTAAGAATGTATATATATGTGTTGTAACACTAAAAGGAATATAATGAAAAATCAAGCTGGTAGTCCCGATTTGGGATCCAGGGGAAAATATACGTGTATATCTATTTTATTTTTTATGCTCTTCCTATTTTTTATTTTCTATCTTTAAGATTCATTTGTAGATAATTTTTGTACAGGGTTAAAACCTACATTTGGTATCAGAGTTGTTTCGACTTCAAGGGGATGCCTTTGCTGCTGAGGGGTTTTTTGCTCAGGCCTGTGGTTGACCTTGTTTAGTGGGAGATCTGCAGGATCAATCCTTGTGTTGAAAGAAGATGGCGAGAAGTGGAAAGATAGAGATTGAGAAATTTAATGGTCAAAGTTTTGAGTTGTGGAAGCTCAATATGGAGGATCTGTTGGTGGATAAAGATTAGTGGATCGCGATAGATTCGGGTACTAAACCAATGACAATGTCAGATGAAGAATGGAAAAATTTAGATTAGAAGGAAAAGAGCACAATAAAGTTGTGTGTCTCAGATTCAGTATTGTTGAATGTATCTGGGGAAGCTACGACGAAGACTTTTTGGGACAATCTAGGGACTTTGTACCAATCTAAGTCTCTGGTGAATAAATTGTTCCCGTGGAAAAAGATGTATAACCTAAGGATGAAGGATGGAGAATTAGTGACAGAGCATCTGAACGCCTTCAATACTATGGTAAGTCAGCTATTATCTGTTGATATTAAAATATTAGATGAAGATAAGTGCATCAGTTTGTTGTGTTCTCTACCAGATTCGTGGGATAGTCTGGTTATTGCAATAGGTAGCAATACGACTACCTTGAATTTTGATGACATAGTCTCAGCCTTCCTGTCAGAGGAAATGGGACAGAGAAATATGGAGGGCCATAATGGAGATGCCTTATCTATATGAGGAAGGTCCCAGAATAGAAAAAATAATAAGGTTTCGAGCAGGTGATCTAAATCTCCAGGAAATTTTGTAAAGGTGTGCTGGAAATGTGGAAAGGAAGGGCACTACAAAAAGGACTGCAGATCTAAAGCTCATGAGAAAGGAAATGGATCTGATGATGCTCCTTCTATAGAGGCAAAAACAACCTTGGATTAAGGTGGGGATGTGTATTTGGATTCTTCTTCAAATACACATGTAGATCATGAGTCATGGTTGATTGAATCGAGTGCATCCTTTCACTTCACTTTCCATAGGGAGTGGTTCTGCGATTATGAGAAATATGATGGCAGTGATGTATTCTTAGGGGATGATAGGAAGGCCATAATCATCAGACGTGGAAAATTCAAGCTGAAGCTGCAAGGTGGAAGGATTAGAACACTTCCTGGTGTTATGCAAATTCCTGCATTGGCAAGAAATCTGATTTCTGTAAGAAATATGGATGATGTAGGTGTAAAAACAATGTTTGAGAAATATACCTGTAAGATGGTTCGAGGAGCATTGGTATTAATGCGGGGTGCTAGTATTGGAACTATTTACAAGTTCCAGGGAAAAATTATTATTGATGGATGCAATAGTTCTATGGTTCCTGAAAGTGGAACGGAAAGCCTAGCAGTCTTTAGAGAAAATACCATGCTATGGCATCAAAGGCTTGGACATATTGGAGAGAAGGGCCTTCAGATACTGCATGGAAATTGTATGGTAGAAGGTATATATAATTTCTCTATGGAGTTCGATTTCTATGAACATTGTGTATATGGGAAGCAGAATCAGGTGAGTTTTCCTTCTGGTGCTAAGAGGGCGAACAAGATATTAGAGCGTGTGCACAGTGATGTGTTTGGACCTATGTCGGTTCCATCACTAAGTAAGTATGTGTACTATGTTTCATTCATATATGACTTCTCAAGGAATACATGGATATATTTCTTGAGGAAGAAATCTAAATTCTATGACAAATTTAAAGAATTTAAGGCTCTGGTGGAAAACCAGACAGAGAAGAAGATAAAGGTGTTGAGGATAGATAATGATGGAGAGTTCTGCAAGAAGGAATTTGAAGAGTTCTGTAAGAAGTGTGGTATAAAACGATAGTAGACTAATCCATACACACCTCAAAAAAATGAAGTTGTAGAAAGAATGAACGAAACACTGATAGAAAAGGCAAGAAGCATGCTCAATGGTACTGGGCTAGGACAAGAATTCTGGACAGAAGCAGTGGAGACTGCATATTACTTGGTTAACATATCACCTTCATCAGCGTTGGAGGATAAGACTCCACATGAGGTATGAAATGGTAAGAAATCCTCTCTTTCACATTTCATGGTATTTGTATGTGATGCATATGTATATGTTCCAAAGGAGAAAAGGACCAACTTGGATAATCAATATGAAAGGTGCATCTTTATTGGGTATATGGATGGTTTAAAAGGTCACAAGCTTTGGAACCCAAAAACAAGGAAGGTTGTGTATAGCCGAGATGTGGTGTTTAGAGAGGTGAAAGATGTTGTTAAACATGAAGTCCTACCAAAGGAACCTGAGAAGATAGAGTTTGAGCTAAAGGAGGATGAATCAGACTCTACAACAAAAGAAGATTCAGATGAGGAAGAGCCACAAACTCCAGCTGTGAGAAGATCAGTTCGGGAAAGAAGACAAATAGAAAGGTATAATACATATGCTTTCTGTTCAAATTTTTCTTTAACTATAACTGATGATGATCCTAGAACTATCAGGGAGGGAGTAGATTCAGAGGATGGAAAACTCTGGAAGGAGGCCATGGTTGATGAAATGGCATCCTTGCATAAAAATGAGGCATGGGATCTGGTGGAGTTGCCGGCTGGAAGGAAGCCCATCGGGAGAAAATGGGTGTTTAAGAAGAACATGAATGTAGAAGGCAAGGTGGAGAAATAAAAAGCTCGATTGGTAGCAAAAGGTTATTCCCAAGTGCCAAGAATTGATTTTGGTGATATTTTTTCTCCTATTGCCAAGGTTACTTCTATTAGATTACTTTTATCTGTTGCTGCTGCCTTTTATTTTGAGGTAGAATAGATGGGCATGAAGACATCATTTATTCACGGGGATCTAGAAGAGGAGATCTACATGAAGCAACCTGAAGGCTTTATGGTGAAGGGTAAGAAAGAACTGGTATGCATGTTAAAAAATTCTTTGTATGGGTTAAAACAATCACCAAGGATGTGGTATCAAAAATTTGATACCTATATACAGGGACTTGGCTTCACCAAAAGCAAAGAGGATCACTGTATATATTTTAAATTAATTGGTGACCGTGTTATTTATTTGGTCTTGTATGTGGATGATATGTTGTTGATTGGAAATTCCAAAGAAATTATATAGGATTTGAAGACCCAATTGTTCTCCAAATTCGACATGAAGGATCTTGGTGTTGCAAACTATATTTTGGGCATGGAAATTAAGAGAGATTGGGAAAAGAGGAAGCTCTGGTTAAACCAAAGGAAGTATGTCAAGACAATATTGCAGAGGATCAATATGTAGGATAGTAAACCGGTGAAGGTTCCTATTCCTGTAGGTGTAAAGCTATCTGTTGAATAGTGTCCCAAGACACAAGAAGAAGAGGAGGATATGTCCTGTGTTCCATATGCAAGTGGAGTGAGTAGCCGGATGTATGCAATGGTCTGTACTAGACCAGACATTACACATGCAGTGGGAGTATTGAGAAGGTTTATGTCAAAACCAGGGAAGGAGCATTGGACATCAGTGAAGCGGGTTTTTAGATATTTTCATGGCATTAGTAATTATGGCTTGTGCTACTAGGGAAGACTAGGATTGGACATATTTTTGGACATCCGTGGTTTTGTTGATGCAGACTAGGATGGAGATCTGGACCAAATAAGATCTACAAGTGGGTATGTGTTTAGCCTATTTGGAGGTGCAGTCAGTTGGATGAGTAAAAGATAGTCTGTAGTGGCTCTTTCAACTATAGAGGTAGAATACATGGAAGCCACTCATGCAATCAAGGAAGCAATTTGGTTGCAGAGATT
The DNA here is from genome assembly GCA_034641835.2 of Pinus albicaulis. NCBI lineage: Eukaryota > Viridiplantae > Streptophyta > Pinopsida > Pinales > Pinaceae > Pinus > Pinus albicaulis. The sequence continues at coordinate 1,219,414,249 of CM076583.1, read as the reverse complement.
GTGTTCAAGTATGGGGTTGGTGTAGTGGGCTATAAGGATAGACCGTGACAACCAAAGTGTAATTTTATTGGCTAAGAACCCTACTTATCATTCAAATACAAAGAACATTGATGTTCAATATCACTTTGTGAGAGATATGGTTGAGGATAAAAGGGTGTTGCTGGCAAAGGTGGACACTTTGAAGAATGTTGCAGATGCATTCACGAAGTATGTGAGCACTCAAAAGTTCTCTTGGTGTAGAGAAACAATGGGTGTTGCAGAGCTGGGATAATGACTAAGCTCTCATGTGGCCCCCCACGGAAATAAAAAAACAAGTGGGAGAATGTTTGGTATATGTTATATTCTTTCCACGATTAGTCGCATGTTCGAGGGGGGTGACAAAACCCCCTGTAAGTTGCACTGGGAATAGTAGGGGGGTCACAAGGAAGCCCCCACTATTCAGGGTTCAGGGAAACGCCATCAGAAAATGTTTTTGGACCTTATTTTTCGGTGGGCAGACCTGCCCATGGTTTTGTGCATGGTTTGCACATGGTTTTGGGGAATGATGGTTTTAGGCCCCTGGTATTTTGTAGATACGGTCAAGGGAACTATGGTTATGTTCTAATCCAGAGTTAATGGATTGGTGTTTATGTATGCGTTGGTTTTTATATATATGTTTTGTAACACTAAAAGGAATATAATGAAAAATCAAGATGGTAGTCCCAATTTGGGATCCAGGGGAAAATATTTGTGTATATATGTTTTATGCTCTCGCTATTTTTTATTTTCTATCTTTAAGATTCATTTTGCAGGTAATTTCTGTACAGGGTTATAACCTATAGAGGAGAGGTCAAGGAATCTGGGTTAGATCTAAAATATTGTAGTTGCAGGGATACAAAGGGGAATGGAAGGTATGTTAAATGGAACTTTGAGGTTTTAAATTTTAGTGTAGGGTGGAAAATCAAAGGATCAAAATTAGCATGACAAGCATGAGTTCATTTATCAGAAGATGAACAACATAAACATGAAATTCCTACCAAAACAAAGCATAAGTTTAAAGAATTATGTTTAACATATTATAGGAAGATGACTGGAAGAAAATATATGGAAAGAATATGAACTGATCATTCATAAAAGTGAATTACAAGGAAAACCATAGCCACAAAATCATACCAAATGAATCCCTATATAATATCTGCAGCTGAACTTGTATTTCTGCAAATATCAACTGTACACAATGATCCAAGCCTTCTACTCTCTAATGTCCAACCTTAAATCTAACTAAAAACTAGATACATATAGAAAAAAACATCTTCCCCTCTCTCAGGGGTTGAATCCCTCAAGATAGGATCAATTTACACAAATTTATCCAACTAAAACTAATACTAAGGAGGTTAAAACAAACTCTCCTTTTAGCCTTTGACTAACCTACCAATCATAAATGACCTTCATAATTACATAAAAATGACATTAAAAAGCTAAATTAAATTCATCTACATCAGTTTAACTCAAAACAAGAGGAATGACATCATGAGAAATAAAATTTAATTGAAGAAACTTGAAAAATTGACCTCTAGGGAAAAGTGCAGTGCCAATAGGTAAAAGCGCAGTGCCATCTTAAAGGGAACGTTTCACTACCTTCCTATGCTACAAATGATGATATGAAGGTAACATTGGAAAGCTTAGGATGTATAGTTTTCCATAGAATCCTTAAGAAAGAAAAATGGCCTCTCCAAGGTTGAAAAAAATGCATTCTCTCAAAGTTACTACAAAAGCGCAACGCCTGGGTCAAAAAAATGGCAAAAAGTGAGTTTTTAGCATGTTTTTTGCACCTTTCTCCCAACCAGACTGCTGACATGGCACAAAAAGTAGATAGATGAGATATTCAAGTCCCAAGATATCCATAGATTCTGATTTTAGGTGATTTTTACCTTTGAGTTAAAAGCACAACGCCAAGACGATGCGCTTTTGGCTGTTTGAATTTTCCTATTTAAGCCAAAAACCATCAAAATTTCGAATTTTTCCAAAATTTGTCCAAAATTTCCCCATGAAGCTAAAATATGATGTGCTAGGCTATGGGAGAGGCCTCAGTCAAAAAATCAAGTTTGTCTTTCTTCTTTTGGCTCATTAAGGTTGGCCTCAATTTTTTCTTCAAATGGTTGATTCTGATTTGAGAGATCTTGTTCCTTGTGCAATAGTTCATGGCCATGTGCCTCTGAAGATTATTATTCCTATTAGCCTTCTCAAGAATCTTATCTAAGTGAAAATTGACCTTGTTAAGCCAAAAGTACTTATCTTGCTCAATTTTTGCTACAATTAGGTCATCAAAGTCCTCTTGACCTAGTGGTGGAGAAGGTTCAATTTCTTGCTCTTGATACCTCTTGAGACATCTTATTCTTGGCCTCCTTGGTTTTGAATTATTCTCCATGATCCTCAAGCTCATCAACATAAAACACTGTTTTAATTTTTCCATCATCCTTCTCCAAATATGCCATGGGCTTGCTAAGCAAAAGTTTTTTAACTTGAAGCTTCTTGTTCTCCTGCTGAAGAAAAGTTATTATGAAGTTTTACTTTGATAATTTGTCCTTGAGTTCTCTAATCTCAACTTCCTTCTCTTTGATGATTATCTCAGGTGACTTCTCCTCTTCATGCATATCTATGTCTATCATGTGAGTGTCCAAATGAATCTATTCTTTGTCTTGCAATGGTGCCTCATGATGATGTGTCGATGTCTCTTTTTCCACTGATGTAGGATGATCCCTTTCCACACTTCCAGGAGCAAAGATCAGCCCCTTTCCTCTAGTATATGTTTTAGTCACCTCAGACCTAGGTGTTCTTGTTTTATTTTTTCTTGTGGAACCTAATTCTTGTTGTCTTGGTGAAGTCAATGGTGTAGAATTACTGCTTGATTGAGTTGGAGTAGGAAAAAGTGAAGTTGAATGCATGAATCCATCCCAAGTTGATCTGTGTGAGCTGATGACAAATGATGATTTTCATTAAGCTATGATGGAAGAAGCTTGAGTGATGATATTGTCCTTTTCTATGTACCTTCTCTGCCATTTTGACCAAGCTTCTGTAGAGATAGCGAGGTAGGTTGAGATCTTTAACACCGATGAAATGCATCAAAAGTATAACATGTTACTGATATATCCTTGAGAACCTACCCTCACATGTGAAATATTTCATGATCATTTTCATGAGAGGGGCATACTTTTCAAGCAAGTGTCTGAATGGAAAATGTGCTTTGGAGCAACTTTGTATGGAGGTTTAAAAAACACATTGTAATTTGCAATATCTAGGTCTCTTCTTTTGAACCAAATCTCTCCATGATTTGGGATTACAGTGGATATGGAAATGGACTCTGCTAAAAGAGTAAACCAAACCCTGCAATTATTACCTTATCTCTCCTCAAACTAGTGGAAAAGGTGCTTGCAAGTTTATCTCTAAAACCAAATTATTTAATATTTTGACAAAATGCAAGGAAACCTACATCCTGGAATGATTTCTTGAGAAATGGTAAAGCCATGATATCTTGTACTTTAGTGGGTTCATATCTAATGATTTTAACTCCCTTATGTCTCCTTTTCTATGTAGTCTCTAAATCCATGGGAAACCCTAGCTCACTAGGAAGGGAAATTAGGGTTTTAGTGTAGGGAAATAAGGGATTTTGGGCAGTTTTAGGAATGGAGGAGGATGAAGGGGTTTGAGGGTATCTGAATTCTTGGGAAAATTTATGGGGGTAGGGATAGATGTTAGGGAGTGTAGGGAAGTGGAATTTTAGGAAATGAGTGAGGGGAATGGGTTCAAAAGGGAAAAACACAGTCCTAGCCTACGAAAGTGTAGTGTAGGCTACGGTTTGTAGGGAAATGATGAAAATGTGGGTAAGGGATGAGGGAAAGTGTTAATGAAGCATTGAGGCCTCAGAAATCCATGGCAACAACAAAGGGGGATAACCACCCAGTCTGGACCTTAAAGCAACTCCTTTTCCGTTTGGGATAGTGGCTTCGACTGGAGGTGTTGGGACCAATTTCCCAGTTTTGGTGTTTGTGTGATGATTTGTGAGATTTCTACCAAAAATTTTTAAAAATGATGAATTACTACAAATTAAACAAATTTAATTCTAAATGCAAGAATTTAAAATAAACTTAATCTAACTTGGGTAAAGTATCTCAAATGCGATTTAGGAAGATAACTATCTAATCTGTTTTGAAATCATTGTAGATTAAATAGAATTATAACTGTGTAGAATAATTCCTTTTGAAAAGATTAATTAATAAAAAAGAATATGAAATACATATCGCATTTATGTAATGACCATATATAAAATAACTAATTTCTGCCTGTATACTGTACGATTAATGAAACAGATACTTTAGACATAAATAATTAATTCTACATATGATTCATGAAAGCTGTGTTCATCATTAATATTCAAAACAGTAATAACATACATGATGTTAGTACCAATTGTTTGTCGTCTTGTTTATCAGATCAATGATAAAAGGTCATATTAAATTCTTCAATAAAAAATCCAAGCCAAAGTGAATCAACATTGATCAACAAGATGATTTGTATAACTGAATAAGGCCGTGTTCCATTCTTTCATCAAGACACTTACAAACCTGCTTATAACTTAAGCCTTCTTTGCAAATGTTCTCAATAAAATTCAGGACCCTTCTCTAAATGCATGAGAAGGGTTTAAATACTACAATTAACTACTTAAATAAATTAAATACTTTACAAAAATATAGAGGAGGTTTCAAACAACCTCTCTCTATAAAACCTATCTTGAACTATAATCTAGGAAATTAAATAAACTGACAATCTTGATTTTAAGGATCCTTCTTCTTCTGCTGAATGTGGTCACGTAACTTGCAAATATCTAGCATAGTCTTGAGCTGAGGTGGTTGAGATATTCGTGAGTGAATCTGATCCTTGAATATAGCATTTGAAATTGTTGATTGTGACCTTTCAGCTGATTCTGTGATTAACTGAAGCGTTTTCTATTGATGATATAGTTTGATCAGAAAATTCAAAGAATTTTCTTGATAAAACTTGTCAATTTTCTTGATCATCTCTTCTTGCTGATCTTCTTCTTGAATCCATCTTGACTCTACTTCTTTGATCATTGAAAACATATCAGATGTGTTTTCTTCCAAAAGTCCTATTTTGAATAATTGATCACACAAATGTTGTATAATTTCATTTGATTTACTGGATGTTTTAGCTGATGCTTTTTCTGCTCTGGAAATTTGTGTCTTCCACTCTGTAAAAAATAATTCCTTATGAAATTTATCTACTTGAGGTAGATTAGCCTTCTTTCCAGCATCTGAATCTTGCCATTGAATATATTCTTCAATTTGACTCTGAAGTTTTTCACATTCAAGCTTTTGGATAGCGATTTGTTAATTATTTTATTTGAATCACAATAAGAATCAATCATGGCTGCTTGATAACAAAATACCTTTTGTTGTTATTTTAACGTGGTATTTATATCAAGTGCTTCTTTAGAAAATCTTTATGACTGTGATTGCTTTTTTAATTCTGCTAAAGTCTTCTCCATGTGTACCTGTTTCTCTTCAAGCTGTGCATGATGTTCTAGCTTAAGCCTCTCAATATCTTTAAGGAACTGTTCTGAATTCATTCTGATATGTTCTGTAGTCTTAACCTTCTCTGCATACAATAAATGTTCCAAATCTTGTATCCTGTAATCCCTTTGCCTTAACAAAGTTTTAACTTGAGTTGCTTTGTCTACAGTGGCTATAGCATAAGCTCCTGCATTCTGAGATAACTTAGTTAAATGTTCAGTAGGATCTTCAAGTGAATCCTTCCAGAGAACATCAACTGATTCATCCATAGATTTAAGAGTTTCATCAACTCTTTTCCTCTTATTTCTTTTCACTACAACTTTATGGCTAGGACTATAGAAGATATCTAATGAAGGAATGTCTTCTATTTTCAAAATTATTTGATCTGCTGAAAAATCTGGAATGATTTCTTTGTTTTAAGTTGTTGGAAATGTTTGCAAAGGATTAACAGTTTGAACTATCTTTCGAGAAGGCTCAGGTGTTTGGAAATCTGCTGCTTGATCAGTGATAGTCTTTTCTTTGGGGGTGTTTATTGCTTGGGAAAATTCTTCCCATTCATTTGAAAGGTCTTTTCCTTCAGATGGCTTGGACTGATCTGTTGTGCTTTGATCCTTTTGAAGTTCTCCTGAATTCAATTCAGTTCCATTTTTCTTTGACTTTTCATGCAACTCTAATTCATGAATAACCTGATCAATTTCCAAATTCATTTTTATGACTTTGGACTCATGTTCAGATTTTTCGGATTGCTATTGAGATTGATCGGATTCATTTTCAGAATTATCTTTCATTTCTTCATCAATGCTAACACTTGGAGTATTCTTTTCAAATTCCATGATAAATAAATTTAAAATGACATTTTTCAGTCTCTCATTTCTGTACTCTTGAAAGGCTTGAATATCTTCTTGACTTGATTCATTTGAAACCCTTTTAATAACATCTGAAAAAACTTCAAATGCTTGAAAGAAGTCATAAAACAGATCTTCTTCCTTAACAAAAGGCTTTATCTTAAGTCTTGCCATAAAATTTTTAATTTCATCATTAGGATCATACAGTCTCCCAGGCATAAATGCAAGATTTAATATTTGCACATTAGGCGCTTCTTTGTATGTGTGACCAATGTTGGCCAGAGCGAAAGAACCACACTGTACAGGAAAAGAAGGCCAAATTTCCCTTTTGTCATCTTTCAACTGTTTAGTAGCACCATTAACAAGATGATAAGCAATCTCTCTCATGAACAACCTGTCTAGAACGTAGTATGGAAAAACATGTGGAAGAGTAGAGATTCCAAATACTCGTACATATGTAAATTTCTCTTCAGCAAACCATCGAGCTGTAGGAATAATATCCCTAATGACTTCTTCGGAAACCCTAGGGATAGTTTCATTAAAAATCATCTGATACATTGGCATCATAACTCCATAACATAATTTATAAAAATGCAGCTGGTATTTGGAATCCCAAAGTTCTTCGTGATAAATATGGATTGGGGTTGGTTCTCTGGAAGTCCATTTCCAACCTATAGTTGGAAATGTAGAATGAAAACAGATGGCATCCATAACATAGGCAGACATAAAAAAGGGTGAGTTTTCTTGAGACGAAGCATTTTTCTTATTCCTATACTCAGTAATGTGTTTAACTGAGTAATTGGATAATAGATCTGCCCAATTAAAAATGGATGAGTTGACGCTTGCGTCAATCAAGGGAACCCAATCTCTAGCAAACCTAGTATTGTCTGGTCTACCAAATAACCTACATAACATACCAACATCATAGCAAAATGGTTGCAGGATCTGTGCAATGGGGTACATACCAGACTTGTCTTGCTTTAGTTTTCCTTCGTTTTCCTTCCATTCTTGAATGACTTTGATTAGATCAGGGTGCTTAGCTTTAAACCTTTGCACATATACATTGTCATACCTCTGTTGTGGAGATGGTAAATGATACATAGTTGCTAAGTCTTCAGCTTTAAAAGAGCCCATGAATTCTCCTCTGGAATTCTTAAACACTCTGTCTTCAATATTCAAATACTCGATTTCCCATTTGATCATATCTGTGTAAGGCATGAGCTTTGGCCTTGCTGCTATCTTATGAATGAATGAACATGAAACATCGAACAAAGTTGCGTCGGAAGTGGAATAAGTGCTTGTTGCAGAAATCTTCATTATCACCTTTGACCCTTCATCTTCAAATAGTTTATACATAGCTTCCCATGATGTGATCCCACAATCTTTGTGACAAACAGTATTAGAAAACAGCGAAGGCATTTCTGTATCTTTTGTATACGATGCTCGAGACACTTCTTTTCCTTTCTTACTCATTTCAGACACTTTTGATTCAATAACTGATTTCCTGAAAATGAAGCAAAATATATCATATAACGGAAACTGTGAAGAGATGTTTTACACAAAAACTATCAATTCGATTGGTCATCTCCTCATAATTCCTTCATGATTTCAAATTTAAATGCTAGGCATGGCTTCGCGTGGCTTCTCATGCAATACTTATCCTTTGATTAAATCCGTTAAGATCAGAATTCAATTCGAAATGACATAAGTCACTTTTCACATGCGGGAAACAATAAATGTGCAAATCGTAATCATATCTTATAATTTTCATGATTGTTTCTTATCAATTGCGAAATGTGATCTGTGAAAATCACAGATCACAATTTTTAAGATATACATTGAAGTTTAAATCATAATCCGCGCGCGGTGCGATTTGCGAAAGCTAAAAAGTGGACGCGATGCGAAAGAGATTATATATTCGAGTTCAGTCGCCCTGTCGGGTCCACAACGATCACGACTTTTATTGTTTTGTTCTAATCTTTAACTAAATCAAGTGCGATGTGAAAAAATAGAGTAAGACTTTTAAGAAGGCGCATTTCACAATTCGCAAGATTTATAGATTCTTCTTTGAAAGTGATATGTGATAAGAGATGCATTTTGAGATAAATTTATTTCCTAAGTGTTTTTTAGAAAGAACCTTTAAAATGATTTTTCCTAATTATCTCTAAAGGGTCCCTATTTATAAAAATAAATGGGGGGTAGTTGTATAGCACAACAATTGGCGATTCACTTGGATGAACTAGATGTCTCTGATAAAAAATTTCTGAAATTTCTAAATCTTTTGGTATAAAGAATAAAATAGTTAAAGAAATGAAATTTCAAATAAATAATATCTTTTTCAATTAAAGAAATTTTCAATTATTCCCTTATTTCAGGAGAATTCCTCTATAAAGATGTAAGTATAAAAATATCAATGTCAGTCTTTAATTATTTAAAAATAAGATAGCAGATAATCTTTACGGAAAAAGATTTTTATAAATTTACCCTTTTATCATAGGTAGAGCCTCTGTTCCAATGGGAAATTTAAGCTTTTGGAAGGGTTACCTTTTAACCAGCTATGGTCCATTTTTCCATCCATTATTTCTCATTATTCTCATCAACAAATTATTTTTATTTTATATTTTCTTATAAGCCATTATCTTGGCTTGGTAACCAAATAGTGACAATGCCACTCACAAATAATAATCAAAACTGATCAAGCTGGCTCATGATGAGACCCCTTGTCTTTATGATATAATCTCAAGTCATTACACTGTTTGGGTAGACAGTATTTGTAATGTCGGTTTTAATTATTTCTTTATGAACATGGTAATCAAGCTCGTAATGAGACTCATTATCTTTTCAGTTTTATTCAAATTTTTTATTTTTATTTTTAATATTTCTTTTGAAAATTATCAGATTTACTGGATGGGATGAATCATATTTCTTTTTAAGATGCTAGATGATAATGTCGAGTTGTTAGATTGTTTTTTTGAAAAATATTTCTTACTAAAATATAATTTTATTTTCATAACTTATCAAAAGAGCTTTTTATACTAGATAAAAATAAGAGTCCTTCAACAAAATAAGTGTTTTATTTAGAATTTCATTTTTTCTAAAAGATAAAATATATTTGTTTTTCGTAAATCTTTCGACTTTTCTTTCTTTAACAGTTCTATTTTTAAAACAAGTAGAAGAAGAAAAATAAGAAAGCAATTACCTGAAACTTATTTTGAAAAGTCAACTATTAGTACTAAACAAATTTTATTTCTAAATGAAAGTAAAAAATTTTATTGTACAAAAATAGAAGAAAATTATCTCTTATGAATTTTTTTTTTTCAGAATTTGCCCATTAACAAGTAAAGAATATTTCTTACCTGATAAATCCTGTAATAGAAATGTTGATGAGCCAATCTTTTCGATTATTTGAAATGGTCCTAACCAAATTTTTTGAAACTTTGTGTGTTTACCCTTTTCTTCATGAGCCTTATCCCATTTTAATACCAGATCACCAATTTGAAAATCTCTTGAACTAACAGATGTTAAATCAAATGAGGCTTTTACTACTTGTTGATGGTGGATATGTGTTTGTTTAGCTTTTTCTCTTTCTTCTTCTAACTTAAAGATTTGATCTTGTCTAAGTTGGAGAGAAGAAGAAGGATTTTCATAAATGAATTGAACTAGGGAAAACGATGGTATTGTTACATTTGAAGGAAGAATTGCTTCTTTGCCATAAACTAACACAAATGGTGAAGTTCCTATCGAAGATTTTTGTGTAATTCTATCTGCCCAGAGAGCAAATAATAATGTTTTATGCCAATTTTTATGATTTTTCTCTATGGTTCTCTTTATGATTCTGATAAGGTTTTTATTTGTGGATTCAGCTAATCTGTTTCCTTGTGGGTAATAGTTAGCTGAATACTTCAAATTAAAACCTCTTTTCAAAGAAAATTCTATCATGGCATTTTTCCAGAAAAGTAAGATGCATTATCAAATATCAAAGCTGATGGAAGGCCAAACCTTGTAATTATGAATTGATCAATGAAATAAGTAATATTCTGTGTATTGACCACCTTTAATGGGTTAGCTTCTACCCATTTTTTGAAATAATCGATTGCAGTTAAAATATACCTGTGTTGCTTTGAAGAGTTTGGAGTTATTTCACCTATAATATCTAACCCCCATTGTTCAAATGGTTGTTGGATATTTACTGGCTGTAATGGAAATGCTGGTTTCCTCTCTCTTCCTGCTGTAGTTTGACATGTTTTACATTTCCTTGAATACTCATGTGCATCTTTGAACAAAGTTGGCCAATAATAGCCCGCATGCAGTGTTTTATGTGCTGTGGTATTTTCTCCGAAATGACCTCCAGCTGGTCCATCATGTAATTCCTGCAATACTTTTTCAGCTTCAGATTTCTCTAAGCATCTCAATAATACAGAATCATAATTTCTCCTAAATAGGACATTATCTACAAGTTGATATTGATTTTACTTAAGTCTTAAAGCATGTTTTGATGTATAATTGAGACTTAATGGAGCATGTTCATTTTTCAAAAAAGAATTTAGATCAGCATATTGTGATTGAGAATCATTTAGGCTTACCTCAAATATTTGTATCGCTTATGATTGATCTTCATCTTTAGGTAAATGAGAAGATCCAGTTAACATTTTGCACAGACCTTGTCCTTTAACAATTTTTTCTGGATGTATTTCTACATCATATTCCTGGAGAGCAGTTACCCAATTTTCTATTTTCTCTCCCACTTCTCGTTGTATTAATAATTGCATTACCGCTGAATAAGGTACTATTATCTTGGTGTGTGTTTTTAAGAGAAAAGGTATAACATGTTTCAAAGATTTAAACAAAGCATATGCTTGTTTTTCTACAGCTGAATAATTTAACTCAGCACCCTGAAGATTAGAGCTAAAAAACGCAATTGGTGCTTCAATATTCTGATCATTTAACTGTGTTAAAACAACTGCATATGATGTATCTGAAGAAAATGTATATAACACAAAAGACTTGAGAAAATCAAGAGTTGTTAAAGAGGGAGCTTCAACAGTAGCTCTTTTCATTAACTCAAAGTATTTTCTTTCTTCTTTGCCCCATTTAAAAATGAATTTTTCTTGATCATTGATTGAAGGGGAAGGACAATTTGAGAAAAATCTGGAACAAATATTTTTACAAAATTAATTTGTCCTAAAAATGATTGCATTGTTTTTTTGTTATGTGGCAGAGAAATGTTTTCAATCTCTTGAATCCTATCTAGATCTATATGAATTCCTTTCTTAGAAATAATAAATCCTAAAATTTTTCCTTCCGATAAAGAAAAATAACATTTTTTTGGATTGAGGGAAATACCATATTTTCTGCATCTGTTGAAAATATTTTTTAAATGATTAATATGATTGTTTCTATGTTTAGAATAAACAGTGATGTCATCTAAGTATATAACAACTTATTTATTTATTAATCCTCTGAAAGCTATATCCATAGCATGCTGAAACTTAGCTCCAGAATTAATCAGTCCGAAAGGCATTTTTTGATATGAATATATTCCCCATTTTGTTCTAAATGTTGTTTTTAATATATCATCAGGATGAACCATGATCTGATTATACCCTGAAAATCCGTCTAGAAAAGACATCAATTCAGATCCTGCAACTGACTGCAATATCTGTTCCATGGTAGGTAAGGGAAAATTATCTTTTTGACAGACTTTATTCAAATTCCTAAAATCTATACAAATTCTAATATCTCCATTCTTTTTTCTAACTAGGACCATGTTTGACACCCACTTGGAATGTCTAACAGGAAAAATGACTTTAGCCTTGAGCATTTTATTCAATTCAGATTTGATTTGAATTTCTAGATTTTGATGAATTTTTCTGAGTTTTTGTTGGACAGGTTTATCATTTGATATCATGGGAATGGTTTGTTGAATTATGGAAGTGTCATATGTTTTAAGATCTGAATAATCCCATGCAAATATATCTTTATATTTTCTGAGCAAATTGATGAATGATATCTTTTCTCCGTATCCCAAATCAAGACCTAAGTTGATATTCTGAGGTTTTTCTGAAGACCCAAGATTAATCAATTCAAATTTTAAAGTAGAACTTTGAATTTTTGAATTGGTTACCTTTTTAAACCTATCTTTCAAATCATACAGATCTTCCATTTTTAATACAAAATTAGGAATAAGATTATTGTTTATTTGGTCTTTAATCTGTAAATCATGTTCATTTTCATCCAAGATTTGACCTTCATAAGCTCTATCTGATGTAACAAAGTATACTATCTCTACATCATTATTGAATACTTTCCAATTTTTAATATTGTCAGGAATGGATGGTCTAAAAATTAATTCAATTGAAAATCTATCTGGGCTAAACTCTTTGGGTGGTATAAGTCTAGATGCTACATTAGCAAGCAAATTGGCACTCGCATTTTGTAATCTAGGAATTGCGGAGATATTTGTTATAGCATCATTTTTCACCCTCATGTGATTCATGATTGTCTCTATGGCCTTGGGCACCCATTCCCACAGACTTGAACAAAATTCATAAAAAACAGTGTTAAAAATCCCACACGCGGTTATGCCCAGACTTTTCCGCGTGTATACGCGAGTCCACATGTACTTTTCCGCGTATGCCATTAAAATCATTAAAAAATATATACAAATTCCCTATTTTTGGGTTGGGTTGATGGTTACTCCAGTGGTTCAACCACCCCAGCACGTGGCCAACTGTTTCCAACTGATTGAAACTACTTTAAGGGAGTATAAAATCCCCTCATGTGTATGGCCTAAGGGAGAGAGAAATTTTATAGATATTATACTCTGTTGGAATCCCAATTCAAGTCTGAATTCCCGTGCCTCCTGCACTTTCCCAGATTTTTACAGGAAACCCTTGTTTCCTAGAGATGTTCATCCATTCATATGCCATCTCGAGTGCACAAGTCTTGAAAGTATCTTAGCAAGGCAAGGGCAGGACGGATCTGGACGACAGTCTGTTCGAAGATCGTGGAAGGATTCAGGTGATCTCTCCACATTTTATTACTGTACATGCTGTTCATAATGAAGAAGAACCATCTTGTTCCTGAAGTCACGTGTTAACATCTACTTGTATATGTGAAAATATTATTATTTAAGCATTTATTATTGTTTACATGATGTTTCACATGGTTTTCACTGACATTTAGGGTAATTATATGTTGTACAACTAGATTTCCGTGCACGTTTCTTCTTGATTTTTAGGTTAAGGAGGAAGAAGGGTTGCTGGGGGTTTGGACCCCGTGGGATCTACATCAAACGTAGGATTACGAGTGAGTTCTACTATCGATTTTATCTAGTTTTTAGCATACAAGTGTGGTTGTGTGAGTCCTTCTTGAATAGCATGCCCTGATCTGTGGAGGTTTTGACCCAAAAAACCTCTAGGGTGTTTTTCCTCGAAACAGAACTGGCGACTCCACTGGGGATCACATTTTTGTGATTCCCCTGTTGGGTGGTTTCAACTGTTTTAAAGGTTTCCAACAGTTTGAATCATTATTACCAGTCCAGTTAACTTTTTCTCAGTCAGACTGAAGACCTGGTTCTTTATCCAGGCTTGATCTTTTTTATTTTTCATTATTTACCTTTTCATACGCGAGTTTGTCTATACACATACACATATACACGTAGTTTTCTTCAAAGGAAGTTGTGTATACGCGGGTTTCCTTTGACACAGTCACGTATGCATGCTTGTTTCAAAACTGTAAAGTAGCGTATGCCTGGGAAAATTTCGAAATTTTTGATTTCTTGACTTTTTAGTCTTGTCTGCCTATGGAGACCTGTTCCTGCAGTGTCTTTATATCTTCTGGATTGTGTTGAAAGTGGTCATTGGTATTTTTTCTCTCTTTTTTGGTTGAATACTAGCTTATCTGGAAAATCTTGTTTTTAGTGCTTGCATTTCTGGTTCGAGTACCAAGATCTCTTTCTGGGGATTCTTGGCTGTTCTGATTTATCAGAACAGAGAGATTTTGCTCATATACTCTTTCCTCATTCTATGTTTTGCTTTTCACTTGGATTTTTGCCTACTTTTGGTTAGTTTTCTTGAGTTCATTTGACTAGGTCTTGTTGCAATTTTTTGAAGAGTCTTTCTTGGTTCTTTGAAATTTTTGTTTGCTACAAGGTTGTACTATTCTTCTGGGCTGAGTTACTGAGTTTCTTGTCTTCTTTTGCTCATATAAATCTTGCTACTAGGTAGCCCTATAAGATTTGGAGCATTTTTTAAGTTTTGTTTGAAATTCAGAAGTTGTTTGGCTTGGGATTTGATAGTCTTCTTGGTCTCTTCGAGCTCTTCTTTTTATAAAATTCAAAAGCTCAAAAAACATTTTGTTTTGTCATTTGCTTTTGTTTTGCATTTTTGTTTTCGTTTTGTTACATCTTTTGAAGCTTTGTTGAGATTTCTTGCCTTTGGTTTTTGACTTGATTTTGGAAAGGAATTGTCATTGGTTTCTTCCTCTTGTTTTCAAGCATATTTTGATGTCTTCATATTGAGAGTTTCTACTTTTGGGAACTAGTTTTGTGGACAATCAAAAAGATATAAAACTGAAGGATATTTGGGAAATTTCTCTCTGCTTTAGTAGATTTTGCATCTTAGAATTTGCATGCTCTTAGTTATTTGCATTAGGTGCACTTAAGCATTTATAGTCTTTTTCATAGTTTTTGCGAGTGTGAAGTTTGTTATCTGAAAAGAAAAATAAATTTTTTTAGTCTCGTAGAACCTGTGTAGAAATTTCTTTTCATCGAAAGGCAATTACTGCATTTGCATGTAGTTTGGTTTTCATTAATTTCTTTTCTGCGTCACAAAACACCACGAGTTTCATTTCCGTATCCCTTTGACTTAATATAACAGCCGATTAAAATAAGCGCTATAATTTAAAAACAACTAGCAAGTTTTTTATTAAGTGTCATACACCAACTAGCTAGGTTGTAGGGCCTTGGATTAGGTGAGTGGAGAGTTAACTCTCCAAGGCCGCTCAAACAAAAACATAGAAGTTTATTAATTGAGCGAAATCCAACTCCGTTAGGTGGACCGGGAAATCTCTCCTCCAGAGAGTCAAGCATGAGGGGAAGTGAAGGCCGAGAAGAGAGATACCCCCTCTCTGATTTGCTGGATCTTGCCTCAAGAACGTTCCGCCCGGATTCTGACACGGATTGATGTCGTATCACTTCCAGCAGTATTTCTGGGGGGTGCCCTTGTGAAGCTTGGGTACTTGTGCCGGCAAAGGATGTTGTTAGGAGGTCGACGTAACTGTTTCTGTTAATTATCCCAGACTACTTTCGGGAGGTCCTATTCTTTGCTTTCTTATATTTTGGTGTCCGGTCCTAATCACCCGGAGCGGAAATACCTGAAGGCTGTTTGCTTGATTGTATCTCAGGGATTTTTTGTAGTGAGTGCTCTTTGCTCCTAGCTTGCCTAGCTTTACACTTTTTTGAGTCTAATTAAAATTTGTTAAAGTGGTTGATCAAGCGCCTTGTCGATCGAGGAGAATCCGGGGGTTATCTCTCGAGAGTCCAGAGCCTTCTTCAAGAAGGCGTAGGAGTAATTTAGCAGGTGAGTATCACCCTGTGGCGTCTGACGCAATGGAGAGAGATCCTCCACAAGGATTTGAAGGTTTCGTAGCTAGCTCTGGTGTTGGTTTCGAGAGGAGCATTCCGCTCACCTCGAGAGTTTTATTTCCGCAGGAAGAAGAAGTACAAGTAGAGGAAGTATCTCAGCCCTCTGAGTCACTTCCATCTCCTCTTCCTCCTGATTATCTGTTCGTTGTTGAATACATCGGACCTGAGTCAGAGAGACCAGAAGATCCTCCATATTATACATACCTTTCGATGGCCACGACTGGGAACACGACTTCTGTTGTGAGTGCTGCAGGCATTCAGACTCCTGCTTCTGTAGAAGGAGGAGGCACTATTGCTATATCTTCGATTGCTTCTAATACTACTATGTTTGTCTCTGGTTTCACCCAAGCACATGCTTCTCAATCTGGTCCCTTCTATTTTGGAATGCCCACTAGTGGGATTCCTTCTTTTTCCTTTTCCGCTGCTGCAGCTGCATCTACACCCATGTCTTCCATGGCTAGTGGATCAACTTCTTTTCAAGGGTTCCCCTTTGGAACTGGGCATATTCCTAGTTTGAATCCTTCTTTAGGGTCCTTTCCGTTCACTTCTCAGACTCAGAGTTTCAACCCTTGGTCTGGTGGTCAGAATTTAACTAATTTTACAGGTTGGAACCCTGTATTCACTACAACGGGGGCAGGGAATCAGTTTTACGCTGGTCACCAAGGGAATGCTTCTTTCCCTTCGTCGAGTGCTTATCAGACTTTTTCCCCTCTTTCTAATGCCTGGAACCCCTATCAGGGGCTTTCCTCTTCATTCAATACTTTAGGAGGGGGAACTGGTCCGGTCTTTGGTAATTCTGCGTTGGGAGGAGGTTCTTCTCCTTTTTCTACGAGTTCCTTCTGGCAACCTGGTGCCTTATCAAATACAGGGTATTCTTTTAAGAATGTAGGGAATTCATCCCATCAAGGATGGAATCCTCAGGCTCCTCCTCGTTTACCTTTTCTGGAAACGTTAAACTTGCTAGATCTGTCAAAATTGACAAATGATCCGATCCGGTACAGTCCGGGGTGGCCTCCGGTTCCAACCAAACTACCTTCAGGCATTCCAAAGTTTGAAGGCAAGAATGGAGAGGACCCGACTAACCATATCACCACCTTCCATTTATGGTGCTCTTCTAACTCCCTGATCGACGATTCGATTAGGTTGAGATTGTTTCAACGCACCTTAACTGGAAACGCTGCCAAGTGGTATATTGAGTTAACTGGGGGAAGTTTTGCTACATTTGGAGATCTGGCTGTTACATTTCTAAATCATTTCCAGTTGCCTGTCCGTTATGATGCCGGGATTGAACTCCTAGCTAATTTTAAGCAGGACGACACAACCCACATTTCTGACCATATTCAGGAATGGCAGAGAAGGAAGAGGCTTATTAAAGCTCATATTCCAGAAAAATTCCTTTTGGAATGGTTTTTGAAATCTCTACAGTCAGATATTTCTAAATATGTATCCTTGTCTGGGGTATTTTCTGAGGAACAGGCTATTTTTAGGGCCCAACAGCTCGAACTGATATATTCTCAGTCTGGAGTCCTTCATAAATATTTTCCCAATGCTCCTCGCTCCAAATTAGATTTAACCAAGACTAAGCCTGGTCCTCATGGTGATGGACTTATTGGGTCGATCAATAGTGGTGCAGCTAACCTGCTTACTCAATTGCAGCAGTTGTCTATACAATCTGCTCCTTCTGGCTAGGCTGTGCCTGCTGAGTCATCGCCTTCCCAATATTTGTCAGTAAATGTCGTCCAAACTTTTGATCCCAAAGGAAATCAACAATCCGAAGGGAAGAAGAAGGGATGGAATAATAAGAAAAAGGGAAAGAATGGGAAGGGTAATGCAAACAAAACCAATGAGCATGTTGGTGAGGGTCCAAAGGATAAAAAGAAAGTGAAGTTTCCATGCAAGTTATGTGTTGGAGACCATCTTACTCACCTTTGCCCTAAAATTCAGGATGCGCAGCGCTTGTTAGCTCAGCAGGTTTCTTCCAGTTCCCAGGCTGTGTTGACAAACCCTTTTCCCCAAGGGAAACAACTAGTTGTTGGCGCAAATCAAAATACTGGGGCTTCCTCTAGGGGCACCCAGGAAGGGGAAATTCTGTCAAACATATACATGATGAGTGCTCACGTGGATGTCGCTACGAGATCCCATGATTATGGCGAAGAAGAGTCTTTGAAAGCTAAGGGTGCTCCCGATACTACTGAGCCGCTTCATATTACGAGGCCTACTGTTGAGCCTATACCTCGGATGCCAAAAACATCTACTAAGCGTACGATGATTAATCCAAATGCTAAGGCTGCCCAGAACTACTCTATTGTGGAAGATCTGGCGCAGAGTCCTTGTGCCATGTCAGCTCTTGAGGTGCTCCAGTCTTGTCCTTCTCAGTGCAGTGCTCTGCTCACTGCCATTGGGGCTGTTGATCCAAAGAACTCTCTTATGATTACATTTGATATGTCTAATTTTAAAAAGAGACTCCCTCATCATATGGCTTTTCATATTAAATCGTCGTATCGAAAATGCAATATTTTTTGAACGGTCATAGATGAGGGTGCTTCCACATGTGTGATGTCTCTCACATGTTGGAAGGGAATTGGATCTCCTGCAGTTGTTCCATCTGCTACTCTTCTGACTGCGTTTGATGGTCATTCTCATAGACCACATGGTATTGTCCCAGCTTTGCCCATCTGTGTTGGGGAAAAAACTGTAAATATAGAGGTTGAGATAGTTGATGCAAGCTTGGACTACAACCTTCTGTTGGGGAGAAACTGGATTTATGAGATGGATGCCATAGCATCTTCATTGTTTCGGATTATTTGTTTCCCTCACGAAGGGAGGATTGTTACAGTGGATCAACTGTACTGTTCTCCTATAGACCCGAATGCATCTACTGACTCAACTATTCCAAAGTTGGATAATACCAAGGCACCTGTTGAGAATTTAGGGGTTGGAATGTATTCTTCCTTGATGGGTAATTTTGATATTCCACCTCCTATGGTTCATATAAATGAAATTTCATCCTCCAGGGCTCCTCTTCGAAGAGAGTTCTTCAGAACTCATTATTTTTCGGACCCTTGGACCTTACCTTCCCCTACCGCCACATTAGCGGAAGGTCAAGTGGGTGGAATGGCATTTCCAATGTCTACAGCTGATATTTCTTATCAGTCTATTATTGACTCTGCAGAGTCCATCCCAGCTCCTCTTTCACCGGAAGAGTTGGATGGAGATGTGGCTTCGGCTTGGACACTTAGTTCTTCTTCTACCCAGGATTGCCTTGATACCACTCTTCCATCTGAAGAGGCCATAGTGGAAGCTATGACTGGTATAGATATACCGTGGGATGATTTGCATCATCGGTCCTACTTTTTACCTGATCTGAGCGAAGTTGAAACGAGTTTTCCAAGTCCTCCGTCTCCTGGTCCTGTTCGCCCAGTCCTGAACCCTTTAGCACCAACACAGGTATATGCTGAAGGGAACATGGCTGTGATTTCTCCAACTATCTCGGTGAACATCTCTAGGGATCCCAATGTTATTGAGAATGTCTTCATCGGAGCTGAATGTTCCCCTGAAGAGATTCAGATTTACACCGATCTCTTTAAAGAGTATAGGGATGTATTCGCTTGGTCTTATGAGGAAATGCCTGGTATAGATCCATCTATTATCCAGCATGAGATCAAGACTTACGAAAACGCTAAGCCTGTGAGGCAAAAAATTCGTCCGGTCAATCCTAGGAAGGCAGCAGCTATCAAAGCTGAGGTGGAGAAGCTGCTTAAGGCGGGATTCATTTTCCCTGTTCCTTTGACTGAATGGGTTTCAAACCCTGTTCCGGTAGATAAAAAACAAGGAACAATTCGAGTTTGCATTGATTTCAGAGACCTTAATAAAGCATGTCCGAAAGATAATTACCCCACACCATTTATAGATCAGATCATTGATGAGTGTGCCGGTAATGAGATTTTCTCCTTCATGGACGGTTTCTCCGGATATAATCAAATTACTATCCGTCCTGAAGATCAGCATAAGACTGCCTTTATTTGTCCCTGGGGTACTTTTGCTTACAAGAATATACCTTTTGGTCTTAAAAATGCTGGGGCTACGTTTCAGCGGGCCATGTCATACGCCTTCCATGAAATCAAACAGATTATCGAGGAATATTTGGATGATTTAGCTGCTCATTCTCGAAAGAGAATGGATCATTCTGATCACCTCCGGAAAGTATTTGAACGATGTCGTTTCTATAAGATTAGGTTGAATCTGAACAAGTACGTTTTCGCGGTTACATCCGGTCGGTTATTGGGATTCATTGTGTCTAGGGAAGGGATTAGGGTAGATCCCTTCAAGGTTGAGGCAATACTTCGGTTGCCTCCCCCGTCCTCTATTCGTCAACTTCAAAGTCTACAAGGAAAGGCTAATTTTCTTCGGAGATTTATCGTAAATTATGCTGAAGTTACCAAGGGATTTATGAGATTGTTGAAGAAGGGAGTTCCATTTTTTTGGGATGAATTCGCTCAACGCTCATTCGATGCTTTGAAAAAAGCATTGACCTCTGCTCCTTTATTGAGTCCACCTAATTATAGCAGGGATTTCCTTTTGTATCTTGCAGCAGCAGAATCTACCATTGGTATGGTTCTGGTTCAGGAGGATGATGCTCTTGCAGAGCATGTTATATACTATCTTAGTCGAGGATTGGTAGGTCCTGAGCTCTGGTATACTCCGATAGAAAAGTTAGCTTTAGCAGTTGTTCATGCTGTGCAGCGACTCCGGCATTACATTCTTCTACGAAAAACTTATGTTTTGGCAGCAGCCAATCCATTTCAGTTTGTCCTCAGTAGGCGAGTGATTGGGGGAAAATACAATAGATGGATTGTGATTTTGTAGGAATTTGATCTTGAGTTTATGTCTGCCAAGTCCAAGAAATCATTAGTTTTCGCGGAATTGATCTCCGAGTTGCCCTGTGGGGAAGAGATGATCTATGATGAATCCTTTCCGGATGAACATTTGTTTCTTATCTCTTCACAGGATCCTTGGTATGGAGATATCATCGTGTATCTTCAGACTGCGAATTTTCCCTCGACTTTTTCGAAAGATGAGCATCGTAAGTTGCGTCACTTGGCCAAGAATTATTTGATTATTGGTGATGCTTTATATCGTCGAGGGGTTGATTCAATCCTGAGATGCTTCTTAACTATCGAAGAAGCTGAGGCTATGCTCAATGATTCCCACAGTGGAGCTTGTGGGGGTCATTTATCTGGGCTTGCTACAGCCCAAAATATCTTGCGTGCTGGGTACTTTTGGCCTTCGATTTTCAAAGATTGTATGGAGTCAGTCAAAAAGTGTCATCCGTGTCAAGTTTATACTCGAAAAATGCGCGCTCATCCAGCTCCGCTTTTTCTAGTCATTACTGTCGGTCCCTTTACAAAGTGGGGCATTGATTATACTACTTGTAACCCGCCTTCGGCTAAAGGTCACAAGTACATTATTGTAGCAGTAGACTACTTTTGGGAATGATGGTGAGACTGCAGCTCTTTTTATTTTCAACCAGGTTATTGCTCATTTTGGTATTCCTAGAGAGATTGTCACTGATCATGGTAGTAATTTCCAGAATAGCATAATGGCTACGTTGGCTCTAAAATTAGGTTTCCGGCAGGAGCATTCATCTCCATATTATCCTCAAGCCAATGGGCAAGTGGAAGCTGTGAATAAATCCTTGAAGACAATTCTTCAAAGGACAATCAATAAATCTCGATCCAACTGGCATATTATGCTATATCCTGCACTTTGGGCATACAGGACGTCAATGAAAACTGCAACTGGCTTTACTCCGTTTCAGCTAGTTTACGGGTTGGAATCCGTATTTCCCATTGAATGTGAGATTCCTTCTCTTAAGTTAGCTTTTGAACTTCTTCCTGACACTTCTAGTCTTGAGGAATGTCTCCTTCTTGATGAGCAGCGTCAGGATGCTGCCACGATGAATGAAGCGCATAAAAACTGAGTCAAAGTTCAGTACGATAAAGCGGTCAAGCCTAGGGTTTTTTCGGAAGGTGACCTTTTTTTGGTCTATGCCCAAGAAAAAGATGCCCTGGGGGCAGGAAAGTTTAAATCTATGTGGTATGGCCCCTTCATCGTTAAAAAAGTCCTTAAAAAAGGAGCATATACCTTGGTTGATTTCGAAGGAAACGAGTTGCCGGAGCCCAGAAATGGGCTCTATATGAAAAAGTATTATGCCTAGGCTTCGGCCTGACATTTTGCTTTTGTATATAGTATTTTTTCTTTGTACATATCTGTTTTTTCGATCTTTGATGGGATGATGATGTTTTTTGATCTACTTTGGCAGGTTGTGTCGAATGTCATGAGTCATTTTGGTTTCGCCAATGGTGCTAGTAGACACACCCGGAACTTGGCTTCCACGGCTTGGGTGCTTCATCATCCATCCAGTTAGCTGTTAGTATCAAGAGGAGTCTGCATTGGTCCTACTTCCAATAATACAGCAGAATTCACTGCAGTTATTTAGCTACTCTCGGAGGCAATATCTTTGGGTGTTGATTCGTTGGTAGTTTTCTTGGACTCCCAGCTGGTGGTGTCGTAGTTGAACAATACTTATTGGGTTTGAGATCCATTTTTACTTCGGTTGTTCTTGAGGGTACGTTTGTTACAAAGATCATTTCAATTTTTAACTTTCATTCATATTCCTCGAGCTGAAAATTGGATGGAAGAATCATTAGCTAATAAAGCAATTGATTGGCATATTAATCATTCCATACAATAAAATTTAATCATCAAAAGTATCATACATTTTTATACATTTGTCACATCACATCAAATAATCGTTGTATATATATCACCAAAGTGTTCAAAAAACTATACAAAATTTGGATCCATAAGTCATACAAAAATTGGGCTTATACTCGATCATGTTCAGTCTCAAAAAATATATAGTCATTTGATATATAATATCTATCTACTCCTGTGGTCCCTGCCTAGAAGTTGTGTTCCTATAGAACACGATCGCGGTGGAAACTCGGCGGAATAACCGTACCCAGTCACGGGGTACTCCTACCACCCGTCTCTGGATGGCTTTAGGCAGATCTTCCACTGCATCCATAGGTACTTGGCGAGTTAACCCCTCCAAGTTCCTCTGTACAGCCTGGAGGGTCCTGTCTGGATCTACTGTATCCGCCTCGCCTCTGCGACGCTTATGTCGTGGGTAACCCTCAGGTCGAACTGGTCCAATATCTGTATCATGATCATTTTAAAATTGTAAGTCATTTTGAATCCAATAAAAAACATGTTTTTTTTTCACATTTTTTCACATATATTGAAAAAATCCAAAAAATTTTATATAAGTAAAAAATTGCAAACTTACCGACTATGCCCCATGCCGCGCCTGGTGGAAGGACAAGGTCTGGATCGCCACGAAAATCCATCCCGACATAAGGATAGTCTTCCACAACGATGATTTGTTCTCCCCACCATTTGAAGAACTCATCATCCCAAGTGGTTCGGGGAACTTCACTTCCCCCCAATCTCTTCATCAAGTCAGCCCAACGGGCAATTCTTGGGTCTCTCGGGCTGCTGATAGAAGAGATCACTTTGGGTCTCAACCTAGGAATCTTCTCAAAGAAGAATGTCATCAAGATTGTACCATATCCAAAATGTTTTGTCTTTGCTTTTCGGATAGAAGTCAATTGTTGCTTCATATTCATCAGTAGAGCTATGCACCAATCATATAAATGAGTTAAGCATTCCACTGCTATACTCATTTGAGTCCTGGATGCCTGGTGTAGGGAAGCAGATCCCGCTACCCTGCCAATGGTAAAAAGGAGGATTTTCATGTGCAAGTCTCTTAAATCTTTGATAGCAATTTGAGTTCCAACTTTCTTGGAACCCTCTACGCAGTAGACGTGGACGTAATCTTCCACGGTTAGCCCTCCCAAAGGCTTACCATGCAAGTCTACTGGCTCCCCCCTCCGGGAGAGTTCAGTAATAAAATAGATATCTTCCACCTCAATGCGTATGGGAATTTGATCTATTATGAAGCAATATTCTTTCGGTTCCCAATAGTTCACAAGCATTTCGAGCAACCAGAAATTACTCTTCATATTTGGAATTTTGAAAAACTTGAGCAATCCACAATTTCGGAGAATATTTAGTGATACTTGGTCCTGCATGACTTCATTGTCAATGGCACTATGTTCACGCTCTCTCCAAGATATAGTCATCCTGCAAAAATTCAATAATTTGTTCATTAGATATGCATTTTTTCATTTTGGGTTGCGCATACGCGACTTTCTTTGTGCACAGTCGCGTATATACGCAACTTGGTCATTACAAACCTGTGTATGCGCAAACCCGTGATTTTAAACAAATGGTTCTATGGTGAAAATTCCTAATTTTTAACTTATGAACGGACAAAATGAATAACAAGGATGAATTAAGAGCTTACCTAACAAATTCGGTGAAGTTTGATGGTCGATTGCTCCTATTTTGATGAAAGAGGCTTTTTCTCCAGAGCACTTTTTCCCAAATCAGCGATGTAACAATGAACCAAATATGAGGTAACTTGTGTATTTATGCCCAAAATTGAAATTTTTTTGCAAAAATTTGTTATGCTTATTTTTTCAATCTATCTTAAGCTGCATAACCCGGATGCTTGGAAGTGCCCAGATTGGTATATTTTCAGGTACATTTTGATGAACTCGAGATTTTTTCTGGTTTTTGATCCATGACTGCTGACCCGTCATGGCAGGTATATGATCTTCACTGGCATATAGGTTAGGGAATCCACTTTCCGTTGCATTTTGCATACTAGCCTCCATTCTGATCACTTGCCATAGGGTCGATCCCATCAGGTCATGAGTATTACACCCATTTCACTCGCCAATTATTTAATCATGACTTGGTGGTAGAGCCTTCCTTTACATGGGCTTCCTAGTTAGTTCCTCGCTATCACTTGTTGCCCATGCTGCGTTTTATGTAGGCTCGAGAGTCCTCTTTAGTCTCGCCATGACTTATGTGTTGAAGCTTCATTCTTCTTCTTCCTCACTATCATTTTTCTGGCTATTACCCTAGAGGCTCCCTGGTGTTGTTGAGTTGTATTACTGCATTGCATATTGGCTACTTGTTTATCCTGGCCTTTAGCCGGCTTCATTTTGGACTCAATGTTTAAGCCAACTTTTGACCTTGCCTATCTATACAAGTTAACCATTGCATGCACTTGGCTATCGCGACTTGACACCCTTTTACCCATGGATGGAACATTCCTCTGAGTATCGCTTACCAGTTTCCACCACCTTGCATTGAGCATAGGATCGTTCCAATCCCAGGAACTAGTGCATCTATTTCTTGATACTCGTTCTATCCATTGTACCATAGCATTCTTTTATTCTTTTTTAGGCTTATTATAAGAAAAAGACAAAAAAATAAAATATAACAAAAAGAGCGGGAACGGGATGTCACTTCGTAATTTGATGGTAGTACAGTGTCAGTTTGTCACCCTTGAACAAAGCACATACACTTATATATTTCCTTCATTTGGGATGGTTTTAGTTTTTGACCTAGGTTCAGCCTTTGCCTTGTTTCACTGGTCAGTCCTCCCCCGGTTGGTTATCTCTTCCAATCATATGGAGAGTTTGTTTTGCCTCCTGCATAACAAAATTATACAGTGTCACTTGTTACTACCATGTTCATCATGAGTCGTGCATTTGTTCAAGGGAAGTCTAACCAGAGTCGGCCATTCTGCGGTGTCTCTTGACTCATTATTCAGTCGGCCTTCCCGGTTTTGTCAGTATCTTGTTCTATCACATCAGATGTTTTGGTCTTCTGCTCGTGCTAGTTTAAGAAGGTCTCCATTGACTTCTTGCTGGAGGGTTTGTATCTTATCGACTACGACACATTGCTCTGAGAGCAAACCTAGAGCCGCACCTTGGATCTATTTCCATCATTGATAGGTGACCTTGTGCTCAACATTTGATCATCATTATGGGTCTTTGACTGAGTGGTTTCCCTTGTGTTCGACGTCAGCATACATTATCACACTTGGGATTTGTGCAGTACCTTGATTTCCATTTGACCCTATTGGTGGATATCTCACCTCTGTGTTAGCTTACATTATTGGTTGGTTCAGAGGGTTTCTTCCGTGCGCTAGCTTCATCTTGTGCATGTCAGAAACGTACTTAGGTTTGGTTCCGTCACTCTACTTCATCCGATTCCTTCCAAATCTTGGCCTGCGGGTTACACTCGCACTGGACTGATGTGGGATGCCTTAATGCCTTCCTTCCAGCAGATATTTTCCCATCGACTCCGACTCATTGCTCTGGGAATAAGGTCTAGAGTCTTTTTGTCAGTACCTTAGGGTTTGCAGTCATCAGTGGAAGACTCTTCGCTATCGACAGTGGGGATTCATCATTGCCTCCTGATTGGTAGATTCTTTCAAGTGTTCGACTTCAACTCATTCATTTGCACTTGTCAGATTGTACTGGGGCACCTTGACACTCATTATCATTATCGGTGGGTTGTCTCGCGTTGGTTAACGGGATACATCATTGCCCGATAATCCAACGATTTCTCACATGGTCGACTTCAGCTCATTTATTCCCATTGTGTAGAATTGTGCCATAGTGATCGGTGAAGACCTCAGGTTGCATCAGCATTTCTCGGTTCACTTTTGACAGTCCATTCAGTTTCTGCCAGTGATGTCGTTCACCCTTATATGTTGCAGTGTCAGTACAACAGCATCCTATATGTTGGCTCCCGAGTTGTGTGATTGTACCATTTATTCCACCTCTTATGATTTGGTACTTGTAGATTCAGCTACTTTTATGATCAGACATCCAGTTTTAGCATCATTGATTAGCTTTCTATATGTGATACTTAGACATTGATTCACAATTGTACTTCCGGGCCATGCTTAGATGATTCATTGTGTACTTTCAGTTCAGCTATACTTGTATACATTTTGGATCTATTCTGTACTTTCGATATGATGTATTTTTGACTGAGCATGGGTATGCCCACCTCAGCATGAGTTGACTCTCTGTTTTCTTTCATTGGTTTTTGGCAGGCTGAAATCTGGTGAAGTCCTCTCTTGTCCTTGCGAAGTTCTTTCTATGTGCATAATACATTTCGGCCATCATGTGCCCCTTCTGACCTCATATATTAGGGGGCATCTGTTATAGCATCATTTTTCACCCTCATGTGATTCATGATTGTCTCTATGGCCTTGGGCACCCATTCCCACAGACTTGAACAAAATTCATAAAAAACAGTGTTAAAAATCCCATACGCGGTTATGCCCAGACTTTTCTGCATGTATACGCGAGTCCACATGTACTTTTACGCGTATCCCATTAAAATAATTAAAAAATATATAAAAATTCCCTATTTTCGGGCTGGGTTGATGGTTACTCCAGTAGTTCAACCACCCTAGCACGTGGCCAACTGTTTCCAACTGATTGAAACTACTTTGAGGGAGTATAAAATCCCCTCATGTGTATGGCCTAAGGGAGAGAGAAATTTATAGATATTATACTCTGTTGGAATCCCAATTCAAGTCTGAATTCCCGTGCCTCCTGCACTTTCCCAGATTTTTACAGGAAACCCTTGTTTCCTGGAGATGTTCATCAGTTTATATGCCATCTCGAGTGCACAAGTCTTGAAATTATCTTAGCGAGGCAAGGGCGGGATGGATCTGGACGACGGTCTATTCGAAGATCATGGAAGGATTCAAGTGATCTCTCCACATTTTATTACTGTACATGCTGTTCATAATGAAGAAGAACCATCTTGTTCCCGAAGTCACGTGTTAACATCTACTTGTATATGTGAAAATATTATTATTTAAGCATTTATTATGGTTTATATAATGTTTCACATGGCTTTCACTAACATTTAGGGTAAATATATGCTGTACAACTAGATTTCCCTGCACGTTTCTTCTTGATTTTTAGGTTAAGGAGGAAGAAGGGTTGCTGGGGGTTTGGACCCCGCAGGATCTGCATCAAACTTAGGATTACGGGTGAGTTCTACTATCGATGTTATCTAGTTTTTAGCATACAAGTGTGGTTGTGTGAGTCCTTCTTGAATGGCATGCCCTGATCTGTGGAGGTTTTGACCCAACAAACCTCTAGGGTGTTTTTCCCGGAAACAATATTGAATGCTGTAAAATGAGAAATGAGATTCTGAGCTAATGTTTGATAATGTCTCAAATGTCAAGAAATATAATGAATCATAATTCTAACTTGTTTGACTATTATTTCAGAATCTCCATATACTTGCAAATATTTAACATTCAATCCTATGGCTTTGTACATGCCTTGAATCAATGCTTTGTATTCAGCAGTGTTATTTGTGCATTAGCATTCAAGTCTACAAGCTAGCATTGTCCTCTCTTGATCTAAAAATGTGAAACAAATTATTTCTCATACAAAGATTGATAGTAGGGGGCTTTTACTGGTTATTTCACCTTTACTAGAAAGGATGAAACTAGAAGCTTCTGGCTCACAAACTGGCTCTGCCTAAAGAAATAAATTGTAAACACTGAAATAGATCCGATCAATGAGAGTATTTTTTTATGTGAAAAGTATTCATTAATCAAAATTTTATGTGTGAATAAGCAAGTTCAAGTATTCTGCAAATGAAGTAATGTGGTTTGAAGTTGAACTAATGAGTTTTGTTCACTGTATAAGTCTTCTTGAGAAAAGTGTACTTATGAAAAGTTACTATTTAATGTAGCAGAATCTGAAATATAACAACAAAAATGCACAGCATAACAGTAAGCATTTGTTTAAGCAGTTCACCCCTCTCTTGGGCTACCTCTGTTGGGTCCAAAAGCCTCTAATTAGGCTTTTCCCTTTTTCATTAATGCTCAAAATGTAAATTACACTGTGTAGAAAGCCTCAAAAGGAAAAATAAGCTGAAAATTCAGAAACAAAAGGCTGAAATCAGTATAAATCGACTATTCATTCACCTCCATTGGATGAGTATAGTCCAACACAATTGATCTTTCATTAGGCCCTAGTGGCTCCACAACCAAAATCACTGGTGAAATCACTAATAGAGTGCCCTGATGGCTCTGAAACCTATCCCAACAGCTCCAGAATGCTTCAATACCCCCAAATAAAAAAAAAATTGTCCCAAGAGGACTTTCCTAGCCAAAGTTATGGCTCATTTACTCAGACTCCAGTTTGGCCTAGAATAACTCCAGCTAAATCTGGCTAACTGCCAGATAACTCTGAAAAATATGGAGGTCGGCACTAAATTTGAGGGGTCCGCAGAAATGATCGCCAAAATGGAGGGTTAGCATTTAATATGAAGGTGTGTGGCCACATTTTTAAGCGGTGACAATAAATGTTAATATAACCGGCGGAGTTTGTTGCGCGCCCATTGAATACGCCTTTGGTTCCGGCAATTGGTTGCATGCGGAGGGGTTGGCCCTTAGGGGCTGGCCCCCTTTCGGGCCCCGCCTAAACCCTTGTAACATTTAAATATATTTGTGTTGCCATATTATAATAAGAACCACCGTGTGGCCCATTGGCCAGGCCGCTTCGTTTCCATTGCCCCGACCTGGGGTCGAACCTCTCCGCGGCCATAACAAATTTTAAATTGCCATTTCCGTTTGACCTTGGGGCCACATGGAGGCCTCCGAGCTGGCCACGTGGTGCCTATTCATTGGTTTCCACTGGAATATTCTGCAAAATATTCTGTGGAATATTCCATAGAATATTCCCAAAATATTCTGTGGAATATTATTTTTTTAATAAAAATATTTTTTATAAAGTCAAATTTTGGCCTTCCTTTTACTAAAATTGGAAAAATTTAAAGCTTAATATCTTCCTCATACGGTGTCGGTTTTTAGTGCCGTTCATGTCTACAGGATCATTTTTCCGAGCTCTTTCTAGTTGATCTATTTTAGACCAATTCTGAGCAACTTAATTTTTGAGCATTTTTCTACAAGGGACTTGATCTCCTGATCACACCTCCCAAATGGGAAGCTTTTGGACCCTCAAAAGCTTTCAATTACGTGTTAAGAAGGTGAGGATACAACCTCCTCACTTGTTCCAACTCCATCCACTTTTCTTTGCTTGGCTTACTTCCTTTTAAACCAACTCTTAGATAATCAACATCTCCCCTCCTTGAAGTGCGTGTCCTTCTGTCAAGGATTGCATCTTATTTCAACTCATCTAAAAATTCTGGCGAGAAATATTCCATGGATGGTAGCTGAACATGATTTTCAGAATCATCAATAAGAGGAGGTTCATACAAACGTAAATTTTCCACATTAACAACGGAATACATTTGCATGTATGAAGGAAAATCTAGTTGAAAAGCATTATTTCCAACTTGTTTAAGGATTTTGAATGGACCATAATGAATAGGCTTCAGATTTTTACCTTCTCCTTGCATTATATCCTTACTTATATGCAACCATACCTCATCTCCTTCCTGAAACTTGTGATCAATTCTATGTTTGTCATGTCTTTCTTTGTACTTGCCTTAACTCTTTTCAAGTTGTTCTTGAACTTGCTGATGAATGAGCTGAATTATTTCAATGAACATGCAAGCTTTGTCAATGTCACTATGCCCATCAATGGAAATATCCTTCTCAATAATGAAGTCTAATGGTGACTTAGGTAAATATCCAAAACAAGCTTCAAATGGCGAAGTATTTGTAGAAGAGTGTTTGGCCCGGTTGTAAGCATGCTGAATGTAATGCAAATGCTCATCCCAAATATTGGGATGCTTGCTGCAATACCCTCTCAAAAGATGCACAATGGTTCTGTTCACTACCTCTGTTTGGCCATCTGTTTGCGGATGGAAAGAAGTACTCTTCTTCAACTTGGTGTTCATCATCTTCCATAGATTGGACCAAAAATTCCCAACAAATCTGGAATCCCTGTCACTAACAATAGAAGTATGCAAGCCATAATGAACCCATACATGTTGAAAATATAAATCAGCAGTTTGTTCAGCAGTTATAGTTTTCTTACATGGCATAAGAATACACATCTTGCTGAAACGATCAACTACTACAAAAAGATAATCATGCTGCTTTCTAGATAATGGTAATCCCCCAAAAAAATCCATAGAAACACTTTCCCATGGTCTAGAAGGTACCGGAAATGGTGTATACAATCCAAACTTCCTATTGATAGGCTTGCTTGTAGCACATAATTAACAACCTCTAATGAAACGTGTAACACTATCTACCATGCGAGGCCAATAAAAATACCTCTGCAGATGTGCCACCATTTTGCTTACACCGAAATGACCAGCAATAAGAGAAGAATGAGCTTCTCTCATCATGCTTAATATCTCTCCCTGTGGTATACATAACTTTCCCATGTGAAACAGAAAATTATTATGCAAATGATAATCATTCTCCTCAACATGATTCCCTTTACTCAAGTTAGCATACACCTCTTTAAAATCTTCATCTGATGCATACTGTTCTATGTAGCTTCAATGCACAGTAAAATCATTCTTAAGCAAAATACTAGCACTAATAATAGGCCTTGAAAGCATATCAGCAACTTTATTGAGAATAACTTTCTTGTACTTTATTACCAAGTGAAATTGTTGTAAGAAACCCATCCATCTGAAATGTCGTGACTGCTATAATTTACTTTGCGACTGCAAATATTGTAAAGGCTGATGGTCGGTATGCACAATTGTTTCTTTTCCCATCAAATAGTGCTTCCACTTTTTTACACTTTGTACCAATGCATACAATTCCTTATAATATGTAGGATAATTCACAACAGCACCATTAAATGTCTCAGAATGAAAAGCGACAGGCTTACCATGCTATAAGAGAATTGCACCCATGGCATAATCACTAGCATCTGTCTGAATCTCGAATGGTTGTCTCAAATTTGGTAATGCAAGAACCGAAGCTGAACTGATCTTTTCTTTCAAATATTCGAAAGCTTTTTGTTGCTTACTTACCCATTGGAAAGCACGCTTCACACTTGTCACTGCATGCATAGGAGTTGCTATAGCAGAAAAGTTAGCAATAAACTTTCTCCAATACTGAGCTGCACCCAAAAAAATTCTTACCTCTGTAATGGACTTGGGAGTAGGCCAATTCACAATAGCTTCTAATTTGGAAGGATCAATTCTCAAAGCGCCTCCACCTACTATGTGTCCCAAATAAACCAAAGAAGTCTTTCCAAATTCACACTTTGGCATCTTAAGAAATAACTGATTTTTCTTCAAAACATCAAGTACTTTACTGACATGCATGACATGATCTTCTCTTGTCTTGCTGAAAATCAAGATGTCATCTAATTAGACAATAACAAAATCATCAAGAAAAGGACGTAAGACATCATCCATTACCTGCATGAAAGTTGCAGGTGCATTGCATAAACCAAACGACATCACAAGCCACTCAAAGAGTCCTTGTTTGGTTTTGAAAGCTGTCTTCCAAATGTCGCTTTCTTCAATTATTACTTGATGATAACCACTTCTTAAGTCTAACTTAGTGAAATATCTTGCATCTTTCACCTGATCTAACAAATCATCTATTCTTGGAAGTGGGTAACGATTCTTTACCGTTATCTTGTTCAAAGCTCTGAAGTCAACACACATACGCCAAGTTCCATATTTCTTCGGAATTAACACTATCAGTGACCCACATGGCGAAGTGCTTGGCCTTATGAAACCCTTGTCAAACAACTCTTTAATTTGCTTCTTTATTTCAGCATTCTCCATAATAGACATGCGATACATATCTATGTTAGGAAGAGGAAAATCTGGATGTAAATGGATTTCATGCTGAATCTCCCTTTTAAGAGGCAAACCTGTTGGTTCCTGAAACATCTCATGATGTGCATCAACTACATCATATAAATCAGATTTAAGCTTTGCATCACAATTTTCAAATGACTCATGATTCACATCAACCTTTGGCTTGACCATAAGAAGTACAAAACTCTTGCTTGAATTGACTAGCCTTTTTACCTGTCATGCATTTACCATTGCTACATTTGTCTTCTTGCTATGAGCTCTGACAATAAACTCCTTGCCATCTTTGAAAATATGATATTTTTTTTCATGGCGATAGAAGATCGCTTTCTTGTTAAACAAGTAAGGACTTCCCAAAACAATACCAGATATATCAAGCGGCACCACATCAAGTTCAACCGTGTCAATAAAGTGTGTAGTTATTGCAAAGCGCAATATGCACTTCCTTGAGACTTGCAAGTTGGCATCCTTGCATATCCATCCAAGTGGATAAGCCTTTGGATGTGGAATGGTCTCAAGTTTAAGCTTCTTGACCAAATCTTCAGATATGAGATTAGCTTGTGACCCACTGTCAAATAGTGTGTCTATTTTGGTATGTTTTGAAACTACCCTCACATGGAACAGATCAATTCTTTCTTCCTCATTAGGAGCTTGTGTATGACAGTTTGAAGAACTAGCACTTGCTTGATTTTCAATTTCCTTCCCTTTCAAACTTTTCAAACCCATGGCTGCAATTTTTGTTTCGTCTCCTGAATCATCACCTAAATCTTGTGTAGTTGTAGTAGCTGCATGTTTCTTCTTTCCCTTGTTTTTGTTAAACTGATTTCTTTTTTCAGGATGAAGTTTCCAACAGTTTTTCTCTTCATGGCCACTCTTTGAACAATGTTTACAAATGACCTTTTCACCCTCTTGTTTGATAGATGCATTTTTCTTGCCTTTTCCTTTGTTTTTCTCTTTGTTCTTTCCTTTGAAAGTCTTTTTTCTACCCTCATCAAAAGTATTATTTCCTCTAGCTTCTAAATGTGTAGCCTGCACACAGACTTCATCTAAGCTGGTAGGATTGAACATTAGGATAGTATGTTTAAGGTAATTGTGCAAACCTCCTATGTATTTCAACAAGGTGTCTTGAATTTGTAAGTCTACTCCAAGTAGAAGTGCTCTCCTTCTAAACTCTTGGGTATAATCTTGCACATTTTGACCCTTAAGTTGCCTAAATTTTTTCCAATTCATGATTGCTTTCTAAATATGAGCAAGAGGATAAAACTGTTTCTTAATAGTTGTAATAAACTCATTCCAAGTTAGAGTTATCTTACCATGCTTTTTGATTTCCTCCTTGGTCTTGGCTTCCCACCAAACCAAAGCTGCTCCATCCATTCTCAAAGAGGCTAATTGGATTTTTGTGTCATCATCATGCAAATTATGAATTCTTAGATAGACTTCCAGCTGTCTAATCCAGTTATCCAATTTTTCTGCATTCACATCACCATTAAACATCGGCAACTCAAACTTCACATCAAGCTTTAACAAAGGATTTTTAAGAGATGTTTTTGTTTTGTGTGACTGATTAACAGAAGTAGAAGAGGATGATGTGGAGGATGAGGATGAGGATGGAGATGGTGGATCACCATTTCCTCCATTTCCTTTCTTAGACTCATCTTTGTCTTTCTTCCCTCCTGAAGAATATCCTTCTTCTTTTTGGTTTCTAGACCCTTCTCCAGCAATCCTATCATTTCTCTCCTGGTATAGGATCCTAACCATCTCAGTCATGTCCAAGAAAGATTTTCTAAAGACTCTTTCTTCTTCCTTGGGATCCATTTCCTCATGTACTTCTCCTTCTCTGGAAGACATGTTTGTGGCTGATTCTAAGGCTAATGAGGATGAAATGGAAGGTGGAGATAATGGCACCCTAGCCCTCCTTGGTTGAGGATTAACTTGTGCTCTAACCAATTGACCTTCCCCTCTTTTCAATTTCAGCCTAGTAAGCATAAAATTTTGTAGAATAACACAATATTCTTGCACAAATTTCACAAAATCTTAAGCAAAACCTAGACCTATGATACCAATCTGATCTGAAAATGTGAGAACAAAGTATTTCTCATACAGAGATTGACAGTAGGGGGCTTTTACTGGTTATTTCACCTTTACTAGAAAGGATGAAACTAGAAGCTTCTGGCCCACAAACTGGATCTGCCTAAAGAAATAAATTGTAAACACTGAAATAGATCCGATCAATGAAAGTATTTCTTTATGTGCAAAGTATTCATTAATCAAAATTTTATGTGTGAATAAGCAAGTTCAAGTATTCTGCAAATGAATTAATGTGGTTTGAAGTTGAAATAATGAGTTTTGTTCGTTGTATAAGTCTGCTTGGGAAAAGTGTACTTATGAAAAGTTACTGTTTAATGTAGCAGAATCTGAAATATAACAAAAATGCACAGCATAACAGTAAGCATTTGTTTAAGCAGTTCACCCCTCTCTTGGGCTACCTCTACTGGGTCCAAAAGCCTCTAATTAGGCTTTTCCCTTTTTCATTAATGCTCAAAATGTAAATTACACTGTGTATAAAGCCTCAAAAGGAAAAATAAGCTGTAAATTCAGAAACAAAAGGCTGAAATCAGTATAAATCGAATATTCATTCACCTCCATTGGATGAGTATAGTCCAACACAGCTGATCTTTCATTAGGCCCTGGTGGCTCCACAACCAAAATCGCTGGTAAAATCACTGATAGAGCGCCCTGATGTCTCTGCAACCTGTCCCAAAAGCTCCAGAATGCTTCAATACCCCAAATCAAAAAACAATTCATCCCAAAAGGACTTTCCTAGCCAAAGTTATGGCTCATTTACTCAGACTCCAGTTTGGCCTAGAATAACTCCAACTAAATCTGGCTACTGCCAGATAACTCCGACAAATCTGGAGGTTGGCGCTAAATTTGAGGGGTCCACCGAAATGACCACCGAAATGGAGGGTTATCATTTAATATGAAGGTGCGTGGCCACATGTTTAAGCGGTGACAATAAATGTTAATATAACCGGCGGAGTTTGTTGCGCGCCCATTGAATACGCCTTTGGTTCCGGCAATTGGTTGCATGCGGAGGGGGCTAGCCCTTAGGGGCTGGCCCCCTTTTGGGCCCTGTCTAAGCCCTTGTAACATTTAAATATATTTGTGTTGCCATATTATAATAAGAACCACCGTGTGGCCCATTGGCCAGGCCGCTTCGTTTCCATTGCCTCGACTCGGGGTCGAACCTCTTCGCGGCCATAACAAATTTTAAATTTCCATTTCCGTTTGACCTTGGGGCCACATGGCGGCCTCCGGGCTGGCCACATGGCGCCTATTCATTGGCTGCCACTAGAATATTCTGCAGAATATTCTACAAAATATTCTGTGGAATATTCCATAAAATATTCCCAGAATATTTTGTGGAATATTCCATAGAATATTCCCAGAATATTCTATAGAATATTCTTTTTTTAATAAAAATATTTTTTATAAAGTCAAATTTTGGCCTTCCTTTTACTGAAATTGGCAAACTTTAAAGATGAATATCTTCCTCATACGGCGTCGATTTTTAGTGCCGTTCACGTCTACAGGATCATTTTTCCGAGCTCTTTCTAGTCGATCTAGTTCGGACCAATTTTGAGCAACTTCATTTTTGAGAATTTTTCTACAAGGGACTTGATCTCCTGATCATCTCTCCCTGAGGATTAATTAAAACACAACCTGATTTTGCACCATCTTCTGATTTTGAACTGTCAAAAAATAGAGTCCAAAATAAAGACTGATTTGGAATTTGATTGCTAAAATTAACACATCTAGAAGAATCTGTTTGAGAAAAGTTTTCAATTTGAGAAGTAACAGTAATTGTTTCGAAAGGTGAAACCTGAGCATTAAATGATCCAAGGAATGATTCTGTTGAATAATTCCCTATGATATTATTGGTAAAAGCTATAGGCTCATTTGGTCCTTCCAATTCAGTAACTGTATGTTTCATAAATTTCTCACATTCAATTCTGAATTGATTTGGTTTACCATTATATGGTAACCATATGTGAGACCAATCAGTAGAAAAATACCCATGTATTTTTTCAGACCAATCCCTTCTTAAAATGAGACCATAGAATTCAGGAATGTCTGCAACTAAAATATCAATCACTTGTGAAACTCTTGGATGAGATGATAATTTGATAGATATCGATAACATTTCTCCAATAACTTCAACTTTAGTTCTATCCAACTAAACTATATGTACCGATTTTTTTTGAGGAGTAACATTTAATTTTGTACATACTGTTCTTGACATAATATTTGAAGAAGCTCCTGAATCAATAAGAAAATTATGAACATTCTTATTAAAAATTTGATAAGTCAAAAGAAGAGGAGGAGTTTGAGAGATAGATCTATCACCAATCAATACAAGATCATTAGCATTTACTCTATCAACAGGCGATGGAGGTTTTACCATATGTTTTGAGGCTTGTGCTATGACTAGTGGTCGTATCGGTTCTATAGGAATTGCTTTAAGTTCCCTACGAAAAATCTTTTGTTGTTGTTTGAGTTTAGACATTTCATGTAACGAGATATTTGCCTTGATATTTGTCATATTTTCTACAATATTATATTCGACTGTATCTGATATAATAAAAGTTTTAGAATTTGTAGAAGGATATGATGAAATCGAATCTGTTTGCACAGTTTTAGATTTTTTGGTTCTGTCTTTTGAGGGGACAGAATTTTGTTTGGGATTTGACACAATTGGATCTGAAGAAGGTTTACTTCTTGTTGATACATGCATAGCTTCACTTTCTTCCTCTGTTGGAAGAATGAAATCCCATAAACCATTTAATTTAACTTCTTCTTCAGATTCTAATTCATTTTTAGAAGATGAGGGATCTTCAGTATCTTGATCAGATTTTGCATTTGAAATCTCATTTGGGGGTTTAGGAGTGGAAGAAGGATTTTTTTTAAATGAACGAAATGATTTTTTAGCAGTTGAAGTTTTAGCGACTTGTTTCTTTATATCTATCATATCATTTGACATAGTCTTTAATACTTTTTGAAGACCTTCAAGATCAAATGGATCTTTTGAGATTTTCTTTTTGGAATCTTGACTAAATTTCACTTTCTTTTTTTTCCTTTCTTCTGATTATGTTCATTTCTCCAATGCTAAAATTCTTTTTTCTACCGCAAGAGCTTCTTTCAGATTTTCTAAAAGAGTGACTTTATTAGCCCTATCTACAAAAATGGCTATATTCGAGGGTAAAGAAGAAATATACCATTATATTTGTACATCAACAATAGGTTTTGAAGCATTTGGGATTTTATTTAATAATCTATTGAATCTGGAGTTGAAATCTTTGACCTTTTCACCTGAATTTATTTTAAGATTGGAAAGAGCATTGATCAAAGAAGCAACAGTTCTATCATCTCCAAATTTCGCAAGAAAAACTTGTTCAAAAGTTGCCCAATTAGCAATAGATCCTGCTGGAAGAGAAAAATACTAGGATCCTACAGATCGTTGCAAAGTATATGGAAACAATCCAACTACAACATCTTCATGAACAATTGCATTTAAGTTCATGGCTAACATAAAATTATTGATGTGTTCTTCAGCAGGAAGACCATCATCAGGATTATATTTGGGTAACCATTTTTCTGGATGATCTAGAAGAGTGTTAGGATTTTCTATTAGCACAGCACTATGATTTGTCCAAGGTTGAGTAGCCATAATTGGATTTGGATTTTACGAAGATGTAGAAGTAGATCCATAAGTAGAGGTGATGAAAGAACTTACAACTGGAACAATACTACTTGTGACAACATTGATTGTCTGAGTGGAAGAAATGGAATGTATAGAAGATGTGGGTGGATTAGAAGAGTATGAAGGCATAACCAAAGGGATATTTGATGTGACTTCACTTGTGTTTGATTTTGATTTGGATATTTGAGAAAATTTTTTGCGATGAGATTCTAAATGAAACTTAAAAGGATGAATTCCAAGCTTCTCACTTCTAGCTCGAGTTAGAATACCAGTATCTCTAAATACAAAACTAACACTTTCTTCAGATGTTTCTCGATTAACAGGATTTTTAGCAGAAATAGATATTCCTTCCAATTGCTGAATTAAAGACTGTAATTTGGGGGATTCAGGAATGAATTCTGAAGTAGATGGGTGACGTGAAATTTTAGGGGACAAAAGAAAGGTTTCTACTACTTCTGATTTTTGAATTGGTGATTCAAATCGTGATCGGGAAATGGTAGAATGATTTTGAGGAGATAGACTCTTATGAGGGCTTTGAATTTTAGATTTATCTTCCATTCATAGTCATGCCCTCCTTCTAGCGCAAAAAATGTTGAGGCCTCAGAAATCCATGGCAACAACAAAGGGGGATAACCACCCAGTCCAGACCTTAAAGTAGCTCCTTTTCCGTTTGGGGTAGTGGCTCCGACCGGAGGTGTTGGGACCAGTTTCCCAGTTTTGGTGTATGTGTGATGATTTGTGAGATTTCTACCAAAACATTTTAAAAATGATGAATCACTAAAAACTAAACAAATTTAATTCTAAATGCAAGACTTTAAAATAAACTTACTCTAACACGGGTAAAGTATCTCAAATGCGATTTAGGAAGATAACCATCTAATCTGTTTTGAAATCATTGCAAATTAAATATAATTATAACTATGTAGAATAATTCCTTTCAAAAAGATTAATTAATAAAAAATAATATGAAATACATATCGCATTTATGTAATGAAAATATATAAAATAACTAATTTTTGCCTGTATACTGTACGATTAATGAAACAAATACTTCAGACATAGATAATTAATTCTACATATGATTCATGAAAGCTGTGTTCATCATTAATATTCAAAACAGTAATAACATACATGATATTAGTACCAATTGTTTGTCGTCCTATTTATCAGATCAATGATAAAAGTTCATATTCAATTCTTCAATAAAAAAGCCAAGCCAAAGTGAATCAACATTGATCAACAAGATGATTTTTATAACTGAATAAGGCCGTGTTCCATTCTTTCATCAAGACACTTACAAACCTACTTACAACTTAAGCCTTCTTTGCAAATGTTCTCAATAAAATTCAGGACCCTTCTCTAAATGCATGAGAAGGGTTTAAATACTACAATTAACTAATTAAATAAATTAAATACTTTACAAAAATATAGAGGAGGTTTCAAACAACCTCTCTCTATAAAACCTATCTTGAACTATAATCTAGGAAATTAAACAAACTAACAATCTTGATTTTAAGTATCCTTTTCTTCTGCTGAATGTGGTCACGTAACTTGCAAATATCTAGCATATTCTTGAGTTGAGGTGGTTGAGATATTTGTGAGTGAATCTGATCCTTGAATATAGAATTTGAAATTGTTGATTGTGACCTTTCGACTAATTATGTGATTAAATGAAGCGTTTGCTGTTGATGATATAGTTTGATCAGAAAATTCAAATAGTTTTCTTGATCAAACTTGTCAATTTTCTTGATCATCTCTTCTTGCTGATCTACTTGTTGAATCCATATTGACTTTACTTATTTGATCATTGAAAACATATCAGACGTGTTTTCTTCCAAAAATCCTATTTTGAATAATTGATCACAAAAATGCTGTATAATTTCATTTGATTTACTGGATGTTTTAGCTACTGCTTTTTATGCTCTGGAAATTTGTGTCTTCCGATTTGTAAACAATAATTCCTTATGAAATTTATCTACTTGAGGTAGATTAGCCTTCTTTCCAGCATCTGAATCTTGCCATTGAATATATTCTTCAATTTGACTCTGAAGTTTTTCACATTCAATCTTTTGGATAGCGATTTGTTGAATCATTATTTTATTTGAATCACAGTAAGAATCAATCATGGCTGCTTGATAACAAAATACCTTTTGTTGTTCTTTTAACATGGTATTTATATCAAGTGATTCTTTAGCAAATCTTTCTGATTGTGATTTCTTTTGTAATTCTGCTAAAGTCTTCTCCATGTGTACCTGTTTCTCTTCAAGTTGTGCATGATGTTCTAGCTTAAGCCTCTCAATATATTTAAGGAACCACTATGAATTCATTATGATCTGTTCTGTAGTCTTAACCTTCTTTGCATACAATAAATGTTCCAACTCTTGTATCCTGTAATCCCTTTGCCTTAACAAAATTTTAACTTGAGTTGCTTTGTCTACAGTGGCTGTAGCATAATCTCCTGCATACTGAGATAACTTAGTTAAATGTTCAGTAGGATCTTCAGGTGAATCCTTCTAGAGAACGTCA
Source organism: Pinus albicaulis (assembly GCA_034641835.2). Classification (NCBI taxonomy): domain Eukaryota; kingdom Viridiplantae; phylum Streptophyta; class Pinopsida; order Pinales; family Pinaceae; genus Pinus; species Pinus albicaulis. The sequence continues at coordinate 1,219,373,173 of CM076583.1, read as the reverse complement.
ACAAATTCATCTGTAGATTTAAGAGTTTCATCAACTCTTTTCCTCTTATTTATTTTCACTACAGCTTTATGGCTAGGACTATAGAAGATATCTAATGAAGGAATGTCTTCTATTTGCAAAATTATTTGATCTTCTGAAAAAGCTGGAATGATTTATTTGTTTTGAGTTGCTGGAACTGTTTGCAAAGGATTAACAGTATGAACTATCTTTCGAGAAGGCTCAGGTGTTTGGAAATTTGCTGCTTGATCAGTGATAGTCTTTTCTTTGGGGGTGTTTATTGCTTGGGAAAATTCTTCCCATTCATTTGAAAGGTCTTTTCCTTCAGATGACTTGGACTGATCTATTGTGCTTTGATCCTTTTGAACTTCTCCTGAATTCAATTCAGTGCCATTTTTCTTTGACTTTTCATGCAACTCTAATTCATGAATAACCTGATCAATTTCCAAATTCATTTTTATGACTTCAGACTCATCCTCATATTTGTCGGATTGCTGTTGAGATTGATCAGATTCATTTTCAGAATTATCTTTCATTTCTTCATCAAAGCTAACACTTGGAGTATTCTTTTCATCTTTCGTGATAAATAAATTTAAAGGGACATTATTCGGTCTCTCATTTCTATATTTTTGAAAGGCTTGAATATATTCTTGACTTGATTCATTTGAAACCCTTTTAATAACATCTGAAAAAAATTCAACTCCTTGAAAGAAGTCATCAAACAGATCTTCTTCCTTGAAAAAAGGCTTTGTCTTAAGTCTTTCCATAAAATTTTTAATTTCATCATCAGGATCAAACAGTCTCCTAGGCATAAATGCAAGATTCAATATCTGCACATTAGGCACTTCTTTTTATGTGTGACCAATGTTGGCCAGAGAAAAATAACCGCACTGTATAGGAAAAGAAGGCCAAATTTCCTTCCTGTCATCTTTAAACTGTTTAGTAACACCATTAACAAGCTGATAAGTGATCTCTCTCTTGAACAACCTGTTGGGAATGTAGTATGGCAAAACATGTGGAAGAACAGAGCTTCCAAATACTCGTACATATGTAAATTTCTTTTCAGAAAACCATCGAGCTGTAGGAATAATATCCCTACTGACTTCTTCGGAAACCCTAGGGATATTTTCATTAAAAATCATCTGATACATTGGCATCATAACTCCATAAAAGACTTTATAAAAATGCAGGTGGTATTTGGAATACCAAAGTTCTTCATGATAAATATGGATTGGGGTTGGTTCTTTGGAAGTCCATTTCCAACCCGTAGTTGGAAATGTATAATTAAAACAGATGGCATCCATAACATAGGCAAACATAAAAAAGGGTGAGTTTTCTTGAGACAAAGCATTTTTCTTATTCCTATACTCAGTAATGTGTTTAACTAAGTAATTGGATAATAGATTTGCCCAATTCAAAATGGATGAGTTGACGATTGCGCCAATCAAGGGAACCCAGTCTCTAGCAAACCTAATACTGTCTGGTCTACCGAATAACCTACATAACATACTAGCAACATAGCAAAAATGTTGCAGGATCTATGGAATGGGGTACGTACCAGACTTGTCTTGCTTTAGTTTTCCTTCATTTTCCTTCCATTCTTGAATGAATTTGATCAGATTAGGGTGCTTAACTTTAAACCTTTGCACATATACATTGTCATACCTCTGTTGTGGAGATGGTAGATGATACATAGTTTCCAAGTCTTCAGCTTTAAAAGAGCCCATGACTTCTCCTCTGGAATTCTTAAACACTCTGTCTTCAATATTCAAATTCTCGATTGCCCATTTGATCATATCTGTGTAAGGCATGAGATTTGGCCTTGCTGCTATCTTATGAATGAATGAACATGCAACATCGAACAAAGTTGCATCAGAAGCGGAATAAGTGCTTGTTGCAGAAATCTTCATTATCACCTTTGGCCCTTCATCTTCAAATAGTTTATACATAGCTTCCCATGATGTGATTCCGCAATCTTTGTGACAAACAATATCAGAAAACAACGAAGGCATTTATGTATCTTCTATATATGATGCTCGAGACACTTCTTTGCCTTTCTTACTCATTTCAGACTCTTTCGATTCAATAAATACTTTCCTGAAAGTGAAACAAACTATATCATATAACGAAAACTATGAAGAGATGTTTTACAAAAAAAATATCAATTCGATTGGTCATCTCCTCATAATTCCTTCATGATTTCAAATTTAAATGCTAGGCATGGCTTTGCATGAAATACTTATCCTTTGATTAAATCCGTTAAGATCATAATTCAATTCGAAATGACATAAGTCACTTTTCACACGCTGGAAACAATAAATGCGCAAATCTCAATCATATAATTTTTGTGATTGTTTCTTATCAATTGCGAAATGTGATTTGTGCAAATCACAGATCGTAATTTTTAAGAAATACATTGAATTTTAAATCATAATCCACACGCGGTGCGATTTGCAAAAGCTAAAAATTGGATAGGATGCGAAAGAGATTATATATTCGAGTTCATTCGCCCTGTCGGGTTTGCAGCGATCATGACTTTTATTGTTTTGTTCTAATCTTTAACTAAATAAAGTGCGATGTGAAAAAATAGAGTAAGACTTTTAAGAAGGCGCGTTTCGCAATTCGCAAGATTTATAGATTCTTCTTTGAAAGTGATATGTGATAAGAGATGCGTTTTGAGATAAATTTATTTCCTAAGTGTTTTTTAGAAAGAACCTTTAAAAGGTTTTTTTCCAGTTATCTCTAGAGGGTCCCTATTTATAAAAATAAATGGGGGGTAGTTTTATAGCACAACATGAAGGTATTTGGAAGATGGGGGAAGGTGAGTGAGCATGAATTTGTATAAATTTATATAAATGGATTCAATATGATCATGTAATGTACTAAAACAAGATATTGAATCCTTCTACAATATTTGTGTAATATAAAACACAATCGCTCAATCACATGCAAGTAAGAGAAATAAATAAATCAATTGCACAACACAATATTTTCTTGGGGAAAGCAACTGCTCAAAACCCCTCTATCTATATTGTATAATAAGCCAAGGAATCATGAAATAATACAATGCATTCTTGCTCACAAGAATTTGTTGCACTCTACCAATCGTCTCACACTGATCTAGGAAAAATTGGACAAACACATAGCCAATTCCTTGCCTTCCTCTAGCCTTCCTTTCTCATGCAATTCCTAGGAAAAAAATCCCTATTAAATAGGAATTCCACCCTTCCTTGATTGTGAAATCCATCATGGGCATCCTATGGCTTTATAACTGCACCTAGGAAATTTTATAATAATACAACTATAGTTATCTTCCCTTTAACCTTTGTCTCAATTGGGTCTTCATCAGAATTGACATGCATGCAACTAATAATATAAAATCATCGGTTATATAATTGATCACTACTTGTGAATTAAATCTAATTCAATTCACCTTGCCTCTCACTTCCTCACCACTCAGTTAGAACTAGTCAAACTAATTTTAACTCAATTAATTTGAGTTAATTGATTACACTCACACCACACTAGTGCTACAACTGCAACTGGACCCCGAAAATATTATAAACAATCCACATGCCTCATCTTATACCGTCAACTTGAAATTCTTGAGATAAATTATTCTTCATGACTTAGTTAACTGATACAAGTTGTTATGAGATGAAATTTCAATTTATTGTCTAATTTATTTAAGGGAAAAATAAATTAAACACACACATTTAGCACTAATGTGTAAGTGAATTCCTCACCAATGTGTGGCTGGAATCCCACACAAGTGTGTGTGCATTTTTTTGTTCTTTTCGGTTGCCAATTTCACTATTTCTTGTTGCAAATTTCAACACTCCCTCTCAACAAGAAAAGAATTCAATCTATCCCGATTTGGTACCTTTGGAATGTTCTACATGCAACACTTCTCTAGTGTTGTTTGAACTTGTAACTCCTGAAACTAAAAAGGATTTGAACAACTGAATGAATATAATGCATCTTTCATCAGATTATTCTGAGTGTTGGATCCTACTGCACCTATCTACTAGACTCTCGACGCTGTTGTTGACATCTGCACCTGTTCCCTCTGAATTGCTGCCAACTCTGATATGCGCTCTAGTATCTGACATCTGTCCCTCTAATTCCTATCTTCTTAACATCTGACAACATCAATCTAATTGATACTTCCTTCTACTATTGTATTGTGGGCTCCTCATAGCCAGGTTCGATCCATGAGACACACAATTTCAATGGACCCTACCCAAATTTCTTGTTGGGATTATATATGCACATTTCCCCACCTCTCACCTGGAGGTATAGCTGTATGTAATCCCTCTGCCCATATGGCTTGAAATTTCCCCCTCTTGGAGGTCTCTTATTGAGTGGATGCTTCCACTCGGTCTCCTTTCTCCTTCTCCAATTGTGGCTACTCCACAACCTTCTGAGTTTGCTTCTGAGACTTCATGTTGAGAGGCTCCATCTCAACCACCAAGTCACTAACCTCTGCTTTACTCCTCAAATATTTGCATGCATCTTGTACCTCAAGTGCATGCACGTTCTTGACTCACGCACATTGTAATTGTCCCACCATCACAACATTTTATAAAAAAAGAGTTGATTTTAAATTGACGATATCTCCCTCATTCGAGCTCCGATTCAACCGATTGTTTTTTTCAATTTGGGCATTTTTTCAAAAGGAATCCAAAGATTATATTTTTTTTTGATTTTTTTTGAATTATTATTATTATCAAAAGTTTCACATATTCTCTGCAAACTCGCCACCCAAAAAGTTCCTGTTCTGAAGCCATGTAGAAATTATATAGAAGCTCTGATACCATGTAGAAATTATATAGAAGCTTTGATACCATGTATAAATTATACCAATTGATTCATTCCGATCATGTAAGGTACTAAAACAAGATACTGGATCCTTCTATAATAGTTGAGGAATATAAAACACGATTGCTCAATCACATGCAAGTAAGAGAAATAAATAAATCAATCACACAATACAAGATTTTCCTGGGGAAATAAATTGCTCAAAACCCCTTTATCTCTATTGTATAATAAGCCAAGGAATCTGCTGCGCAATTGGACAAACGCATAGCCAATTCCTTGCCTTCCTCAAATCCGCCTTGCTCACAAAATTCCTAGGTAGATAAATCCCTATTAAATAGGAATTCCAACCTTCCTTTATTTCAAAATCCATCATGGGCATCCTATGGATTTATAACTGCACCCGAAATTTTTTCTAATAATACAACTAATAATTATCTTCCCTTTAACCTTTGTATCAACTAGGTCTTCATCAGAATTGACATGCATGCAACTAATAATAGAAAATCATCAGCTATATGATTGATCACTACTTGTGAATTAAATCTAATTTAATTAAATGGACCTCTCACTAGATCATCACTCAATTAGAGCTAGCTAAACTGATTTTAACTCAATTAATTTGAGTTAACTGATTACACTCACACCACACTAGTGCTACAACTGCAACTGGACCCCAAAAATATTAGAATCACTCTACATGACTCATCTTAGACCCTAAAATTGAAATTATTGAGCTAACTTAGTCTTCATGACTTAGTTAACTGATACAAGTTGTTATGGGATGAAATTACAATTTATTGTCCAATTTATTTAAGGGAAAAAAAATTAGACACACACATTTAGCACTAATGTGTAACTGAATTCCTCACCAATGTGTGACTGAAATCCCACACAAGTGTGTGTACATTTTTTGCCCTTTTTGGTTGCCAATTTCACTGTTTCTTGTTGCAAATTTCAACAAATATGAGTATTTTTCACAACAAATTGACCAAAGACTCTTATTTGCCCAAAAATGCAGCAAACCCTAGGAGAGGGGATTTATGAGCCTTCAAGAATGAAATGAAAAATAGGTGTATGGTGACCCACTTAACTGTATTTGATGTGCTAGAACCTGTTCTTGATGTAGAAACCACTGAAAATAAGAGATTTTCCTTCCTAAAGAACTTGAGAAAAGCGCAACATAGTAAGAATATCCAAATTTCCAAGGCAAGAAATTGGTTTTTAGAGGGAAAAAATCCCTTTGTTGATATAATGATGTCTCATGAAGGTGAAATGAGCAAATGACATGCTTGCTTGGTATTTTAAATGGCTGGAAATCGGTTTTTCTCCTTGGTGGTGATGTGGCCCCACCTTGTCTTTTCACCAAATGACTTAATTTCTTGCGTATTAGAAATTTGAAACCTCATTACATATATTTACATCTTAATAGAGATCCAAATTAACTTTAGAGATGATTATTGAACATTTTCCCCTATCACTACTCCTTTCAATGGTGACTTTGATTGATGACATTACCTATTTTCATGATTTTGACAATCTGACCTAATGATGACACTACATGGCAAGCTAAGATGAATTATGACCAAAATGAACAAGAAAATATTTCAAAGGATAATTACCTGACCATGACAATGTTTATTGACCATGGATAGTAATGGCCTAGGTAGACTAGCCAATAATCAAATTTTTATTTGAAAACCTATTGAAACTATAAAAATTTCCCCTATGACCCTATCAACCATATGAAAGAGCATAATTTGATCACTGGTGACTGACATGACTAATAGAAACTAACCTGTAAAATATGTAACAATATGTAAGAAAGAATTCACAGACAATACATAAGCATGAAAAACACATAACTAGGCACACACACATGATGACACATATTGACAACAACACCATCAAAACTTCCCTGGCGACACCAATGCCACCATGGCCAACCCAAAATGGATGAAACAAACACATATAGACCAAAATCATACTAAATAAATATGAAACCAACATAAATGCATGATCAACACACCACCCATCGGTTCGAGAGTTGAACCGTGCTCTGATACCACTTTGTAACACCCTCTTCCCACATCTACCCAAGTAACTGGACAACCGGGGTAAACATGTGACGAGAGGCTACTAATATGAGATTCAACCTCCTAGATGACCTTAAGGAAGTGGAACTGATGTAAACACCAAAAACACACCTTACACTTCATCATTGACATCCCAGTAGGTAACCCAACCTTCTAGGACCCCGTTCCCTGAGGGGGGACTGATTTTTAGCCCTTTTGAGGCAAAGCCGTGGGAATATCAGGGAAAGGAAGTGGCTATAGGGTCTAGAGTCATAGGATATCCTTCGAAAGGTAGTGACTTAGGCCCAAAAAACATATTTTATTCCTGTAGCTTAGGGATTTGTGCCACATTTTCAGCCCTTGAGCTCAGGTCACTGCCTAGAACTTCCTATAACTTTAGGAGAGAGTAAATAACATTAAAACAAACATATGAAAGAAATCACATCAACTGGAACTCATCCAACACCACCCAGCCATGACATGATTTTTGTCAAATATGTCACAAAAATAGCATCTACATGCATAAACAACATATTTAAACAAATGGGTCTCTTTCTTATCTAAGAATGGTTAAGAAGCATTGCTCACTTACACCGTAAGATATTATACAATCAATTTTACAATAGATACATGGGATATTCATTTACAAGAAAAAACATAAATAGATCCATACATCATCACTGATTGAATACATGCTCATAACCAACATATTACTAAGATAATTAGAATTAATGAAATAGCAATAAAATAAATACATAAACTAGTACATTTGCATATTGAATACCAGATAAATTATCTCTTCATTACTGAATGTAAAAACCAACCAGATATGAGACTTCCACGTTCCACCCGACCATAGATTGGTTGAGCCAAATATGCTTAAGCCAATCACCCCCATGCCATATTCCAAGCATGAATGTGGGACTCATAACCAACCAAAAAAGAAAGAAACAAACATGAATTCCACCACATTTCTCCGCTTACATTGTGAGGAATTTGAGAGCCTCTGTTTCTCTCAAGCTTTACCATAACCCAAAGTCCGATCCAAGGGTCACTAGGCACTACACCAAGACCATCTCTCCAGGATTTACCATACATCCCATCCCGAGACTACTAGGCCCAAAAAATATAAATCCACCTCTTGGATTTATCGTATATCCCACCATTCACCGGAAAGGATTCCTAGGCCCATAGAGGCACTTAATATGGCTTTACCGTAACCCATAGTTTGGCTCAGGGGTTACTAGTCCAATGGGTTTACCATGATCCACAATTTGGTTTAGGGATCACTAGACCATGTGTTTGTCATTTCAGAGACCTACCCCACCTATGATTCAAATCCAATTCGACCATCCAACTCAACCAAAGTATAAGAACCCATCTCATCAAAGCTATACAAGAATGACAAGGCTAGGATGAAAAAACTGCCACACCTGTAAAAAGCCATTCCAAGACAACAAATAACCACATGCATTACAATGCATTCCAAATCTAGCAAGCAAAATACACATGAAAAACGATACCTTCCAAGAATCCCATTGTATCTGCTTTATTCCTACTCCTCCTTTCTTGCTTCCTCCTTTTTCCACCTTCCTGCCTTTCTTTCTCAAATGCCAAAGTGCTCCAAAAACTCTAAGTGTCCAAGGGTGAGAGAGAGAGAGAATAGTGAGAGAGCCATAAGTGTGAGAAAAACCTTGCCAACTGATCCTCAAAAGCCTTTTTATAGATGAGGCCTCTATTTTATTCAATTTTCATTATTTTCCTTCATTTTTCTCCTCACATGCAACCTGTGACCTTTCATCTCCCTTTTCTCCTAATTTCCATTATTTTCATAAATAAATGTTGCAAAATTCCATTTTTCTTTCCAAATGCCTTTGCCTTTACCTTTTCCAATTTCCTTAGCCATAATAAACCGATGAAAACCCACACTAGGATTTTTTTCCCAACATTCAGCTTGGAATAAGTGTCCCATCAACAGTGGTTATTATTTTTAAATTTATTACATGGAATTTTCACCAGGGCTGTTATAATGACGGAGTCAGGATCCCCTCTTCATCTCAAAGTTGTCATGTTTGGACCAATCCTGAAGAATAACCTCATCTCTATATAAGTTTTGTAAGATCGTGGCTATGATGTAATCTTCAGTAAAGGGAAAGCCTTTCTGAGACAAATTGTGATTGGGCCAGTGAAGTAGATCAGGGTTCATGTGAAGAACCTATACAAACTTGATGTGGAATATTCTGCTGCAATAATAAGTAAGGCATAAAAAGTGCAGAGTCAAGATTTTGGTGAACTCTGGCATAGAATAATTGGTCATTTGCACCATGGCGCCCTTAAAATTATGCAATTGTTGTCACTGCGACAAACACCCTCCAAAATTTTACCTACAATTGAATTTTGGAGCCTACTCTGGATCTTGCGATAGGTCGTTCTATGGTCACTTCTTGATTGGTTGAAATCACTTGCTTACACATGCTTAGTTCACAAAATATTCAAGATAGTGCCTGTGAAATTTTCAACCCATGTTGATAGTCAGTGCACATTGTCATTGACAATCCCTCACTTTTGGCTGCGTTTGTACTTCTATTTTGGTGATTTTTTCAAACTGTCTCTTTTACACAACTTCAATTTCGTGAATGTAATTTTCATGCTTTTTATTGTCTATTTTTCTTGATTTCACTTTAATTAGTTCGTTTTCATGTTATCTTCACTCTAGCATGCTTCGATTTCACTGTCATACATGTATCGCAAGTGTCATTCACACTTTTATCTTCATATAGTACATGTTTTCATTTAGCATGTGGAGTATTTCACAATGAAAACAAGTTATTTATGGTGGTTTCAAGCGGTAACCTTTATGTAAATGAGTGTGTCTTACCATGTAAACATGTATCACACTCATTTCCAAAGGTTCAAGAAATGTTGCACAAGTGTCGTCACTATCGTCACAAAATATATCTTTTGTGTCAGACTTGGTGTAGGTTCAAAACATTTTTCCATTAAGGAAAGGAAGTTTTTCATGTGTTTTGAGTGTTCCATGTTGTGTTGTCAAGTGGTATAAGTGCGTGGCCATGTTTAGGGTCATGATTTTTCCTCTCTTCCTCTGATTGATATGACACTGAGTCAAATTGGGAAAACTCTCCAACTAGACCACTCTACCTCCTTTAGTCAGCCAGAATTGTGCATTGTGCAATATCAACCCTCAATAAGTAGACTTGTCTCTTGGCACTATGTAATGCACAATTTATGCCTCCTAAAACTGTGCACTATGCAATATTAGTGCTCAAGCCCATCCCCTGAGGTCCAAAACTACACAATATTTACCTCCAGCCAAGCTTGAACTACGCATTGCATAATATCAGTCCTCAATGCCTCATCCTTGAGCTCCTGAATTGTGCAATTGCACATTCACCTAGCCTCCCTATCCTTCTAGCACTGTGCAGTGGGAAAAATCAGTGCTCAAGCGCTCAACATGGATCCTTTAATACCTAACCTGCACAGTCACTTAGCCTAAGCCTTCAGAATTGTGCACTGCACAGTCTCAAGCCTCAATCCTCCAGCTTGATCCCTTGAGTCCCTCAACTACGCAGTCCCTCTGCCTAGGCCTCCAAAACTGCGCATTGTGGAGTCTCAAGGCTCAAGCCTCTAACTTGAGTCCTTGAGTCACTCAACTATGCAATCATTTGACCCTGGCCATCCTGAATTGTGCATTACACAATCGCAAGCCTCAATCCCATACCTTGGCCTCTAGAACTGCACAATACCCAAGTTAGTCACTCAACCAGTCACCAGTTCTAGGCTTAACAAGTGATTTCATGAAGCATTTAGGCTACGGGTTTATCTGAGTGATTTCGTCTAATCATGGATGGATTATAATTTCACATATTCTATGTCATGACATGATGATGATGAAGGCCATGGAGAAGAATACCATTCCAGAAGACACCTCAGGAGCTGAGGAGATAAGATGATCATTAGGAAACAAGATGAAGGAACACTACATAACAACAAAAGACCAAATATCAGGACCACACTAAGACTCCATCTAATTCAAAACCCTTTAGAGGGAAGATATATAGAACAAAGCATATATCTCATGAATAAAAAGTATTGGTTACATCTTTTAATGAAGACAAAGTAGCAGGAAGGACAACTTGGAACTGCCACATCATCATGCAATCCATGTCATCAGTGTCATGTCATGTCTAGTCACGAGTCATCATTTGCCACATCATTTTTGGATTATGTAAATTCAATATTGGATAAATTTAATGTAAAGTGGAAGTCCAATATTCATCCATGTAATATGAAAAGTCACGTAGGAAGTTGAAAGGCCATTAAGAAGTCAAACAATCATGAGGGTAGTCCAAGAGTCATAAAGGAGGTAAATGGTCACCCCATTTGTTATATATACACCCTCATTTCTCAAGTAAAGGAAATTTCACCTTGGCTCCTGCTACTAGGCATTGGAGAGGAAAATAGTTTTTTTTTAGAAGCAAGTGGCTAATCTAATGCTCCATTATTGGGGCTTGTGGTGTTCACCATCTTGATGTATCTTGGAAATTTTACTTAATTCAAAAGCTCATTGAGCCAACACGCTTTTATGCATATGTTGTGAATATTGTAATACGATTATTTAAATGTTTGCGATGTATGTTTTTCTCATCTATATTAAGGAAATTTAACTATTTTGGTGGCTTTGGTACTTATCTTGTTGAAGGTGTGCTGGGTTTGCTTTAACAATAATTTCTTCCTTGTGAACTATTTCACTAGTTGATCAAAGATTCATTCATATGTATATGATATTGTGCCTTTTATAGATTAGTACTATTACTTTTCTTTAAAGGGCCCACTTTTCTCTTCCCTTTAGGTATAAGGACCTTGATATTATCCACAACTGAACATTTCACAAGGAATACTCACTTGCTGATCCGAGATTGCCTATGCATTAGTATTTTGTACTAAAATTTGTATCCAAGGAAAATCTATAAGAATATATGGCATTCAGGCCAATAACCCAGATGGGGATCCTATTCCAAATGGCCTGAGTTCTAATTGGGACTTCACATCGGGGATACCCCCTTGGTTGAGAGATTTCCAACACCCATCAACAAATGGCACTAGAAAGAGGGCCAGATGACAAGTTGCGCTCATTGAGTCTGTTTTGAATATCTTATCTTAAATAGCTCATCCTAAAATCATACTCCTAGGGTGTTTTTCTAACCTATCCCCTGGTAAAATTTTAATCCATGATGGGCCTCTTTATCAATTTTCCTAATTTAGGTTTGATGGTGAGGATGGAACATCCATAACTGAGCACATTTATGATTTTCTTAATTTTTTTGAATATTATGAAATTGATGATGAATATTTTACATGTGTGGAATTCTTCCTCACCCTTGAAGGTCATGTTAATTGATGGCATCATACCTTACTATCTACTTCCATCCATTATTTTCATCATGTCCTCCAGGAGCTTTATCAAGCCTTCGATAGGTATGATTATCGAGATGTTCTTATAATAATTAATCAGTTAAGAATGAAGCTTAATGAATTAGTTGAGGATTTATTTGATCGATTCATTCACATTTTTTGTGAATTTACTGAATATGATATGAATTGGTATTCATTGAAACATAAGTATCAAAATTTGGTTCATATCTCTTTGCACGATGAACCTGAACACCCTGATGTTTTCACTCTTGTAAATCATTAGACACCTCTAATTTCAGAAGAGGAATTTACTACTCCTTTTTCTCCTTGTCCTCCTCTTTTCTAGTTCTAATGAGGGTTCCTAATGATAATAAAATTGGGAAATATGCACATCAAATTCCTAATCCATCTTCTCATCCTCCTTTTGCTTTTCATGATTCAAATTCAATAGAGGAAATATTGGAATGACTCATGAAGCCTATGGTGAAAACCAAATTTTCCATTCCTCGAGATGGTATTAACACTCATAAATCTGGTCTTGAATCTCATTTGGATTACTGTTATCCTCTATCATCTACATTCCATGACTCTTTGTATCGTGATCCATTTGATTAATCTGCTCCAATAGCTATTTTGTCATACACTCTTGATTTTCAAGTTGCTAGTCCAAATTGTGATCAAGTTCAAGGTAGTCATATTACATAGGTAGAGGAGCAAGAAGGTGAATATTCTTTCAATATTTATTATCTTTTTCAAAATCCTCTGTGTGAAGATGGTGTTTCCTCATTCTTTATTAATATTGGATCTAGTAATATTCGTAGAAAATAAAATGTGATTAGTTTGCATAATCAATCTCAAGTATTGGGAAAAAATAATTTTGACGAGGATGGCTCCATCGATATATATGATGATGGATTCCCAAGTGCACCAACTAATCTTTTGATTCCTAAAGAAGATTATAATTTTGAATATTTATATTTAGAATCTAATCCGGTCAAAGGAGATGTTCTTATCGAAACATCCTCTTCATCTCACTATCCCTTGTGCCCTACTGTTTGTGATGCATCTACTTGTGATGTCACTACTACATTTGGCGCAAATTCCGACACTTGGTTAAAGCAACGCGACCAAATATGGAAATTTCTAACTTTCCATCTTTTGGCTTAGTCTCACCATCATGAGCATTTATAGAAATCTCGCCATATCTGAAACACTTCAAGGAGCCTTAAGCCAACGCGACGTTTGGAGAGAAGCGTCGCCTTTAGCGACACTATGTCAGCGTCGCTATTGCGGCGACTACAAGTGCGACCTGATATCTAAGTGTAATTGCGGCGTTTGGAGACAACCGTTCTGATAACTGACGCCTTTTTACGCCCGTCGGTATAACGACACTGATATACGCGCTAAATGCATATACAGAAACTTATATACAATACGCAAAAAATGATTTTATATTTTAAGTATAAAGTAGCAACAGCTAATATCACCTTGTCATCTCGCTCTTACTGTGACATTAGCCCTCGTGGTCGCCTGACTCTGCGAGCAATTTGCCTACATTCGCCCTCAGCTCTTGCAGAACAGCATTCACCGTCAGCTCTTGCAAAATGGTAAGTTCTTAGGGCTTCCTCCTATAGTAAGTTTTAAGGTGTCGCAATACCGACACTTAAAAGTGTGGCCACTGCGACGTTTGGAGGAAGATGTCGCACTGGCGACACTATGTCCGAAAGCGTCGCTATTGCGACGACTACAAGTGCGACACAATGTCTAAGTGTCGTAATTGCGACGTTTGGAGACCTTCGTTGCACTAGCGACGCCTTTTTCGCCGTCGGTATAACGACACTGATATGCGCGCTAAATGCATATACGAAACTTATATGCACGCTACATAAAAATGATTTTATTTTTTCGTATCCGTGGCAATAGCTAATATCACGCGCGCATCCGCCCTCCGCTCTTGCATAACAGCATTCACCCTGATCAGCTCTTGCATAACAGAATTTGGCCTCAGCATTCGCCCTCGGCGTTCGCCCTCAGCTCTTGCAGAACAGAATTTGCCCTCAGCATTCGCCCTCAGCTCTTGCAGAACAGCATTCACCGTCAGCTCTTGCAAAATGGTAAGTTCTTAGGCCTTCCTCCTATAGTAGGGTTGACTCTATTTGGGGTTTTTTTGGTCAATTCCATTGGATTGTGTTAGGCTGTAGGGTTCTCTCTAGATGTCAAGAATCAAGATTCAATACCCTCTATTATCTTCATCACCCAATACAACATTTAAATTTTTCCCAAAGAAACGCTTATTAATTTGGCAGCAATTATTTCTCCCTGCTTTAAAAAACCTACATTTAAATGAAAACAAGCATTGCATTTCAACTACAAAAATCTATTAGTGTTCAAATGTACATGTGTGCTACATTAACGTCTGATATCACGCGCGCATTCGCCCTGAGCTCTTGCAGCACAACATTCGCCCTCAGCATTCGCCCTGAGCTCTTGCAGAACAGCATACGCCCTCAGCTCTTGCAGAACAGCCTTCGCCCTCAGCTCTTGCAGAACAACATTGGCCCTCGGCTCTTGCAAAATGGTAAGTTCTTACTGCAGGCCCTTCCTCCTATAGAGGGTTGACCCTACAGCCTAACCAAATAGCTCCACTTGAGAAAAATTTTCATAATCTTGGGGCTGGATATACTGCAGAGCAAACAATTGTAGTTATCATTCGTGATCCAATATATTAATATACTTTTTACATTGAACTGAAGAAAGGGAAACAAGCAAATGCTAGCCATCATACAATGCTTTGACATAAGAGTTTTGAGTGACATACTTGAAAAAAAGAACTCATCCACTGATATTTATAATCATTTGGGTTATTCAAGTTAAACACAATGTCAAGAATCAAGATTCAATACCCTCTATTATCTTCATCACCCAATACAAGATTTAAATTTTTCCCAAAGAAACGCTTATTAAATTGGCAGCCATTATTTCTCCCTGCTTTAAAAACCCTACATTTAAATGAAAACAAGCATTGCATTTCAGCTACAAAAATATGTTAGTGTTCAAGTGTACATGTGTGCATCACTTGTGTAGGGTATTCCTTTTGCACTTTCACATTATCCAAGAATCTGTGCAGTATAGTTCATATTTTTTGTGATTTAGATTATCTTCAAAAAGGAAAGGTAAATTATTTCCCATGGAAAAAGAAGGTTTTCCCTTTTTACTACTGGAAATGATACAAAAAAGTTCCATTTATACCCGAAACTCCTATGAAACAGGAACCAAATAAAGGCCATGTCCTCAATGGACATCATTGGGCTTTGAAAATGGCCATTGCACAGTGTTGTTTCTTATATTACAGCACGCTAGTTTCTTAGGTCATTTCTTGTTTCTTGAGATGAAAAACAACCAAAGAAATCGTGAAGATCCTTTTAAGAAATAAATGACCATTTCTCAATCATATCTCAACTATTTTTTATTTTATTCAGTGGTTGCTTACTTTGAGTGAAATTTGACACTTTTATAAGGAATATAACATAAAAACACATGGGAAGGAATTGATGATGTAGATGACCTTTAGTTGTTGTCAATTAAGAATTGATAATACACGATGCATGTTCTGTACTACAAACTAGATTCCTTCCTGGAGTTAGGACACAGAGTGTTGAATCAAAGTTGTAGTTTCTAACTTCTTGTATTGATTCATCAATCTTGAAATTCAGACATTGCATGTCTTCATTGCTTCATGTTTGAATAATTTGCATCATATCGTACAATAGGAAATTAGGAATTATGATTATTATTACTTTATGGATCTGTTAAGTTACTTTTAAGTTTGCATGGTTTAGTGTGAAATTATTCTAGTCCCCTAACACATATAATCGAGGAATTATAACGTGATTTCAAACATTAAATATCAACAAAATCATTTAAAGGATATTGAAAGGAAAAAGGTGATGGAAGATAGAAAGTGCCTTACTTAAATGCTCTAAGGATTTTTCAATAGTTGCTCAAAAAGCTTCACTTCAAGGCCCTTCAAGATCGTCTCCAACAATGCTATACCATCAGCTTCAACAATGTTGCTCCAAAAATATCCTCAAGGTCTTCACAACAAGTTTACTAGAAGTTGCTCCAACAATATGTTCAATAAGGTCTTCATTGTCAACTCGTCTCTTGTTTGGGTGCCTTAATGTGCAATGAAATGTTTCCAGGACTGAATTCAATGCAAGGCATATTTGAAACTCTAACTCTGTCGTCCGGTGTCTTATTAGAAATTATTTCAGTTTTCATTTTGTGTTTTTAAGTTAGATATTGTTTTCAAGTTTTTACATTTATAATTTTATTGCAATGTGGCAGACTGATCAGAGCAGTGCAGGAACAACCCCGAGACAGGATGATCGCGGAAAGAGGCCAGCGGAAGAACATGTAAAGTGCCAGCATTGCTCTATCTTTAGGTATTTTAGTTATTTGCATAATTGAAATAATATTAATTTTGTTCAAATATGCAGACACCTAGCCATGGTACGCCTGATGATTCCCTCTTTGAGGAAGAGCTTTCTTCATCCCTATCTCCAGTGCTCTTGTTGCGAAAAAAGGCACGAAATGCAAGGTCGGAATTTAATACTTTGATAGACGCGCCTCAAACACCTGAAACAGAAGAGAAGATAAAACAACTTATGAGCCAGCTAGAAAGATATCGGGTAATAATAAAAATTCAAAAGGATATTTTTTTTGTTCTGCATGAGATGAATTGTGATAGTTTGATTTTTAATTTTTACATTGACTAAACTAACAAAAAGTTCTTTTGTATGTAGCGTCTTCTGGCATTTGCTGAACCCGGTGTTGGTGGTAGTGGGACACGAGGGCAAGAGATTGCCCAACAACCCTCTCGTACACCTTCTACTCCTTTAGGTGCTAGCCAAGAAACACACCCTGCCCAAGCTGACACCCAGCCAACTGCTGAACGTGTTGGCAATGATGAGGTTGATATGGCCAACTACATTATTGCGTTTCCTGGAGCTACACGTGTCAGCTCCACAGGGACCATTAATGACACGTTGTTGGTGAACGATGAAGGTGTCCCTATAAAGCATGTACAACTCCCAGGTAAATTTTAATATTTTAACTATTTCATGTACTTTATCTAAAACATATTTATCACGATTTTTATTTTTAAATTAATGATAATATCTTCTTATTTTTTATTTTTTTTTTAATCTGTGTAGGAAACAATGAGTTCTATAGGTATCTGGAGAGCCATGCGTTGGTAATTTTTGGCCCAACCATACGCACAGGGTGGAATTCCCAGAGTTCCAACCTGAAAAAAGAACTTCTAGATTATCTAGAAACCCTTTTTGGGGTCGGCATATTTGATAGAACAGCGGTGGCTCGGGTTGCCGGAAAATATTTGAAATATACCAGGGACACCTATAGGACGCAATTGAAATTTAACCCTAGATATGAGCGTCCTCTCACAGTTCCAGAGAGTGAGTGGAGAGCACTCATCCATGACGGAAAAGAGAAAAGGGCAAAGAAAGAAGGAAAAATACCAACTGGACCCGCAAGGTATTACAACTTTAATTCAATAGCTTTAATTTTCTCATGTCTAAAATAAAAGTGTGCCACGTCATATCTGACTTTAATCTTTTGATGCTAGGTTTCCTGACACCTCAAAGGCAACCAAAGCTAGGATTGAAAAAAAGGGCCATCACAAGCTAGGCCAGGGCGGCTACTTGAAATTAGCCGCAAAAATTGTAATTAAGTAGCTAAACATCTTATAATTAATTGTATCGCCTTCCAACGTTTTTGTAATCCTATCAAATATGATTAAAAATACACAGACATATGTAATGTAGGGTGATGACTTCGGAACAGAAACAACAGAGGAAGATAAAAATATCGCTTTCCATTTCGGCTATCAAGCCGTGGTTGAACGTCGCATAAGCTTGGGGCAGGTCCCAAGATCCAGAATGCCTGATAAGGTAAAACATTAACCTTTCAATATGTTTGTTTTCATCCATAAATTTAATGTCTAACAACTTTTTTTAAATCAGGGGAGCAGCACTACTGACGAGGCAAATAACCCAGTTTTAGAGCCAGATGTAGATGATCCTCACGTGCAACCTGATCATTGTAGTGGGGACCAGGCCGACAATGCTACTATCGGTGAGGGCCGTGACGGTAATTAATTTCCACTTATAATTTTTTCTAATTATACCTTGATGGTTGTCCTTATAACGTTTTTTGTTTAAATGACAGAGAATGTTTCCCTTGAGGATCTTACCACCGGAGAGGAAGACAGGGCAACAGTCCCAACGGCGACAACTGGTGCACCAGGTAAATAATCTCATTGCAATTTTTTTTATTAATATTACCGAACTAGTTCAATGATATTTAAAAACTGACAATTAAAATTTAATATTATCTGTTTTTGTAGGCGATGCCCGGTCACTGGATGAGACCAGACATCGTGACTACGCAACTAGGTCAGTGGCGACAACTGGTGCACCAGGTAAATAATCTCATTGCAATTTTTTTTATTAATATTACCGAACTAGTTCAATGATATTTAAAAAATGACAATTAAAATTTAATATTATCAGTTTTTGTAGGCGATGCCCCGTCACTGGATGAGACCAGACATCGTGACTACGCAACTAGGTCAGCGCCGACAACTGGTGCACCAGGTAAATAATCTCATTACAATTTTTTTTATTAATATTACCGAACTAGTTCAATGATATTTAAAAACTGACAATTAAAATTTAATATTATCTGTTTTTGTAGGCGATGCCCCGTCACTGGATGAGACCAGACATCGTGACTACGCAACTAGGTCAGCGGCGACAACTGGTGCACCAGGTAAATAATCTCATTGCAATTTTTTTTTTTATTAATATTACCGAACTAGTTCAATGATATTTAAAAACTGACAATTAAAATTTAATATTATCTGTTTTTGTAGGCGATGCCCCGTCACTGGATGAGACCAGACATCGTGACTACGCAAATAGGTCAGCAGTGCAGGTCGAAAGGCACGAAACGAGAGCAGAGCACGATGATATTGATGATGTAATTAGGAGCTTTAGAAATAGGAAGAAGAAAAAGAAAATTTGATAATGTAAAATATTGTATTATTATAAGACAAACGTTACCATACTTGGAACGTGTTTTGCGTTATATAAAAAACTCATTTATCATACTATTTTTATGTCAAGCATTAATTGCAATGTTTCCTTGCGTACTTTTTGTTGAATTGTTTTTTATTAGTTATTGAATATTTTTTTTTATGCTCATGAAAGTAAAAAATGAATTATAGATTGGGTATTGGGGAATTGAGAGTGATGTGAGGGCGGGGGGGAGGGGCCATAAGAGCTTCCACCTTCACGTGGTTGGCCCTGTTTAGTCGAGAATAATTTATTGGAGCGATTTAATCTTGGAGCAAACCACCCTCGATCCAGTGTAGCAACAAAAAAGTCACTGTTGACTTAGTTGCTACTCTTTCAGATCGTGGGAGGCTTGTTCCAAGTTCATGCGACTCCAATAAATTGTTCTTGAAACGAAGAGGAGCTTATTCAGGTATGTTTTGACATTTTCAGCATATGTTCTAACATTATCATAAGAATGCATCTTAGAGTAAAAAATACTACATCAATTACTTGTATTTATTGTATAGATAATGATGGATTTTAATTGACTTGGCAGTGCAGGTACAAATCCTCTTGCATCATGAGCAATACAACTTGTCAACCAGGGTCATGTCCAGGATATTTTTGCTTGTGTGCTTGACCAGGTTCGTAATGTCACATTTTGTAAGTTCCTTTACAGTTCATAATTCAATATTAAACTTGTTCATGATTATTATCTAGGTTTTTTGTATGTGTTTTTTCATCTATTTGATTGTAAGCAACTATGCATGTTTCCTGTTGTTCACTATGATTTCTCCCATTACCACTCCCGGGATGAATCCGACTTTATTGTTACATAGGTTACTTTATTGTTACTATGATTTCTCCATTTACGATTTCATAGGTTACATCATGTAAAGTTGTCAATCTCAGGTTGGTGACGAGCTTTAGTTCTCCAGATTTGGGGCTTTTCTGATATTTTCTCCCTCATGTCATTCCTGCATCACCTCGTTGTTTGAGCATGCCAATTTTCTACCACTTGTACCAATTGGCACATGTCAATCTCTGAGTGGTGCCACATTTCACCTATTTTCGGTGAGAGTTTAGGGTTTCTCTAACATAGCTTCAGAAATCCGATTCAGTGCCTGCTTGAATATCGTCACATAATACTCATGGTTTGGATTGATGAGCATGTTCTGAATGGTTGGTTGATTCATAAGAACCACCCATATATTCATCTTGAGATATTTCAGAATTTTTCTCGGGTTTCCTTTTTCACCGTTTCTAGTGGGTGGGATGGTGTGGGGTGATCCATCAATATTGGTGCTCTTGTAGTAGGGAATTTGTTTTTGGGGATATAAAGGAGCATTTGATGTAGATATCCCATTGGATGCATTCATAGATGGGCACGAGAGGTCAACAATTTAAATTAAAAATATGCAACCTCTAGCATGGCAACCTGAAGGCCGCGAGAGACACTGGTTAAAGATTGTTTTGTGCTGGCCTTAATATATTCGTGATTTATTTCTATTATCTTAATGCAAATATATAGTCCGGTCTCATTAAAATGAGGATTGTGGTTGTATTTCTCTTTGGTTGTTTATCTCTTAATGCTCCAGAAGTTGCCAAAAGTTGCGATAGTTGTTTAGTTTGCCTGTTACAACTTAAAAGTGGTTTTTAGCAATGGGAGTCATGTTTTTTAAGGTTCATACTAATATGAAGATCTTGTAATTCTATATTCAGCATAAGAGAATATGGCCTTTGCTTTGGGCGGTATGACAACAATTGCCACATCTACCTCATTGGGTAACAATGGAAAGGGGAAGAAGTTGGGTGCAATGTTTGATAATTATGGCAGACAATTGTCTTCTCTTTCGGTTTTTTCACCCATTTCCTTTAATCGCTCAAGCAGAAGAGGGACTCTGAGATTACGCGACAGAGAGAAGGTAGTTAATACAAGAGCTATGGAAAAGGAGTTGTACTTCAACAAGGATGGCTCAGTGACAAAAAAATTGCAGGTCAGAGGAAAAATTATGTTTAAAGGAAGGTCCCCTGCACGTGAAACTTCACTGCGGTGGATCTTTCCTTGTCCACTTATATGAAATTTTAATGTGTTATTTTAATTTTTCATGGAGGGTTGTTATTTTAGATGTGTGCTCTGGTTTTATTTTTAACGTTGTATTAGTTTCCCCTCTTAAATGTCTTAGATTTGGTTGGCATAATTTGAAAACTCAAAGGTGAAAGGAAACATATTTGTTACCCAGTGGTCTAAAAGGAAAGGGTTATGGCTGAGTCAAATTTTATTGTTATTGACAGTGTAATGAAATGTATCTCAATGCTATGGTTTTGGCCTTTTTGTTGGTTGAATTAGAGGACCCAGTTGAAAATATTGGGGCCAAGTAGGCTGGTTTTCCTTTTTGCTGATGGTTTGGTGTATCTAATTGAATTAGTTGCCTAAGGTATTTTTGGTTGCAAACTCCTTTTCATTTTTCATACGGTATTGGCCTTGTGGAATACATTTGATTGTGTGGTCTTGTTATATCTACAACATTTGTAGTTGTTTAGTCTTATGGCCGAGGTGCACTTTTATTATGGAAATAGTTGATGCGATATTGTCATTTAATCCTTACTGCAGGGTAGCATGTTGAGAAGTTTCTTGTGAAACATTTGGTATTCAAAATGAAACTTGATCCTATACAGCATCATGCACTTGACTTCAAAATTCATATTCAAAGTGTGCCAGACAATTCTTGAAAAATTTCAAATATTTATGTTGTTTTAAACCATTATCTTTTTCATGTATTGGATGTTGAAAATGTGAAAAAGACTTTGGTATGAAACCAACTGGTGAATAATTTCTAGCAAAGCAACCACTTCCAAGACATGATTTAGAAGTAGAACATATGTACTTATGAAGCACAGAAAGATATCCTTGATGCATTGTCAATGTTTGGCTAGGGTTATTTTTGGAGAAAATAACTCCTTATTCCTAGAATAGTGATCTTCAATACAAGTAAATGCCAGAGAAGAGAGATCATCGTGTGGCGCAACAAAACTGAAATTGGACCCCTAAGGAGAGCTGGTGTGTCTACAATCGCTCTGTCAGGATTTTCCCCTGGTTTACCCCGTTCTTTTCCTCCAGCCTGGGTCTTCATTGACTTCTTCTTTCTTCGGGTTTATTTATCAAATTCGTAGAATTTGATAAATAAATACCATCCACAATGGTTGGACTTTAATTTATATTCCCGACTTTATATTATCTCAAAGCCTTATAACCAATGTTTAACTTTCAACACTTTGTATTTATACTCCACGTTTCTTTTTAAATAAATAACTTGTAATGAACTTTCGGCTCTATATTTCACCACCCGGCCTTACAACAATCATGCTCCAGACTTATGCTAATTATCCGCCAATCGTTTAATTAAACAATTTCATTATACTCCGGCCCCACCTATATATATCAATAACCAATCAAACACTCGTATCGTGCCTGGCTATCCTCCGCACACCTTAGTTAACCTCCGGGCAAGTTCAACGTGCGACCACCGTCCGATGGCCCTTCTCCAAATCAACGACTCTTGGCAATTTCGCTCGGCTTCCAACGTCGGGCTTTAACGTGCGATGGCGCGGGTTAAACGGTGGTTTTCCGGGGGTCACTTCGCCACGTGTCACTTTCCCTATGGAATCGCTCGCGAATAGGAAATACCGCCTACTCCGCAAAAGCGGTGCGATATGGGCAACCCGCTTTTGTGATTCCGCTCGTGGTTTTGGTACAGGCTTGACCACGGGTGCAAGTCTGGTTCCACTTTCCTTTTGTTTGTTAACTCATGTCCAATCCTCGGGTCAGGTTCCGAAAGCACAACAATCTTGTCTCTTTATTAAGCGGGATTTTTATATTTGAACAGTGTTCACGACCCCGGTTCTCTTAAGTCGAGCCCGCCGGACTTCAAACGGCGATAAAACATAATTCAAACCAAATTCGCGTTCCAAAATAGCCTGCTGACGTCGGCCAATTTTGTGACGCGAAAACCAAATGAATTCCGCCCTAATCTTTTTCGGGTCCGAAGTTGGCTGGCGTACGGAGGGAGAGTTGTGACACGAATTTCTTATCAAATTCGCCCTAATCTTTTTCGGGTCATTTTCATTGTTCCCCGCCACCCTTTTGACTTTGTAAATAAAACAAATTGCGTATGCGTCATTTTCATTGTTTCGTGCGCTAGCCAGTCTTCCATGCAACAAAATTCAAAAACCAACTGTTAACGCTTGCTGACCGTTACCTTGCTGAAGAGAATTGAAGCCGAGTATTTCAGGGTTCTTCTGTCATAACCAGCGCTTGTTTAAACACGTTTCATTTCCCGTAAACAGGTATTTATTCCAATTCCCCGCTAAACTCTCTAAAAAAATCCTGGTTTTAGTTTTAATTCTGCACTAAGGTCTGAAAAGAAGTTCAGTTTGGTCTTTTTCGTTCCGAGAACTGCAATTATATTCCCAAAACTGGTAATTGTGCCCCTTTTCCACAAAAACCCCGAAATTCCATTTCTGAATCCACAAGAACCAGAAATGGAAGTTCCTGTAGCTCTGAATGTCGTGCCCATCAATGCCCCTCACAAGGACTTGGATTATTTGCCTTTAGCCGATATGGATTTTCAAATTAAGGACTTGCGTCTCTGTGAGAATCCTCTTCGAATATTTTTCCGCTGCAGAGACAATTATTTGAATGGTTCTGACATATTTGGACTTTGGGAATCAAATCTTCCTATGTACTTTCTCCCCTCAGTCCATATTTTTCCTGAGTTAATCCATTATTGCTCCGCAAAGTATGATCCCAACCAACGAGCAGTTTAATCCCCAAGTCAAAATGTCCTTTTCCCAATAACTGCTCAATCCATAAATGAAATGCTACAATTCCAACCTGGTCAAGCTCTCACTCCCCTGTCCATGGTTGAATTACTTGAGAAATATACTAAGTTATCCCATGAAGAGTTAAACCGCCTATGCCAAACCTTTATGTTACCAGAGCATCAGCCTAAATACCCTCCCCCTTATGGTTATCCTTTCTTTACTGATGAGGGTAGAGTTATTTTAGACATGATATCTTCCATAATGGGCTTCAATACTAGTGAGTGTGTTGATCACTTAACCCTAGTATTGTTATCCATTTTTACCCCTGGACAGCCTCCTGTTGTCAAGTACGATTTTGCATCTTATATTTCTGACAAAATCCATGATCAGTTCATGAGATTTGAGAATGAGAGAGTATTTAAGTATTCTTCTGTCATATATCATCTCATGATTTACTTTCAGTCAGAAAATTTCCCTTTTTATGTTAAGAAACTTGATGCCAAAGGGAATCCTAGGTCAGTCATCTTTTGGTCTGCCATTACTCACAAATATGATTCTCCTTATTCCTATAATGAGTTTGTCGACCTTTTTGTTCATCCTGCAACTACCTTGTTGACAGGAGTCTCTCCTCCTAGAATTAACAATGAAATCAAGAAAATCCTTCAGCTCTCAAAGCATTACAAGATAGGTGACTGGTACCTATATAAAAACTACACATAGATCAAGATATATGGATGTGAATTATGCCCATTCAAACTGCCCAAGTATGTCCCAATGAGACTCTTTGCATTAGAATATTTCAGGCAGATGAATAATTCAGATATAATTCATTTTTGCAATGCAAAGAAAAAGGCTCAACTCGGGATCAAGAGCCAATTAGGTCCCTTCATTTGTAACTCTAGGGAAGCTGGAAAGGAAGCCGAAAGGATTTTAGAAGACTATCTCAGACTACAAAAGAGTTTCTATTGGGTGCCTTATGATCCAAACAACTTTATCTGTGATAGAAGAATGAAAAATAAACAGTCACCATACATCCATCAAAGAATCCCAGAAATAGAACAATATGCTAATATGGATGAATGGACAGAAGGGACATTGGTTGAAAATGATAGTGAGCGGGTCAATGTTGAAAATGTAATGAAAGATCTTGAAAAGATACTTGACCTAGAATCTTTTGGACAGGTGCAGGGATCTTCTTCAGCCAGGACTTTACAACAAAATTTGCAGGAGATTAGTACAGTAGCAGTAGAATCTAAAGGAAACGAAAAGGAGCCTGATATACAAATAATTGAAAAATTCATAATGACAGCGCAACCAGAGACTTCTAAAGAACAAGGTCAAGGACAAATTCCTCCTACTCAGATCAGTGAGCCAGAAATTTCTATTTTACAAAATCCTCTGAATATAGAAAAGGGAAAAAAGAGAGAGGCTGAAACAACTACTCCTATTGGTGGCTCTTCTGAACAACAAGATGTTAAAAGGCAGAAATTAACTCCCCTTCCAGAAGATGAATCATTTCAGGAAATCCCTGACATCCAGGGAAGAGAAGACAGTCAGCAAACAGATACAGGTAGTGGGACATCCACTAATTTTCAAAAACAGGGAATACAGAGGCAACAAAGTGCAGAAATATCTTCTTTCAAACCTCCAGTAAAAACTGCCTGGGACATCAAAAGAACATTCACCAATATAAAGGCCAGGAACGATCCACTTAGACTTAAAGTGTACAACCAATATTTGAAGATGGCTCCAAAAAATCAAGAAAGATTGATGTCATCTTATGACATCCAACAGGGTAAGATGTTAATGAGCCATTTGAAGCCCAAGGTGCGGCAGCCTCAGACAGCTGCAGATTACGTTAGGAATAATTTTGAAGTCTTAGTAAAGGATATCCATCCTTTAGATCAAATTGAGCTACACAAGCAAATAGGTGAGATGATTTATTCTACTCTGACGGATAAATCAATGATGACCCATAAGTTGCGGGATTCTTTGGATAATACTAATACACAGTTGTAGCTTGAAAAAGCCTCCTCCCAGGCTAAGGATAATAGAATCAAAACTTTAGAGGAAATAATCATTGGTTTGGGTCATAATCCTAAAGATGTGAAAGGTATTGAAGCTTTGATCAAGAGAAAAGATGATGATATTGCAGCTCTGAGAAAACAATTAAAGCTACCGGCGTCAAGACATCCACAGACTGCAGAAATCATCAAACAAAATTCTGAGGAAGAAATAATGGATTTGCTCTTAAAATTGAATGAGCAACTTACTGCAACTGAAAAAGAGCTTGAGAATGCATTAAAAGATAAGCAGGCAAATATTCTAGTATCTACAGCAGGAGCAGTGACAGGTACAGCAACAACAGGTCAGCCAGTAGAATTGTCACAGAGCAACACTGCAAATTTGAACACTGATGAATTAACAAAGTCAATGGAAGATATGAACATTCAGGCCATAGAGCTTCACAAAGCAAAGGAACAATTGGCCACTCTATAACATAAATATGATCTTTCAGAAATGAGTGTTGCTGATAAAACAAGAGAAGTGAACAAATTAGAAAAAAGAGTCAAAGCATTGGAAAAGGATCTCACATTGGAGAAAACTTTAAAAGAAATAAATGATATTCTTTGGGATAATATCATTCAATCAATAAAGGATGTTTGGCCCTCAATTCAGATAATGGATGAACAGAATAACTTAGTTAAATTGGCTCTGGATGAGATTGAGAGATCAAGAGAAGAGTTGGGAAATATGCCAGAAGAGGCCAATAGACTTATACATTTTTTGAATACTCACACTAAGAATCAACTTGCAGAAATTAGTATTCAGGAAAGGACCGGAACAATTCTGGAAATAAAGAAAGTTTTTACTAAAAGAAATCTGGTACAGAATTTAGAACAAAGGTGCTCAGATATGCAAGAAGAAATCATTGCCTTCAGAGAAAGATTGAATATTTTGTTAAATAGAGGATTGCCCGGTCCTATAGTTGCAGAAGATAAGCTAATGGACCTTGATAGTTATGTTGAAAAATTGGACAAATATGCTGATAATCAAGCTAGTTCTTCAACCAGTTCATCAACAGCAGCATTGCCTACAGGGAAAAACCTTCATGACAGATTGGAGAATTTATTTTATCTTGAGCATGAAGTAAATAATTTGTTCCCAAATCAACCTGATTACTTCAGACATACTGAGGCTGATGAAACACTAAGAGAGTTGCAAATGACCAGAGTGCCAGAAGTTCAATGGTGGGAAGAAATGATGGAACTTTTGTAAAAAATTATACTTACATAAATTTTTGCCTATTTACCACAGTATATCATGATAAAAAGGATAAAAGGATGAACAAAGGTCAAAGAGTATCAGAGCAGTTAAAGAGTATCGGTGAAATGAAATAATCAACATAGAATTACTAAAGAGGACAGCAGCAAGCCAAGATATAGGGCCTGCCTCCAGCACATTCTTAAAAGAAGGAAACATCACAACATCAGTTATCATTTTTCTTATCTACGAGACCATCTGTCTATATTGTTGTAATGACTTCATGGACTATTTTACTTCATATAATATATTAAAAACAACGTTTTTTCTCTTGTGAAAAAAAATGATTAATGTTTATCACTCTGCCTTCAAAACTAGCGATGTTGGTCTATGTTGTTGGTTTATTGATATGGTCTGATGGTCTTCCTCACATGATTAGCGTTTTTCTTTGTTCATGGATTTTAGGTACTTTAATTTGTATTTGGAACAATGGACGTCGGTATTCTATCTGTTGCTTTACTATTCTACATACTGCTATTTCACTTTCTTATAGATGCCTCAGGCATATTTGGATGCTTTCTCGGATTGTCGATAATCTCCATGCGGACCGTTACTGGGTTTAATATCAAGTCCCTGTATGTGACATGGGGTATTTTTCTATCACTGTCTGGGGTGGGACTTCCACATTTCTAGATGGATATTTGGGTTCCAATCTTCAGATGTGAAAATATAATGACTTCATGTACTGTTTTACTTCATATAATATATTCAAAACAACGTTTTTTCTCGTGAAAAAAAAAATGATTAATGTTTATCACTCTGCCTTTAAAACTAGCGATGCTGGTCTATGTTGCTGGTTTATTGATATGGTCTCATGGTATTTTTATATTTGGGACATATCTTACTCCTCACATGATTAGCGTTTTCCTCTGTTCAAGGATTTTGGGTACTTTAATTTGTATTTGGAACAATGGACGTCGGTACTCTATCTGTTGTTTTACTATTCTACATACTGCTATTTCACTTTCTTATAGATGCCTTGGGCATATTAATTTGGATGCTTTCTCAGATTATCGATAATCTCCATGTGGACCGTTACTGGGTTTTATATCATGTCCCTGTATGTGACATGGGGTATTTTTCTATCATTGTCTAGGGTGGGACTTCCACTTTTCTGGATGGATATTTGGGTTCAAATCTTTAGATGTGAAAATGTAATGACTTCATGTACTGTTTTACTTCATAAAATATATTCAAAACAACATTTTTCCTCTTTTAAAGTTTCATTTAAAAAAAAAAAAAATTGAACTCTCCGTCGCAATTCCGACGTCCTTTAAGCGTCGGAATTGTGACAGTATACAGACGTCGAAAGTGCGACGTCCAAAACGTCGGACCATATTTCGTCGTAATTGTGACAGTTTACAGACGTCGGAAGCGCGACGTCCAAAACGTCGAACCACATTTCGTCGTAATTGTGACAGTTTACAGAAGTCGGAAGAGCGACGTCAAAAACATCGGACCACATTTCGTCGTAATTGTGACAGTTTACAGAAGTCGGAAGAGCGACGTCAAAAACGTCGGACCACATTTCGTCGTAATTGTGACAGTTTACAGACGTCGGAAGAGCGACGTCAAAAACGTCGGACCACATTTCGTCGTAATTGTGACAGTTTACAGACGTCGGAAGAGCGACGTTTAAAACGTCAGACCGCATGTCGTCGGAAGTGCGACAGGTTTTAAAGGTCGGAAGTGCGACGGATTAGGAGACGTCGGAAGAGTGACGCTTGTTTGGAAGCGACGGAAAAGTGTCGATACTGCGACAATTTTTAGTTGTGTCGGAACTGCGACGGTACGGTAAACCACGGTTTGCCCGCCCGCTAACTGTCGCTCCTGCGACGACAATGTGTCGGAATAGCGACGATTTGGCCGTCGGAATTTCCGCCAAATGTTCTAGTGTGTAAACACTCCATGCTCTTCAATTTCTTCATCCGATGAGTTGAATTCTCAATCAACACAACGTGGTGGGGATATCCATGATGAAAGAGAAAGAAATCAAATAATTTATTACCCTTTCCATCCCTCATCATCTATTGTTTTGCATAAAGACAATTCTTCAAATCAGATTTCTCAGGAAATTAGCCTAATTAATTAATATTCGTATTTTTTATCAGAAGAATCTTTTGAATTGAGTAATATAGTTGTTGAAGATATAAAATCTGATCAAATCACTGAAAAATATGGATTACATCCGATTAGTAGTGGTATTATTGAAATAAATTCTAGTAGTTATCCTCAAGTCGTGCATGATCTGGTTCAATCTTCAAAATGTGATTTTACAATACTTGAAATTTCTGGGACTTGTCAGGGAGTCGAGCCACTTCAAATTCCATTGATGGTTATTTTAGGATCTCATGAATCTGGTAAGCTCCCCAAACAAATTTAGATGTAGTTTCTCTCGCAAAATATTTCTCTTTGCATGGTTTCAATGCATGTAAATTACTTCTTGAAAGATGTTTGTTATTGCGGATGTAGTCTTTCGAGCTTTCAAATTTTATTTTTGATCGGATTCATGAATCCTCTTCAGTTGATTCATATTTATGCAAATATATTGTATCAAACTCAGGTTTGGAATGTGCTCTCAGATAATCATGGAATTGTGAAGTTAATCATTTCAAAAATAATCTTTGGACAAAGAAATAATGTCTATCAAATTCATTTGAGAATAGTCAGCTCCTAGTTTTTCTTGTGAATGTTATACGGGTTAATCTATTTCTTCATTGCACCTGAAATCCTCTTGAGTGATTGTGAATGTGTGAGTTTTTGCACGAATCAAATTCTTCTTCGTTCACTATGTCCTAACTAGTATCATGTGTTTGTTGTGTTGACGTTCCTTTTAAATTATTTTTATGATTACGTTGCTTGTACAATTTGTCACTAGTTACAGGAAAATGGTTTTTCACATTCAACGTGTGAGGAAGTTTTTTCTATTTTTCAGAGAATTTGCGGAGCTATTCAAATTGATTTATCTATGCTAAATACTAACTAGGAATATGATTCTTTAATAAACCCATCTGGTCATGATGATTGTCATTCAATATACCATTTTCCCATCAAAAAAACTAATGACATTTGTCCTACATTATTTGATCCTTATGGTTTAACATCTCAATATTTTAGTACTTTTCAAGCAGTTGAGTCACTTCATCCATCGCTGATAGTTATGTTAGACTCACTATTTCGACAAGACCTCTAAATATGATCAGATTCATTTCCCCTCGCAAGATTATCATCTTGATACTGCGCCTTTAATTGAAAATTCAACTCTTCAAGGATTTCAAGGTTTTCAAGAGGATTGTTTCAAATTATACTATCCAATCATTAAATGGTTGGAGAAATCCCACTTGGAAAGCTCTGTCACAAATAATTTTTTTTGATATTTCCTCGTGCTTGCTAAGAAGCGATGCAAATCAATATACATTCGCAAGAAGTTTACAAGGTTTGTGTAATTATGATTTTCACCAAAAAGCTAAGAACATAATCTGGTTAGAGGTAGTGGTTATGACATATCTTTCTACTAACATGCAATATATTCAATTTGTTGTGCAAATTATTCAAGCTCTTATCTTTTTTGTGTCACACATATTTATATCGATTTTAATCGATCGTATCTTTGTGATTGTAGGCCAGGAACAACTACAACGACTTCATTGGAAATTTCATTATACTTGAACCCGACCTTCTAGTTGCTTGGGTTAGGAGTAGGTTTAGATTCATGTTAGTTTCATTTGAACATTCATCCTGCACTCGTTTTCTTTAGTTCCTCTTGTGTTTTCTAAATTTTTTCTTACATCCTCTTATTTTTATCCTCCTATTTTAGTTTCCTTGTGTTTTGTGTTTTTTTGTTTTTTTTAATGAGGTTTTAAATGAAGGGTGTCCTATTGGGGCTTGAAATAAAATGTGGAAAAATAGAAAATAAATTTATGACACTACAACATTTGGCTAACTCTATGTCCTTCTTCCTTGTCTTGGTTACACCTTTTAGTCGATGATGTTTTGTCAAAAAATGTGATCCTTGCATAACGAAATCCTTGTGTCGAACCTTGATCTCCATGTCTATTTTGGAAACCTCATGCCTACACTCGAGTCTTTTGTTTCAATGTTTTCAAGCTGATCCAATCAAGTAGAGAAGGACAAGGGGAAAATATAAACGAGGAAACCAATATCAGAGGTATTATATATGCTTCTTTGAAAGGACAACCTCTTTGGCCCTCAATAAGTCAGGATCCCTATTCTGTCCATGAAATAAATAAGTATCGATGCATAGTCCTATATAAAACAAATAAATAAAGTAGAAAGAAGATAAAGTCTTCTTATGTGGAAAGGTGAAGCAAGAAACTTCGTTGGGGTATTTTCCAGGCTTGTTGGCAATGGAGAAATGTTTTTTTCCCTGAAGTGACTTTGTCAGGGTACTTTCTAGGCATGCTGGAAGCAGAGCAACACAAGAGATGAAAAACCGTACTTTGAAAATATAAAGCTCATGGAAGAACTAGACCCTACACGAAAGAATTGACTAAGGCAGAGAAGATGGAGTTCTACCAATGTGTCACCAATTATTGTTGCTATGACAAAAATCCTCCAAAATTTAACCGACACTTCAATTTTGGAGCGTACTATGGGTCTTGCGATCGGTTGTTCCGTGGTCACTTATTTATCAATCGAAGTCACTTGCTAAAAAATGCTCAGTTCACAACTAATTCATGAGAACATTCTTTTATGCAAGATTGAATACACATAGCACATTCCATTAAGATAATTATTTTACAAATTGCAACCCATGTCAACAATTAGTGTGCACTATCATTGGTAGTCCCTAACTTTTGGTTGTGTTTGTACTTCTATTTTGGCGAGTTTTTAAAATTTTCGCTATTGCACACATTCTCTTTCACGAGTGTCATTTTCATGCTTTTGATTGTCAATTTCAATTTAATTAGTGTCATTTTCATGTTATCTTTTTTCTAGCATGTTTCACTTTCATTGTCGTTCACACTTTTCTCTTCATATAGTAAATGTTGTCTTTTAGCATGTGGAGTATCGCACAATGTATGAAATATGGTTTTAGTGGTTTCAAGGGGTAACATTTATGTAAATGAGTTGGTATTACCATGTAAACATGTATCACACTCATTTCCAAAGTTTCAAGTACTGTTGCATGAGTGTCATCACGATCGTCGCAAAGTGTATCTTTGGTGTCGCACTTGGTGTAGGTCGTTGCAAAGTTGTCGCATTAAGGAAAGGATGTTGTTCATGTGTTCTGAGTGTTCCATGTTGTGTCATCAAGTGGTCTAAGTGTGTGGTAATGTTAAAAATCATGATTTTTCCTATCTTCCTCTCACTAATCCAACACTTAGTCAAATTGGAAAAACTTTTCGAGTGGACCACTCAGCCTCCTTCAGCCATCCTAAACTATGCATTGAGAAGTCTAAACCATCTAGCGGCATATTTATCTCTTGGAAATATGGAATGCGTAGTTTATACCTCCAAAAAATGCACACTTCCCAATATTAGTGCTCAAGCCCAGCCCCTAACCTCCATAACTGTGTAATATTTACCTCCATACAAGCCTGAACTACGTATTACGTAGTCTCAATCCTCAATGCATCAACCTTGATCTCCTGAAATTCACAATTACGTAATCACTTGGCCTCCCTATCCTTCTAGAACTACACAATGGTAAAAATTAGTGCTCAAGCCATTAGTCTGGCTCCTTGAATCCATCAACTACATAGTCATTGGAAATTTCATTTGGAATCCATCAACCTTAGATGTTGTATTTTATTTAACAATCGTTGCTTCCTTGTGAACTATTTCACTGTTTTATCAAGGATTCATTCATATGTATATGCTTGTGTGCCTTTTCCATATTAGTACTATTACTTATCTTTAAAGGGCTCACTTTTCTCTTCCCTTTTGTTAGAAGTACCTTGATATTATCCGTAGTTGAAAATTTCACAAGGCATACTCACTTGATTAGCCGAGATTACATGTGCATTAATATCTTGTGATGAACTTTGTAGCTAAGGAAAATCCATAAGAATGTATGGAAGTCAGGCTGATACCCCATATGGGGCTCCTATACCAAACAATATGAGGTCTAATTGGGAATTCACATCAGGGAGATCCCTTGGTTGACGTATTTCCAACACCCATCAACAATAGAAAATAACCATTGGCCTCCCTAAAGGATCACTTGAGAAATAAGATGTCTGCAAGGTTTTTACCTTGGGTAAACATGTAAAATCCACATTCCATGATCGATATAGCAAATAAAATGCAACCTTGGAGAGAGTCCATTGGGTTATACCGTGGGGAATTAATTAAAATCCACATTCCATTATTGAGATAGAAAAGAAAATGCATTCTTGGAGAGAGTCAACTATGATGTTTGTGGACCCTTCTCGATAACCTCCACTACCATGCATAAATAATATGCTATTTTTATTGATGGTTTCTCAAGAAACTGTCAGATCTTCTTCATGTGAAAGAAGGATGAGCCACTCTCAAAATTTGTAGAATTCAAGGCACTAGTTGAGAAAGTGACTGAGAAGAAGGTGAAGGATCCCAGGAGATAAAATGGAGGTGAGTGTGTTTCAAATGAATTCAAGGATGTTTGTACTAGAGAATGAATTGAAGAGAAATGACACCTCTCACAACCCACAATAGAATGGGGTAGCTTAGAAAAATAAATTGCACATTTTGGGAGTTGTGAGAGAGCTATGCTACATGACCAGGGTCTGCAACAAAATTTTTGGGCAGAGCCATGTAACACAACAACCTACCTGCAAAATCAGAGTCCTACTTAGATTCTTGGTATGATTACACTAGGGGAGGCCTTCTTAGGGAAAAATTTGGATGTGACTCATTTCAAAATTTTTGGAGTCTCTGTTTACTGCCATGTATCAAATGGTTCAAGGAAGAAACTTGAGTTGACATCAGAGTTGCGAGTTTTTGTGGGTTACACTGAAACTCCACACAATTACCGGGTGTACTTAACTTCCCTTAGAATGAAATATATGCAAAGGGATGTAAATTTTGATGAGGAGAAACCAATGAGATGCTCTCTTGAGAGGTAGATTCAAAGCCCACCAAAAGAGGATCTTTTAGCTCCAAAGGAGGGAGCCTCAGGAAGTTGAGGAGCAACTACAAATGGATGAGCAGAGAGGAGGTAGAGTGGAGACATCCACTTAAGAAGAACCATCTAGAGAAGACATAAAAGAACCAGGGAAGCTGAAATAATGGTGCAGGATGCGAGGGATTAGAATGTGGGAGCTCCTTCAAATTTGTGCAGGAAAAGGAGGTCACCTGAGAGGTACACTAGATACATGGCTCGAATGACTGAGCTTGCAGAGACTAAGCCATGCTCTTTTTAGGAATCAGTTGAGCAACCATTTTGGGTTGATGCAATGGTGGAAGAAGGGAAATAAATGGTTGGTTCAAAATGGATCTTAAAAGTTAAGCATGTAGTAGACAGAATCATAGAGAAGTATAAGGCTAGATTTGTGGCCAAAGGATTCTCTCAAGTTTGTGGAATCAACTAGGAGGAAAACTTTTATCCCGTAGAAACATATTCATCCATTCAATAAATTCTTGAACTGGCTACATAGATGGGGTGGAAGAAACACCAGATGGATGTAAAAACATCATTTCTCAATGGTGTTATTGAGGAGGAAGTGTTCATAGAGAAACCATAAGGTTTTGAAAATTTTGATCAGGAGTCTCATGTGTGCATACTCAGGTGAGTATTGTACGGTCTTAAACAAGCACCCTAATCTTGGTACACTCAGATTAATAATTATCTCACTAGATTGGGCTTCACCAAAAGTCAAGTAGATGCAGCCGTTTATGATATTTTGGTGCAAGGTAAATTGATCTTCATTTATTTATACATTGATGATTTAATATTGATATGTGTTGAGCAGGTGATTAGCTCTTGCAAGGAGGACATTACAAGGGAATTCGAGATGAAAGACATGGGTCTCATGCACTAATTCCTTGGGTTGGAAGTAAGCGAAGGTGATAGGGAATTGTTTGTGTATCAAGGAAAGTATGCCATCGAGGTTCTGCATATATTTTGCATGGGGAGTTGTAATCTCATGAAGACACCTCTAGCGACCAACTAGAGGAAAGAGAATGCAATTTTAGGTGAAGAGGTTGAAGCTACCATTTACCAACAACTAGTGATTTCACTGATGTATATTTTGAACACATGACCAAATATGTGTTATGAATTTAACCAACTGAGCCAAGCTATGGTTAGGCCAACCAAATTGTATTGGAAGGCCACAAATCATGTTAATGGTACCTCAGAGGCCCTATCCAGTATGTATTATGGTACAGATGGATAGAGGGAGTGAAGAAGCATGACTTCACAGATGTAGATTGGGCAGCAAGTCCATCCTACGAAAATAATACATCATGTGAAATTTTCAGTGTTGGGTCCACAACAATTTCCCAGTACAACAGGAAGTAGACGTCTGTGGCACTCATCTTAGCAGAATATGAATATGTGGTTATAATTAAAGTAGCGTGTGAGGCAGTCTGGATGAAAAATATACTTGTGGGACTTTTTGGTTAGGATATGGATCCAACTATGGTCTATTGTGATAATCAAAGTTTCATTAAGCTCTTTGAGAATATGGAATTTCATGATTGATAATGTTGCTACAATACATTCTGATTAAGGAACAAGATGTTGGCATATTGAAAAAGGGGTGGTTGATAATCCCTTTCTTGCTAAGAGGGAGTGTTAAGAAGTGTAGAAAGAATGGGTCAATTTGACTTACCTTGGTCAAATTGAGAAAATTCAAAATTTCCACATCAACAGACAACTTGGAGGAAGTTAACTACGGTGACATGGATTTTTTCACTCAGTTAGCTCAGTAAATTTGATTTAGTTGTCTTGGAGTTCAGTTCACATGTTTTAATTTATAATTTATAACAATAAAGTTCAGTTATTTCTAGTTGTACTCAGTTAAACGTATTCTAACAGTTAATATAACTAGTTGGAGATCAGTTTTGGCAGTGGGACAACATTATAACTCAGAGATCATCCAATTAACTGATCAATAAAAAAAAATAGCTCATGCATGCAAGGAAAATTCAGTTGTGGTGTAGATTCAAAGGCAGTCTAACTTCAGTTGTAAAATAGTGTTGAGAGTACAACCATTGCATGCAATCAATGATCAATCCTTGGGAATTGCGTAATCAATTTGGAGGAAATTCCTAAAGAATATGGGTTAATTTACTTACTATTTGCATAAGGAAATAGAGGCATTTTTCAACAAATGATTGGCTTATTGTTGGATAGAGCTTGTTCATTGAGCAGGATAACAATTATTCTTTTGCAGGTTGAGCTCAAAGATGGATCTAGCAATTGTAATAGTTTCCCAATTCATTGATTAATGCAAACAATATTGAGGGGTTTTTCCTAGTTGGTTTCCTCTGGAATTCACTGTGTATTTTTGGTTTTTATTATTAAATTTCTATGCATGTTGTTCTAAAAGGCGAATTTCATTCTGAAAATTAGTAGAGTAGAATTCTGTCTCATGATTTTCAATTATAATTCTTGAGCAACTTCAATTTCTATCAAATTTCTACATGGTATCAGAGCAGGGTTCACATTAGAAAAATTTCCTCATGAGGTTTGAATTTGTAGCTTCAGTGTGGTAGGATTTCATAAGATTTTGGAGAATGGCCTTCAATTGACTAAGATTAGAGTATGCCTTGGAAGGTAGCTCAAATTTCATTGCCTAGAAGGATCACATGGAGGCAATGCTTGATGACACTGGATTGCTAGATTATGTTAAGAAGACATTTCAAAACCAGGATCAACTGATGCCTAGAACCTAGCCCAATGGAATAAATATGTAGCCAAGGTGAGGACAGTAATCATGGAGGGAGTGAGGGACCACATTGTCTCAAATATCCATGGAAAAGAGACACCATTTGCTATGTGGAATGCATTGATTGTGTAATATTCCTAAATTAGCATGCAACTAATTGGAATATTAAAATCTCATTTTTCTTCTTAATTATAAGAATAAGAGTGTAGGGAGACCCCTAAATCTCCTTAGTAGGAATAAAACCACTCCAAATGTGAATGGAGGGCATCAAAAGAGCTGGGTAAAGCTCCCCTATGTGTGAACAAGGGAAGAAGCATGTGGACTGGGTCAACTTTGACCAAATCAACAATGCTGGTATGGAAGTTGTGGGCATTCAATGAGGGACAATGCAATTTTGGAGGGAGATACTTTTCATGGAAGTAGTGCCTTTAATGAGTGGGGACAAGTGTGAGGAAGCTCACAAAGAATATAAGGAAGAGGATGGCAGCCATTGTGATCATGTTTTATATTATTATTTGATTGTGGTCTGTTAAGACTTTGATCTCTCTTAAACTGTTTAGCTAAGATTGCAGTGCTGTTTAGCACAAGGGTGTTCCCCAGTAGGAATCCCACCTCTATCCTTGAGGAGCCTAAAAGGAAGATCATTTGTACTACATTTCCACATTCTAACATTTGGCCAAGCTACAAATTTCTTCTACAGTTCAGATTCTATTTAGATATCTGCTGAGTTGCAGGGTGCAACAGTGGAGGATTTATTTTGATCATTTCTGAGCTTTTATTCAGTGGAGGAAGCCTTTTGTCCATTGGGAGATCAGTAAAGAAGGTCCTTGTGATTCATTTCATATTTTGGCATCAGGCCAAGGCAACATCATCCCCTACAACGTAGTTCCAGTCCATGACTCCGTTAGTTTAGTGAGTTGTTGTAGGGGTAAGTTCAATGGTCCATTTGGAGTGTTTGCTTTCCATTGAAGTGATCAACCATTCATTGAGAGAGTCTTTTGGAGGAGTTATTTCAGATCTACATCAGATTCAGTCACCTCCTTCTACGTTCTTCACTTGCAGTGAATCTTTAGCTCTAGGGCTTTAGATCCACCATTTATATTTTGTGCATTTCTGGAAACCCTTCCTAGGTTGTCTTGGAAAAGTGTATGAGAGCATAGATCTCCATTTTTAGCCTTGTATGAGAATTACATTATCAGATCCATTTATATATTTTTTCCAATTGTAGTATTAGACACTAAACTGTGTTGTACTTGCTTCAATATTCTTGTGTAGTAGTGTATTACATGTTTTGGGTGCTTTTGGCCATTGGAGGCTTCTTTTGCCTATATTGAGGGGTTTGATCCCCAAGATATTGTACTTATTTATTTCTGTTATACATAATACCATGGATCTATCATTTGGCTCATATTTAATGTGTTAACATTTGCTGCTATTCCCATTATTGTGATCTATATTGCTACTTTTCCCATTTGGGAATATTACAGATTGAGCTATTCTAAAATAGAAGTGGCCATAGATAATTGGCCATGAAATAAAAAATTCAAAACACTATGATGAAGAAGAATGATACTATTCTGTTGTATCTCTCCAAATATACACAATTTCAGGATGATCTTGGAGGGATTGGTATGAATGTTGAAAAATATGAAGTTGTGAGCCTAGCTCTTCTAAGCCCTCCAAAATATTACCATAGCTACTAGGAATCGATGAATGGGAGGGA
Source organism: Pinus albicaulis (assembly GCA_034641835.2). Taxonomy (NCBI): domain Eukaryota; kingdom Viridiplantae; phylum Streptophyta; class Pinopsida; order Pinales; family Pinaceae; genus Pinus; species Pinus albicaulis. The sequence goes on along the minus strand of CM076583.1, from coordinate 1,219,334,001 downwards.
TAAATTAATGAATTGGGAATTCTTATGGTCTGATTTGGTACAAGAAGAAATTAGGCAAAGTACTAGAGATGGAGTTTCATCTAAGGGAGAGGATGCATAAAATGTTGCATTGGTTGAGAAGGGAAAAAAGAGAAAAGAGAATAAATATCAAACCAAACCAGATTCCAGCCAAGGGGGCAAGAAGATATACTTTTCCAAATTAAAATTCTTCAATTGTCATGCAATCGAGCACTATACTACAAATTTTACACACAAAAATTATAGCAAGAATAACTAAGGAGGAGCAGCAGGTGAAGCATTGGCTTCATAGTTCGAGTTAGACTTCACCCCGATCACATGCATGGATAACACTATGATGGGGAGTGTGTGGTACTTGGACTCAGGTTCCTCATTCCACATGATAAGGTGTAGGGAGATTTTTAGTGACCTAGAGGAGAAATATCTCCAGATGCAAATTGATATTGGGGATGATGGAAGATATGGTTCTCACTGGATTGGTACACTAACCTTTAAGAGGGAGTTGAGATCCCATCTTCCTCTCAAATATCCCATGTTTGTATCAATCCTGAAGAAGAACCTCATTTCTGCAACAATATTGGAAGACCATGGATATGATGTAATATTCAGTAAAGGGAAATCCTTTCTGATACACATTTCCATTGGGCAGGTGAATAAGATCATGGTTCGTGTGAAGAAAATGTACAAAATTGATGTCGAATATTGTGAAAAATTAAGTTTTAAGGCAACGAAAGTGTAGCGTCAAGATGTTGGTGAACTCTAGCATAGAATACTTGGTCATTTGCACCATGGCACCCTTAAAATTATGCATCAAATAACCACTAGACTTCCGTTGACGGTTGAAAATGACTCGCCAACAGTGAGGGGATCTCCTCGATGTAGAATCCCAATTAGACTCTACACTATTTTTTTTGGGGATCCCATCTGGTATGTAGGACCGATTGCCATCAAATTAGGAAAATAAATGCTTTTTCTTAGACAAAGAGAAGACTTGCTAAGATGGAGAATGCACAGATGTTGAACAAATAAAAGTCAGTGATTAATGAATGCCCTGTGAAACATAATACCATGAATATCAAAGAAGAATTTAAAGCATGAAACTCAAGAAAAGTATTGTTAGCAAAACTTCACTAAGATCATACTCATAGTAAGTGTTATCACAAAATCTGACCCTGATAGGTTTCTCATCAAGTAGACTCTGAGTAACTCTTTCGAACCAATCTTTTAGCTAAGGCTTAGCCTCCTCAGCCTGAGAGGGCTCTCTCAAGGGTTAATGATATGGGATATAGATAGATGGCTAACTCTATTATTTGTGTATTGGTTCAGGCTGAGAAGATGAATGTTTTCTACCATTGGGATATGGAGTCAGTGATAGGGATAAATATGACAAAGGCTTTCCTTGTGGAAGCTGAGGCTTGTATATAATTCAAATAAAGAATAACACATTCAGGAAAATCCCAATAACTTGAGGTTCAAAGGAAGTCATAGCATGTGGTACATGAATTCTGAGTAATGATACATCAAGGTATTGAAAGAAAAACTACTGAAAGGGATTTTACCATAGCTAAATATTTAAAGGAAGTCAAACATGATCAGTCATGAATTATGAGTAATAAGCACTTAAACTATGGAAGAAAAACATTTCAAATGATAGGACATAAACTCATTGAAATACACTAAGAATCTCAGGTGAAAGGAAAGTGGTATTGTTACTGTATATATCAGTCAATCCAAAGCTTTACAAAGTGGTATGCTTAGATAACATTTTCCAACCTGTAGGTTGAAGCTAACATCAGAATGTATACATTGGGAATTATGGAGTCAAAATAGTCTTCAACAAAACATCATAATCAGCTAAACATGGAAGTCAAGGCACTTGGAGTTTAGGTTTATAAGTGAAACAGTAACACATTGAATAAACACAATCTACAAGCATGTGAAGGAAGTTAGAGCATTATCCAATGAATTATAAGTAACACATGCTCATACCACTAAAAATAGGTAATTAAAAAAGGCCATAGAAATATCAAACACATAAACCCCTTGTGAATCTTGAGTAGTAAAACCAATCTCTGTATTAAGTTGAAACAACACACAGTCTGCTTACAATATGCACCAGTTTTGCCAAAAAGTCTCCAACCCCTATATAATTCGACCTCTTGATCATTTATAGATGATTTACCATATAGGATAAGTTTATCCTCCATTAGACACCTCGAATTCCTACCTATGACACCTATCCTAACCATATAACATGGTATTTATTACATAAGACAACTGCAAACCTAAAACATAGTCCTATTAAAAATAGGACTAAAACTATTTAAATATGCTCCTAACAAATTTATCTAATAATTATTACATGTTTTTCCATTTGCAATCCCATGATTTTGAATTTTGATGCTGCCTCCACCTTTGATGTAATCCTAATGATGATGACCCAAAATTTCCTAAAAATCAGGAGACAGATTTCCTATTTTTTCCATGAAAATTAGGTCCTGGGACAGAGCCTTTATCTTTTCATCCATGATGTCTTGAACAAAACCCTCTCTTGTTTTTTTTAAATACCTCTCCTACTTCCCAGAAACTGTCTTTGAACAACCTGTGTAAAACCGAAAAATTTTGATTTCTGAAAAATATGGCTTCAAAGAAAGCCTTTTATCTCCCAACTGGTACCACTTGTGAGAAAAGTGATATATATTATTTTAGTTGGAGATTTTATGAAGATAAACCTCCTTTAGAATTCCAAAATACGTTTTCTTGTGGCCAGAAAGTGACCTTGAAGTGAACTACTAAAACCAGAAAGCAGAGTTTTTCTCTCAATGACTTTCAGCAGTTTCATAGCGCAAATTGAGTCGTCAATTTCTCCCACCTCATAATGGATTTGAAGAAATTGAGAGAGGTTTTTGTATTTAATTAGGTTAGGAAGAAAACCCTCTTTCATTTTTCAAAAAAAAAAATTGAGTTGCTCAGGAACCCCTTTGGAATTTGACTACTAAAACTAGAAAAATAGAGTTTTTGATGAAAAAAAGGCTTCTTCAGTGATTTCATAACGCACTACAAAAATAGCAGCGTTTTCGTAGCGCAAAACTGGTTTTTTACACTGGCTGCGCTACGAAAATGTGGTTTCGTGGCTTATTGCAAAAACCTTTTTCATAAGTTAAAAAACCTAACTTCCAAATGGATGATGGGACCTTTAAACCATGAAATGAGACTTCTAAACTTAATTTGGAAATGGAAATGATAAATTTGAGACTTCAACCCTATCACTTACCCAATTCATAAATGAAATGACTCAAGACCTACTTGGCACCATGACTAAAACAAGGTAAAATTTCAGAGTTTATTGATCATGGAGTGGATCTATGACCTTTAAAACTTATAGAACTATGACCTACCCTTTACCAAGACTTAAAATGACTTTTAGACCTCCTTGAAATCATGACCAAAAGCAGAGTTGACACAATGATGTTTTGAGAATTTTTGGGTGATAACAGTAAGATTCACTTAAACATACAAGAAACAATTCGCGATGGCTAAGTTTTTCATTTATCATCTATGCACATCCCAATAAAGATTTAAAACACATATCAAAAACGCAGTTCATCAACATATCTTTAAGTTAGAACATCATATACTATCCACGTGTTGGCAAGGAAACTAAAAACACACGGAAATACATGAGTAGAAATGTGCACCAATATTTAAAGGAAGAATTCATTCATTCAAAGGGAACATATTCATATCATAACCACATAGGAGACTTTTGTGTGATTCAATAGTGAGATCCAAAAAAACACTCCTTTGTATTCATCTAGAAGCATACATTCATTAGGAATAAATTTGTCTCTCTCAAGAGTCCAAAATTCAAAATTCCTCTACAATATTTCCTGAGGTTGTATATATAGGCTGGAGTGACTCTTGGGTTGCCCTTTGACCCTTCGCTTCCTTGACTGTTGGGGTGACTTGTGACCTTGGTCTTCTACGGCCTAAGGTCCTTTGCGACCTGAGGTCATTTGCGACTTGCAACTTCAGGCAAGTACCTGGGGAAATTGCGACCTTGTGAGATTTGCGACCTATGTGCTGTCTCTTTCTTTGGAGGGTTCTTGTACTACACAAAAAAGATATTATTGTTGACATCTTAGTTCTAAGTGAGCAGTCTCGTGATTGATAAGGCTGGCGTATCTACTTGTGGCTACTCCTTGAGGTAAGTCTGCCATGCTTGGTAATCATAAGCTATCAGGGCTAGTTGAGGCATGTCTTCCCTGAGTTTTTGAAAGCATTCCGGTGTGCCAGGGACTAGCATGTGCTTATTTGTGCTGACCTGATTAGATAATGAGGCCAGCTTCGTATAGATTTTTGCTGGCTCCACAACGTATTGTGTAATGTTTTCTTTGGGTGCTTGAAGATATTTTGAGCCGAATGCCTGTTTGATTGGTTCAATAAATGTCTAGATCCCCTGCAGCACCTCCTACACACTTTTCTGATCTATCAATGTACCCATGGAGGCTATACGATGGAATCCAACCATTGAGTCGATGTCGCTGATGAGGTGTTCATAGGTGGACAAGACCTTGTCCACGTCCTTGGTGAGCTTGTCGCCGGATTGTAACTTCATGCACATCTACAATTTATCATTTTGAGTGCTGATCAAATCCATATTTGGGAGCGTATCCGGGGCCTATGGGTATTTCTCACACCAGTCCAACATGTTATCGAGCATTGTGGAGGCTTCCTTTAACTGGGCCAATTTATTCTTTATGTCTGCTTAGATTCCTGCCAAGGGCGTGATAGTTTGCCACATCATCATCATTTCCTCATAAAACTGTACCATAGTTATGCTTAGGATATCCATCTCACTTTGAATAGCAGTTTTTAGTCCACCTGTGTGAGTGAGTGTCAATTGAAGTGCTTGATTTTCTTACTTAGGGCTCTTTCTGTTCTTCTGCTTGGGAAACCTTCTGCTCAACTACATGGAGCTTGTTTTGCAACTCCATGATCTATCTCCTCATCCTGCCAACATTTTATTCCATTGCTGCTAAGAAGGTGGTCCCATATGAAGCTATCATTATAGGATTTTTCCTGGTCTCTAGAACTATGTATTTTTCTGTTGTGACTGTTAAAGTCTTAACTAGTTTCCGGGCAAGGCATTTCATCCTTTCTTGCCCAATCTTGTGGGTGAGATGATCGTATGAAAAAATGATCAGGTCCAGTACTTCATCCTCCTGCTCCTCTGAAATACCTAAATCTGAGAGGGGTAGGTGCCCACCTATCATAGGAGAAACTGGGGGAATTTCAAGCGGGGGAAAATCTGTTTCTCTACCAAGCTGCAATGGCTGTGATTCAATTTCCTCTGCTCCTTTGCTTGCTTCCTCTTGATATTTTTGGGTTTCTTCCTCTATCCTGTTTATTTCTGCTTCTTCTCTTTGTTTCTTCCTGTCTTCTTCTTTATCCTACTCTTGTTTCCTTTTATCTTCTTCCTCTCTCTTTTTCTATTCCTCTTCATTTTCTCTCGCCTCTTCCTCTTTCTTTCTACGTGCTTCCTCAACCTGCTTCTTTCTCTACTATTCCTTCTGTTCCTTCTTTCACTATTCTTCTTCTTATTGCCTCAGGCTCTCTTTCTTTTGTTTTTGGGCTAGTGCATATTTTTTTCTCTTGAGCTCTTCCTCCCTTTTCTATATGAGTTCTATATTTTTCCTTTCCAGGGCGATATTTCGTCGTTCCAAGGTTTCTTCATCCCCTTCTTCCTCCAGATATTTTATGGGATCATTGCTCGTGGTATTCTTTGGTTTCTTGGCTTAGGAGGAAGAAGCCTCTCCTGTCTATGTTTTCTCTTCATGGCGGAGGCTATGTCTTGTAAACTCAAGTCATCTTGAGATTGTCCTTCTCGTTCTCCTCCCACTAAGCTCTTCTCCGGGGCCTAACTTCCTGTGTGCATAATACCAATTCCTTACATTGTCCTCTAGAGTTTTCTCAGTGTGTTGGTAGGACCAATTAAACTTGGCCTATTTGTAGTGTGCTCACACAATCCTTTTCGGGTCGTAGGATCAGGAATCTAAGGGTATGAATCGAAACCCTTTCATCTGCTAGGCCTTAGCTTCTACCTCTTTGAAATATTTAACTGTATAAGATCCGATGGTGAGTGGGAGGGCACACTGTGATTTCTTCTTTCCCTTGATTAATTTCTTAGATAAACCACTTGACATATGGTGAAAACCTGCTTGGAGTAGCAGCTTGTTGGTGACAAATCTTGGAAATGCACGGGGTAGCTTGAAGGACCCGAAAACTCTGATGATGGTGCATTCCTGTATGGGGAACCAATGTTCCACCTTAATGACTGTGTCCATGTCTCTATTGGACATAAAAGGTGGGGCCTCCCTGAATAGTAGTTGGTAGAGTGTAGTGACAAAGTTTTCAGATATAATATCGACGCCTTGTTTGTATCTGGATTCCTAGAAAATATTCAAATATTTGTGGATTAGGCATCTAGATTTTTGGTCCCAGTTATAAGACCATTGGTTAAAGCAACATCACGAACAAACAAAATCCAATAGATATGAGGTCATGTGGAATTCATATGCTAACCCCTCCTCAAGAACCTTTTCTGTTGATATGTTTGCCCTCAAAGCCGATATTAACAAGTGGGCCAAATTGAAATGCATCCCACGGGTGGCAACCTCATGCATTAAGGGGACCCATGCTCCATTGAAGGTGCTAGAATCTGCTCTTCCAAACATCCAACAAATCATAGCTGCAATGAGATTATATACCTTCTTGAGGCCTTCCGTCTTGTACTCCTGGTCTTTCTTCCTGTTGAACTTCTCTGGATCGTCCCACCAGTTATTTAAAGTATCCAAAACTTGAACATTGTGCATCGCTACCCACTAGGTATTGAAGGACTCTTCCTTGTCTGACAGTGAATAATACACATTGGCATCTATGGCGGCTATGTTGGAAAAAGCTGCCCTGGTGTGATCCCTTATGACCCAATGCTTGGAATTTGTGTTCTGCATAATCCAGTTGATGACCTCTGCGCATGTGAATATTGGGAGGTGCACTGCGACATAGTGCAGTTTATACCTCTTAACATTTAGGTACACTTGGCAGTCTTCTAGGTCCTCTAGGAACTCTTGGATTTCAAATTCCTAGTAGATGTCATACCAAGATATTTTGGAACTCTTGACAAATATGCAAGCTGTGTCTCTATAGATGGGAGTCAGCACTGGACATAAATCACTCTCTAAAACATCAATATCCTGTAGAAATTTGAATAATAACTGAATTATTCACTGAGATTATCCTGATTACACACTATTTAAGCTTCATTCATAATACATAACCTCTTCTACAATTGATCATCAATATGCGGAAATAGAAGCAATCGCATGCGCACATTAAAACATATTCAAGCACACATATAACACAGTATGTAATGGGGAAAGCATACAACTGAAAACCCCCAAATATCTGTATATTATAATGATAGAGAACATGTAACAGTACATAGCACAAATCTCTCACAGCTCTCAGCACTATCTCACATGCTACACACAAACTAGCACGGAAGGTGAACAAGTCACAGGTTCAAATATCCTCCACAAGTCTGCCTACCTCTACTGCGCAATACAAGATGAATAACGATTGGATCCAAGTTCGAATCCCACTAGCTTGTACTGCACAATCCTCATTGGAAATCTCAATCAATGTGTGTGCAAATCTCATGCACAGCTATAGTCACAACTGATAGTCGACTCACCCTTTCACCCACCTCTAACACTGGTCTCCACTGAACTGTCCATGCATTGTAGTTAATTGATGTGTTCTTTAGTTGATTTATGAGTTAATAATTAGTGAATTAATTAATAATTAATTCACACCACTCATCACTAGTGTATTTATCAGTTAGACTAAATACAACTAGTTCAACTAAGTTAAACCGAACACAACTCCACCAACTGTCTCATCAACTCCACCAAACTCTGCCACATGAGTTCTAACTGAAGTCAACCATGCGATAGCTCAACTAACCCATAGGAAAAGCGTATTTCCTTCTGTCAGCTGCATGTTCCACATCCAAGCATCAAACTGAAGTGCTCCAAGAGGATAAGATAATGTTTATAGTCCAAATATTATTAAGGGTTAATAATATTCGACTGTTCTATTTTTAGACTAGCAGTCTAAAAATAGATTCCGCCCAATGTCTAAAAATAGAGGTCCATATATTTTTACCAACTTGACCAATCATCCATAAATAGCATCCTGCAACTCATAGACCATGATCCATATGTCTAAAAATAGACATAGTCTAAAAATAGACTTTGCGCCAAAAATAGCCTGCGGGCCCACTTAATGAAGGTGACTTCTTTTCACTAAGCTCCATCATCTTGTTTCATTTTCAACACTCCCTCTCAACAAGATATGGATTATCTGCAACCCCTATCCTACCTCTGTGGTATTCGAATTTTCTCCTGGTGAGCGCCTTCGTCAAGATATCAGCATCCTGATCCTCTGTGGGAATATATGAAAGTAACATGATTCTCCGCTGCACACAATCTCTGATATGATGGTACCTGATGTTGATGTGTTTGGATCTATCATGAAATACTGGATTAGCCGAGAGTTTAATGCAACTCTGGTTATCACAATAAATCACAGTAGGCTCCAAGTGTGACCCGAACAACCCAACCAGGATCTTCCTCATCCATATGGCCTCACATGCAGCCAAGCTTGCTGCCATATACTCAGCCTCTGCTGAACTGAGTGCCACGGATCTCTGCTTCCTGCTGTACCAAGAAACTGCTGTCGACCCGATACTGAAGATCCCTCCAGATGTGCTCTTTCTGTCCGTTGGGCTCCCTGCCCAATCTGCATCCGTGAAGCCACACAGCTTCACCTCATCCTCTTGTCTGTACCACAAACCATATCTCGATGTGCCTCTAAGATAACGCAATACATGCTTGCCTGCCTTCCAGAAGAGCTTGGTAGGCTTAACCATAGCTTGTGAAAGCTGGTTAACAGCATAGCATATATCGGGTCGTGTATTGACCAAATACATAAGCGACCCCACCAACTGTCGATAAACAGTGGCATCCACTACCTCCGCCGAAGTAGCATCCTCCTTCCTCCAACCTCCAGGAAGAGGAGTATCAACAGGCTTGCAGCCATGCATTTTGAACTTCTCCAGTATCTCCCGGGCATACTTACCCTGAGAAACAAACAGTCCATCACTGCGCTGCCAAATTTCCAATCCCAGGAAATAATGAAGGAGGCCCAAGTCCTTCATCTCAAACTCTCTAGCAAGATCCTCCTTGCATGAAAGTATCAACATCTCATCACCCATCAAAATCAGATCATCTACATACAGTACAATGATCAGCAACTTCCCCTCCACCACAATCTGGTACAGGTTAGGATCCGCCTCACTCTTGGAGAATCCAAGTCCGGTGAAATAACTGTCTATCCGTGTGTACCAAGCACGAGGTGATTGCTTCAACCCATACAGTTCTCTCTTGAGTCTGCACACATGTGACTCACTGCTGAAGATCTTGAAACCTTCGGGCTGCTCTATGTACACCTCCTCCTCAATGAATCCGTTGAGGAATGTGGTCTTCACATCCATGCGGGGATGTTGCCACCCCATCTGTCTTTGGAAAGCTAGGATCGTCGTATGGAATAATACCTTGCGACGGGTGCAAAGGTTTCTTCATAGTCGATCCCCTCGATCTGTGAGAAGCCACGGGCAACAAATCTTCCCTTTTTCTTCTCGATGCTCCCATCAGCAGCGTGCCTCACTTGGTAGATCCATCTCAAACCTACCACTGATTTCCCTTCCGACCTTGGGACAATCTCCCATGCACTGTTTCTGACAATCGAATCATACTCTTCCACCATGGCATCTACCCATGCGGGGTCCTCCACAGCTTCCTCGAAAGAGGATGGCTCTGTCACGACACATTTTCTCACAAGAGCAATGTATCTAGTGTACCAGTCCGGTGACTATCTCTGTCTGCGTTGTGCTGTAGGTGGTCCTACAATCTTCTCTGCATCTTGAGCCAGGCGCTCAGCTTCTGTAGTGCGCTTGCGCCCTCTGATGGTTGGCGCTGCATGAGTGGTCTCTTCCACTCCATGAAACTCATCTTGTGGCTGATACACATCCTAAGAATCATCCTTAGGAACTAATAGCTCCTCATCTGCATGCAAGTGTGGCTCCCTCTCAAGCGAACACTGCATGGCTTTCTCCTCCTGAAATTTGATATCCTGTCGCACAACAGTCTTGCGACTGTCTGGAAAATATACATGATAGTTATGGGGTGTATTAGTGTACCCCACAAATATCCCAACCTCTGCGGTCGGCTCCAGCTTCTTCCTGGCATCCTTCATCACATGCATGTAGACAAGTGAACCAAAAAACCTCAAATGGGAAATATCAGGCCTCTTGCTAGAAAATGCCTCCTCCGGTGTACTCATGCCAAGTATCTTGTGAGGACAACGGTTTTGCACATATACTGCAGTATTTCATGCCTCCGCCCACAAGTGAAGGGGTAGGCCCTGATCATGCAACATCACCCGTGTAGCACCCACGATCGTTCTGTTCTTCCGCTCAGCAACCCCATTCTGCTGTGGGTTATGGGGTGCTATGAGCCCTCTTAGAATCCCTTCTGCACTGCAAAAATCTTTGAATTCGCTAGAGATGAATTCACCACCATTGTCGCTCCTAAGAGCCTTCACATGCTTCCCCGATTCCTTCTCGACCAGCGCCTTGAACTCACAGAACTTTGAGTATGTCTTGCTCTTCTTCTGCATGAAGAAGATCCAGCACTTCCGAGAATAATCATCAACAAAGATCACATAGTAACTGTGCTTTGCTGTCGAAGCTACTGAGAAAGGTCCACACACGTCTGTGTGAATTCTCTCAAGGATATTCATGGCGCGACTATCCTTCTCGTGAAAGGTGGCTTTCACAAATTTTCCCAAGCTACACCCCTTGCATTGATCTGACTGTGCAAGAGTGCCCTTAGGAAGCCCAATAGAAATCTGCTGCAGTATCTTCAAAGCTCCATGGTGAAGGTGGCCCAATCTTTGGTGCCACAGCTCGCCATCATCCCGGCTCACCACTCCTTCCGCCTTGCATGCCATTGCTACGCAGCCATCTACTTGGAGCTGATAAAGGTTCTTGACTCGAACCCCTATCTTTCGGGTTTTTCCAGTTGTCTTACTGCGCGGGAAAGCCTTTCCTTTGCTGAAGACAACATCGTACCCCTTGTCTTCTAACATCGCCACAGAGATCAGATTCTTCTTCAATCCTGGAACATGCATCACATCCTTCAATACGAAGGGTTTACTAGAATCCCTCTTAAAGGAAATGGTATTGATACCGGTCGCACTGTATCTACCATCATCGCCCATCTCGATGTGCACTCCAAGATCTTTCTCATCCAGATCTGAAAACAAATCTTGATCTCCAGTCATGTGAAAAGATGGAACACTGTCCAAGAACCATACTAATTCCATCACACTTGAGACAAAGCATGAGATCAGCAAAAAATCCAGCTCAAACTGCAAGGCTAAGGCCCCTCCAGCTGCAGATCCAGCAGCTTGCTTATTTTTCTTCTTCTGCGGACAATTTGTGGCATAATGTCCGTGCTGGTGACAGTGAAAACACTTCACCTTGGACATGTCCTGCTTCTTTTCTTTCGCACCGGAATGAGAAGCTTTCTTGCTCTTCCCCTTATTTGCTTTGGCAGCCAAAGCACAATTTTCTTCATCAGATGCTTTTGATGAAGATCTATCCCTGGTACTCCGCCTTATCTCCTCTTGCACAAGATCCGACCAAAGTCGCTCCCATCCTGGCAATTTCTCCTGACCATTGACAGAATCCTGATAGGCATGCCAACTCTTTGGAAGACCAAGGAGAGCCAAGCTCACCAATTCCTCATCATCTAAAGCCACCCCCACACTTCCCAGCTCATCCCTGCATTGGATGAACTTTGTGAGATACTTGGGCATAATGTCGCCTTTCTCCATCTTTATGTGTCTGATTTTATCCTTGAGCGCCAACTTCCTCTGGTCGCTCTTGCTTTGGAATAAATCTGTCAATGCTTTCCACATCAAGTATGGAGAAGATTTTCCATGCATGCTGGATACAATGTGATCCTTCACGCCCTCCAACAGAATCCTTCGACATTTTTCCGTCTTCTTTTTCCAAGCCTCAACTTGAGCAGCATCAGTAGGCTTTGGGACCTCAGCTTCTATGAACTCCTTCAACCCGTTATCATCTAATACCGCCTCCATTATTTCCTTCCATGCAACATAATTCGAGCTGCCCTCAAGGGCATACTTCAGTCGCAATCCGTTGAAAGACATTTTGACTTCGACACTAAGAAAACTTCTGCAAATTCGAATTCCAAATCCTGCTGCAAATTCGAATTCCACCAGCTCAAAACTCAACCGCTTCCGATCTGTGAGAACAAAGTATTTCTAGCACAGAGATCGACTGTAGGGGAATTTACTAGATATATCACCTTTTAGAGAAAGGATGGATCCAGAGGCTACCTGGCTCGCTTACAGACTCTGTCTACAGAAATAAATTGTAATCACTGTAATAGATCCGATGATCAATCTAGCTCTGATACCATGTATAAATTTGAATAATAGCTGAATTATTCACCGAGATTATCCTGATTACACACTATTTAAGCTTCATGCATAATACATAACCTCTTCTACAATTGATCATCAATATGCGGAAATAGAAGCAGTCGCATGCGCACATTAAAACATAGTCAAGCACACATATAACACAGTATGTAATGGGGAAAGAATACAGCTGAAAACCCCCAACTATCTGTATATTATAATGATAGAGAACATGTAACAGTACATAGCACAAATCTCTCACATCTCTCAGCACTATCTCACATGCTACACACAAACTAGCACAGAAGATGAACAAGTCACAGGTTCAAATCTCTTCCACAAGTCTGCCTACCTCTACTACACAATCCAAGATGAATAATGATTGGATCCAAGTTCGAATCCCACTAGCTTGTACTGTGCAATCCTCATTGGCAATCTCAATCAATGTGTGTGCAAATCTCATGCACAGATATAGTCACAACTGATAGTAGACTCACCCTTTCACCCACCTCTAACACTGGTCTCCACTGAACTGTCCATGCATTGCAGTTAACTGATGTATTATTTATTTGATTTATGAGTTAATAATTAGTGAATTAATTAATAATTAATTCACACCACTCATCACTAGTGTATTTATCATTTAGACTAAATACAACTAGTTCAACTAAGTTAAACCGAACACAACTCCACCAACTGTCTCATCAACTCCACCAAACTATGCCACATGAGTTCTAACTGAAGTCAACCATGCAATAGCTCAACTAACCCTTAGGAAAAGCGTATTTCCTTCTGTCAGATGCATGTGCCACATCCAAGCATCAAACTGAAGTGCTCCAAGAGGATAAGATAATGTTTATAGTCTAAATATTATTAAGGGTTAATAATATTTAACTGTTCTATTTTTAGCCTGGCAGTCTAAAAATAGATTCCGCCCAATGTCTAAAAATAGAGGTCCATCTATTTTTACCAACTCGATCAATCATCCATAAATAGCATCTTGCAACTCATAGACCATGATCCATATGTCTAAAAATAGACAGTCTAAAAATAGACTTTGCGCCAAAAATAGCCTGCGGGCCCACTTAGTGAAGGCGACTTCTTTTCACTAAGCTCCATCATCTTGTTGCATTTTCAACATATCCAGGCTCTTTTTTCATCTCCGGATCATTGGAGGTGCCATATTGCCTAAGGAAGAGGAGATTGAGACGTAATCAAATTCAACTTCCATGTCACCTGGAATGTTAAGGAAACAATCCCACGATAAGACCGACATCATGGATGCAATAATATGATATTCAGAGTAACCGGTTCAAGCCACCTAATGCCCAAATAGGTCCGGGGTGCCGAGTGACCAACAAGGAGGGTCACACAAGGAAGTTTTTAGGAAAATGCGACCTTTGTTGTTTGCGAAGGTCCAGGATAGGTAGATTTACGACCTGGTGACCTAGTTACGGGGTCACATTGGGGTGAAAATGACAGCTTTGGTGACTTGACGACCTGGCGACTTTGCCGTGGGTTGTGAGGTTGCTAGGTTTCAAGTCTCTAGGTCGTAATTCACTAGGTCGTGTGTCACTAGGTCGCGTTAGGGCTTCCTTGATAGAGCGGGCCGGTGCAGCCTGCATGTGAGAGAGGATAAAAAAGGAGGAAATAGGGACAAAAAAGGCTAAGGAAGCCCCTGAGAGTTGGGGATAGGGAAAAAAATGAGAACAAAGAGGAAACAAAGGGATCTGGGTCAATTTGGGTAAGATTTGGTGACTTGGAGAGAGAGAGAGTTAAAAGGAAAAAAGTGTTGTTTATGGTAAAACACCAGTAGCCGAGGATCAAGAGGGGAATACCTAGTTAGGGTGAGGGTTATTCAATGTAATATGACATACATAATAGTAGAATAAAGTTACTGGCGGTTACAAAAACTTACCCGGATGAAAATGCTCTCCAATTGTGTAACCAAACCACTTTGGAAGCTCCGTTGTGTAGGTCGAAAGCGACCTAAATGACCCTTCTATATATAAAAAGGTCGAACACGTGAGCCTTAATTGTAGTTGCAAGGTCGCAAGTTCACTAGGTCATTGGGTCCCTAAGTCGTGATTTTTGATAACATTTCCACTATTGCGACCTGGCGACCTAGCAACTCAGCGAACTAGGGGTCACAAGGTCCCCAAATGCACTTTCATGAGGAGATCTATGATCTTGCGACCTGACGACCTTGCGACGAATGTGTAGGTCATGAGGTTTCTAAGTCTTGAAGGTCTGAAGTTGAGGGGAAGAGAAACCCTATGACCCTGCGACCTGAAGAGGTTGCTAGGTCACCAACTCGCATATGGTTGAGATTCAGGAGGGTTGTGACCTTGTGACCACACTTAGAAAAGAAAAAGAAACAAAGAGAAAAACTAGATTAAACCATCCATGATACCAAAACCAGCTTTTGACTCAAGAGTAACAGGGAAGGGAGGATGCCCTGAGCCTAAGGTTGATGTCCGAGGGATGATCCAATTATCATGTGTCTCGTCAAAAGTGACAGGGCCTCTGCAATTTTGGACTAGTGCCAAATTTCAGAGGGTAGTTGTAGTGGCTAAAAAAATTGGTGATTCACTAGTAGAACCTAGAATTTCTGCTTGCACTTGATCATGGGGGCAGTGGGGGGGGGCGGGGGGGGGGCTTAGAGTCTTTTCTCCTGCCTTTGTGGGTCCCACTAGCCTTCTTTTTGACCTTCATGGATTGGCTTACCTTGGATGCATTGATTCGGATTGTTACACTACATGTTTCACATCCTTGCAAATTGAAAAAGGGGTCTGAGTAAAAACGTAAGCTTTGTGGGGTTCAGTATAATTTATTTTCCTCTTGTGTTGCTCCACTTCCAGCAAGCCTAAGAGGGCCTCGACGGATTCACTTCCCAGAAATTATAAACATTGCTCTGCTGCCAGTGATCCTGGACAGTACCTTGGCAGAGTCGTCATATCGCCTCTCTATGCATGAAGCCTTTCTCTATCCTTTACCCTTATTTGTTTATGTTCTTATAGCACTTATTTGCATGTGCTCATGGAACCTATTTTTTGTGGAAATTATTTCCTAGGCGGATGAGGGATCTCGACTTATTTTACTTGCAAGAGAGGTTGTTTCTGGCTTTTATTGAGAGACTTTGAGGTTTTCTTGAAAAAAATTTCGCAGGACAAAAGTAGCTCTTTCCCCTTCGTCGATTTGCCTGTATTACCCATCCATTTTCAACAACGATGCCATCCAATGCGCGATATTATCTACTCGCACTAGGATATCTTAATTCAACCGAGTTCCCCACATGACAGTATTCCAACTCCTACTTAGGCCAAGGGGCTTGAGGATTGATTCGTTGCAGGAAGAGATCCAGGTGTAGTTCGATGGTTGAGTAACAACTACATTAACCTTCAAAGCTAAGGCATTGGAGAGAGAAATTTTTGAAACCTTGCTCTAGACAAGCTACTTATTGAACAAAACAAGAAGACAATCAAAATGAAGAAACCATAAATGGAACACAATACATGCAGAAAATGAAAAAAAAACTAAAAAATATGATACGAGGTGAGGAGATAGCCTGAGTTCTTTCAGGTGAAGTAGTGCCTGAGGTCATGACCATTCACCGGGAGAGTTTCAACCCTCCCTCCAAAGGCTTGTAGCTTATACGTGTATTGGCCAATGTTTTCTTTGATCTACAATAGTCCCATCCACAAGGCTTGGAACTTGGTATGCTTCCCCTTGTCCTCATGGGACTTGTCCCATTTGAGGACCAGATCAGCGACTTTTAACTCCTTGTTCCCAGTGAACTTTTTGTCAAACCATCGTTTGATTCAGCTTTGGTGAATGGAAAATTTCTCCCTGGCCTTTAGTCTGTCCTCCTCTAGCTTAAGCAGGGTGTCTATGCGGGACTGCAAGATAGGGAAAGGGGTGCCATGCGATTCTTGGGATAATTGAAGGGCAGGTAGGGAAAGATTAGGAGGGAGGATGGATTCTTTCCATAGACTAGGAATAAGGGAGAAGTCCCAAGAGAAGGTTTGGGCGTGAATGGATCAACGCACAGGGAATTGTTGAGGGCATTGTGCCAGTTTCGTTGTTGGGATAACAAAGTCTTCTTGATGATATGGATTAGTTTCTTATTGGTCGACTTGGCTAGCCCATTCCCTTGTGGGTAATAGTTTGCAGAATGTTTCAAAATGATATCATTTTCTAGAGAGAAATCATACAATATAAATGATGAAAAATGTGTAGCGTTATAAAAAATGAGATAGGTTGGGACATCGAACCTGGTCACGATGTGCTGAGTAATGAAATCTATTACGTCTTGATTGTTGATTTGGCGTAATGGTGTCGCCTCAACCCACATTGTGAAGCATTTCGTGGCTGTAAGGATATATCCGTGCTGCTTTGAGGAGTGTGGTAGTATCTCCCCGATCATGTCCAGACCCCATTTCTGGAATGGTTCCTCCACTTTGATAGACTGTAGCGGAGAAAATGACCGGGTTTCCCTGCCGACATATTTCTGACATGAGGGGAATTTGCGAGCATAGGCATGAGCGTCTCTTAATAGGGTAGGCCAATAGAAACCGGCCTTCATTAAATTATGTGCTGTGGCATCACCTATGTAATTCCCCTTGGTTGTTCCATTGTGCAGCTCCTTTAGGACATATTGTGCATCCTCAAATTCTAAGCAACATAACAAGACGTCGTTGTGATTATTTCTAAATAACTTGCTTGCATCATTTGGTAAGAATCATATTTCAACCTTATGGCCCGCTTCTGTTTTGATGTCAGGGTTGGATCCAAATTCCCCTGACCGAGATATTGCAGAAGGTTCAAGTAACATTATGGAGATACTAATGAGGGTGCCTTATCTATTTGGTACATTTCAATTTCATGTTCCCAACACTCTCCATCATCTCTTTGCATGCTAACAACTTCAGCGACCAACTTGCACAGCCCTTGGCCTTTAACCATATGTGCGAGTTTGAATTCTAAGTCATATTCCTAAAGACATGCCATCAAGTTGCCCAGTGGCTCGCCAAGTTCTTGCTGCATGAATAATGAATGGAACGCTAGGTGAGCGACGAACACTGTTACATGGTTCTTCAAGACATATGGCCTAAAATGCTTTACTACCTTGTATACCGCATATGCTTGTTTGTCAATGTCTAGATAATTAAAATTGACGACTTGCAACCCTTCACTCATGAAATATATGGGTCGTTCATCATGAATATCATGCATTTGGGTAAGGAAAACTGCCAGTGATGATTCCAAGGAAAACGTATACAAGACAAAGCCTTTGTTGAAATGCGAGCTGTAAAGCGTTGGTGCTTCTGCGATGTCCTTCTTGATATTGTTGAAGGCCTCTGTTTGGTCAATTTAATTATCTTAAACTGATTGCATTTAAATTTTCAACCGAAGTTGGTAAACTTGTGAAGTGAAAGTGCACAATATATAATAGAAGCCTCTTTTATTCATTTAGTTTATTGGTGTGATGTGTTAGCCACCTATAAAATTTGTCATATCAAATGGTGGCTAAATCATTTTTGAAGCCTTCAAGAAACAAGTTTCATTGCAAAATTTTTAATTCTTCAAGTCTTGTGAAGATATCATGTCCTTTGATTAATCTTCACTGTTGTTTCCCTCTTAAAATTTGAAAATCTGTTGTTTCTCATGAAGAAAAAGACTGCTAAAAACTCCATTTTTCATCATTTTACTCCTCTTTCCCTTCATCATTAACCTCCTTTTTATCCCCTTTACTCCCATAAAATTCCTCTATTTTTCATTTATTCCCTTATTCCCTTCATAAAACCCCTTTTATAAGGTTTAAAACTCATTTTGAGACCTTACCGAAACCCCCAAATCCATCGAAAAAACCTTGAAAAATTCATAAAAAAATAGTCCTTTAGCCACAGGCCTAAGCCCCTTTGGGCTAAGTCCTAAACCACTTCCCATCTATACAACTTGGTGCTGGAACCAAGCACTAAACCCATAAAGCGCTTATCGCATCAGAAACTTTCGATGGGCGCAAGTATTTTGTTTTATAAAAACTCCCCGATGCCGATTGAATCCTTTGTATGTAAGCCCCGAGCCTTTGCATTCTTTATAAAACCTAGAGCCCACAATCGGGCGCTAAACCTTGTAAATGAACCCATCCCCGATGCATTTTCCTTTGTAAAATCATAAAAACCCTTTTTTCTATGTTATAAAGGAAACCCACCGGTTCAATGTTTTAAATGATAAAGACCATTGATTTGACACTGATCGACGGTAAATAAAGTCTCGCATCAGAGTTTTTGATCGGGTGCATTTGAAAAGCCCATTGCTTTGTCCCGATTCCGATTGGCCCTCTTTTGCATATAAACCCCGATTCCTCCGCTTCTTTTAATAAACCCTTAGGCCTCGAAATCGAGCGCTACGCATAATATAAAACCCCTCCCCGATACAAAAATCCTTTGTATTTCACAAAAAAATCAATTTTCATATATTTCAAAGGGTTCTGCCAGTTCACTTTCTAAACCAATCCTGACCGTTGATCTTAAACCAATCAACGATCGGAAGAATCTTGCATCAGAGATTTCATCGCTCACATTTTAATATTCTATTGCTCCCCCTCCGATTGGCCACCTCCCGATTCAATCCCTGCTATTGATCTGGCCCTCAGATCAATAGTCCACAGCTAATTGCATTGGCGCCCATTTTGTTTTACCCCTGCCAATTGCAAAGCTCTGATTACATCTGGGCCGTCCCTGCAATAAGATCCGACAGTCTAGATCTTTCCTCACCACTTTGGTTAAATTTCATGCACCCTGCTTTATAATTTTTTTCAGCCAAAACTCAGTCGTTGATCTCTGCAGATCAACGACCCATATTAACCGTTTCTCCGCCTCATATATTATTCCATTTAACCCCAGGTTCAATCTCCACCGTTGATTCGTTTCATCTAACAGCCCAGATTAAAACCACCTTCTCCTACCCCCACCTATTATTACCCGCGCATCTTATCAAAATCGCGCTCTCTCCCTGACGGTCAGATATAAGACCCCAGATCTGATGGCAGACACTCCATATCTTGTGATTTTTAGCTCGAACGATAATTCTCAGAAATCACGCGATATAGGTGGTTTTTAAAAGCCACATGGCAGCCTCTGATGCATATCGTGTTCAAAAAGGTGAAACCGCTTTCCTCCCCTTTTGCTGCGTGATACTGTTGGTTTCTCAAGCCGAAACAACTTTCCCCTTTTATATTGTGTTTCATCGAGTTTGCTCCCCGCCGTTGATCTCTGCAGATCAACGGCTCAGATTCAGTCTAGGCATTACATTATCTCCCTCCGCCTACCTCCAAGGGCCTTCGTAGATCAATCTCTGCCATTGATCTCCTCGAGCCAATCTAATCTAACGGCGCACGATCGTTCGGAAACCCCGAATTTCCTTCCAACGCAGATTTTCTCTGCCAAAGGGATTTTCACCCTCTTTCCTTTGTATTTCTTCTATTTTCACAAAAAAGCGGCCCTTCTCCATTATACTTCCCTGGTCTCTCTCGACCATTGATCTTTGCAGGATCGACAAATCTGACTTAAATCTTGCCACCGTTTAAATCAACCGCTCTCCTTTTGGACCTCTGTGATAATTCTCCACCGTTGGATGCTTTCATCCAACAACTGCGCTCCAAACCTAAACCTCCAAATAATTCCGACCCATATATGTAGGATTTTCTAATTTTTCCTGGTTTATGCATGTTTTAAATGTTTTTCAAATGATTTTAAAAGAAAATAAAAGTCGAGGATGACGATCCTCTAGGCTTTCATTCATCAAAGAGTATCCATCTACAGGGTTCAACACCATGTTTTATCGGTGCCTCATGAGCACTGATACCGTTATAAAGCCCCTGCAGCATCGACACATCAACAAGACATAGCAAAGTTCAAATAAATCAAAGAGTATCAATGTTGAAGACCCAACCACATCAGAACTGAAGAATTGAAGGTTGAATCACAGTTTCGGTGGACTACGGCTAAGATCAACAATCAAAAGCCTAATCCACTAAATTAAACACAGTTAAATAATAGAAGACATGATTTAGGCCCAATTACGCCTAACACACAGATCAGAAGCCAATTAGTCCTGTTTTAGGTCAATACAAAAATATCTACCAGACCAGGAATGCCTCCAATGCAACATCAGAGGCTAATTGAATCATCTTAGCTACCTACAACCACCTGTTGCCTCAAAACATTCAAAAGTGGTTGAGTTATTACCAGAATAGAGCATATCTGCCTCAATACAGCCAAGCAGTTATTCCAAGCCAAAGAGACCTATTGCAAAAATATTAGCAGAGTTATTACGACATGACATAGAGCCTTAAAGTCAACAAAATCTTCCTAGCGAGCTTAAAACTTAATGTAAGGAAATTAATACAGAGGAAATATCTAAAATCTTCTCCATTGAGATCCTCAAAGGCCGAGAAGCATTAATTGTATTAATTTAACTTAGAATATCTTTTATCTCATTCGACCTCCTCATTTTCCTATAAAATCTTCTTGAGGAGCTCATTGTAAAGGGTTGGTTGCAGAACTTTGAAATATACTTGTGCTCGAAACTTATACATGTAAATAGTGTTCAAAGGCTCTTGAAGCTCTGTTTGTAATCAAATAAGTTAGGCTGAGAAGTGAAGATGATTTCTGAACTGAAACATTGGACTTGAAGAATGTCACTGGATTGACATCAATATACAAGCTGATTCTTGGGATCCTGGTCTATATCATTGGTTAAGTGCTTCTTTCTGTGTTATTGTTTTCCTTTCATGTATGCCATTTTGTCCATTATTCTCTGATAAAGAACAACAAGCATAGAGTTAGGATTTACTGTTTACAGTACCCTTCTCTGACTGATAAGCTTTATCTCAATGTTTTCCTCCAAATTGTGTATTTAAGAATGATTCAATACAGTTCAAGCAGTTATGAATGATGGCGTTCTCTCGTCCTACTGTTTACTTTAAACATTGTTCTTGAATGTTATTTTCATTATTTTCTTAGTAAGTTCAGACTAGAAAAGTGATGGTGTGCCCTGTTTTCTAACTTCTTTCTCCAAAGGTAGTTCTGAAAGTTTCCCTAAGTGTATGCTAAAAGCAGTCTAGATTTAAAAGTATCTTATCTGATATTAGGCTGCACTTCGTTTTTCTTATCTGTTTTCATCCCTTCTGAAAGTAATTATGTGGATTACTGGATGGTTTTTATATTGAGTTAGCTTTAATACGAACTTGCCCAAAGAAGTCTATGGTTAGCCTTGTCCTTTGGCTAGTTTAAAAAAGTTACTTAAAAGGCTTTTCTTGTTTGGACAGACTGATAAATCTTAGTTGAAATTATTGTCTGTTTCCACCCCTTAAACACTTTTATTGTTCCATTCCATCATTTTATCTCAGAGATCTTGTGATATAGATGACTTGCCCCTTTGTTACACAAAAAATTGTCACCTTGACGTTCTGCTAACTGTATGAGCTCATTATCACTCATACTTCTTCCTTTGCAAGTCTAACACATTAGTTCCTCATGTCAAGCCTTGAAAATCAGAGAAAAGTTCCTAAAAGTCTCCTAAACTTTGGTATCGCACTTTCTCGCTATCTTGCCTGCGGTCCCGCACCTAATGTTAAGCTATCTTGCGTACCTGAACGCACTTTATCTGTGTTAAAGGTGCAGACCCCTGTAAGATAAAAAAGGCGCAAGTAAATTCCAAAAAGCTAAATAAAAGTGAATTCTGGAAGCTTCTAGAATGGATCTTGTGGTGGCAGAACCACTCTTATGAGGTGCATGAATCCCTTACCTTATGGAGCTAACCCCTTGATGTGAGGAGCTTATCCCTTTGAAGGAGGATTCTATCCCTTTATACTTGGAACAGAAAACCTCCTCTTTTCCACTATAAAAAGAGGCATTGGGTAGCCTCAAAGGGTTAAGTTTTTGGAGATTGAGATTTTGGAGATTGAGGATTAGAGTTCAAGATTTTAGAATATTTGAAGTTAAGTGCTGTTGAGATTTAGACTCAGTTAACTAAGACTTTTGTGAGGAGAGATTACATACCTCTATTTGTCTTGGTTGGAGGAGTGCAGAACTTGTCAAAGTAAAGGAGACTCTTGCTTCGGACCTCGGAAAGTCCTGTGCAACATCAAGGCTCAGGTTGTAAGGATTTTCTCCTTTTGAAATTAATACAAATATACTCATTTTTCTCAATAAGCTTTCAATCAATGGTTTATTTCATGGATTCCTTGATCACTATGATAAGCATGGTTTATGATAATTTCTATACAGGTGCTATGTAATATTTTGCTTGTTTGTGACTGCAGGTTTACAAGGAAAACTCCTTCAAGCGCGCGAGGGATAACGACGACTTCAAACAAGCATTGGACAAACAGTAAGTCCTTAACACCTCTATAGAGCTTTTCATAGATCGTATATGCTTAGAGAAAGATTAGTCTATTTGGTTGTTTGTTGCTAGATACTTTTAGTACTAGGGAGATCGGTCTTGTCCGCAAGATGGATTAATCCATACAACAAAGTGGCGACTCCGATGGGGAAAGAAACTTGTTGTTTTTAGTTCTCTTTTATTTTGATTTGAGGAAAAAAAATTTCCTGGTTTTTGATTGATTGATATCTGCCTGGGTAGCTTAGGTTTTCTTTGTTTTTGAAAATTTTGAGATCTTTTAATTTTTCCTGAACTTTTTTCGGGACCACACTTTGTTCTTTTGCACAGTGCGGGTAGTTTCGCACTTTCCTTAAGTTAACATTGCGGGACTGCACCTGTTACTTCTGGAAGCCTGCGGACCCTGTTAAATTTTTTGAAAAACTTTAGATTTCTTTTTTCCAGTTTAGTTTAGATTTAATTTAGGATTCTTAGCATCTACCCAGATCTGTATTTTTCTATCAAAAATCTCTTGTTTCTGAATTTCTTTCAGCAATTCTTCATCTCATCAATCTCCATTAAGTTAATTGGGTGTTTTGAGTCTCTTTTTTGAAAAATTCTTAATTTTATTTCCTTTGGTCATTACTTGGGGGTTTGTCTCAGTCTTTTCACAATTGTGTATGAGTGTTAATCGCCTTTGAGTGTTTTTTTATCTTTGGAGCTCTCACCCGGTTTTCTTGGCTTACACTTGATTGGTTCTTAGATTACATTAGAATCATCTTGTGTTTGAGAATTCTCTTGCATAGATCACATTTGCATAATTAGAATTCTCGTTTTCAGAATATGAATGAAAAATGTGCATTTGCATACTTTTCAAGTGAATTGTACATAGATTACAACTGCATAGTTTACATTCTGAAAAATCAATCGTAGATTTAGATCAATTTTCTTTGATTTAAATTTAGATATTTTTATGCTTGTTTTAAAAACACAAAAATAAAAAATTGTTTTGGGATTGATTTGCATTAGTTTTTCTTGATGAAATTAGTGCATTAAAGAATTTGTTATATTTTCTCTTAGTGATCAATTTTTTGCATTGTTGGAAGTGAATGGAAACTCTCTCCTTACTTTAGTTAGGATTCATCGAATTGAAAATATTTCATTATCATATTCGATTGCATTCAGTTTTGGTTCGGGTCATAACACCATTGGTTTCGTATCCATTTACCCTTTTGAGTAATAACAGCCTAAATAACACAACGCTTAATTAAAATTCATCTAGTAATTTTTACATTTTTAGGGCTCTTTCCACCAATCTAGCTCAGTTTTAGTGCTTTGGAATAGGTTGTAGTTAACTTTCCAAAGAAACAAAAACAAACAGTAGATAAATCTTGCGGTAGGAGATAAATCCAATTGTAATTTGTATAATCTGGGAAGCTTCTCTTAAAGAATTCAATCACGAGATCATGTACGAACCTTTGAGACAATCAATTATGTTTCATTGGGGAAGATATAAGATTTTGCGCACATTACAAACGATAAACCTCGGATTAACCATTGTCGAGGAGCCTGGGGTCACTTGTTGGTAAACCTCGGATTAACCATGTCGAGGAACCTTCAAGGGGATTGAGCTTGGT
The DNA here is from genome assembly GCA_034641835.2 of Pinus albicaulis. Classification (NCBI taxonomy): domain Eukaryota; kingdom Viridiplantae; phylum Streptophyta; class Pinopsida; order Pinales; family Pinaceae; genus Pinus; species Pinus albicaulis. Next base: position 1,219,309,324 of record CM076583.1, on the reverse strand, counting down.
TACTCTACCCTTGCGCGTGGGATCGGATCGTAGACTATTCCCCCAGTTGTATTTGTTACTGTTGGTAACCTTAGTGTCCATAAGCTTAAGATTATTTCCTAAGGTGAAGGTGAAGGAAAGATCTCATTGTACCTGGGGCAGACGTCGACTAGACTCACTTGGACTCTCTGGGGGGTTCTCTTCACTCGAGATGGTTTTGTGAAGAAACTTGTGCCAGTCTGTTTCATTAAGCAGGTTGTTGGGGTAACTGTTCCAACCGCCCTTTCTGTATTAAATTCTACGATGTTGGATTTCATCACCAACTAGTGTTTTTAGTACGGGACGTTACTGTTTGTGTCTGGTTTGACTCCTAGATTTGATAGCACGTGTTAATTTGTTTGTTTTTACTTTTAGAGACCATAGGTGTGAATTGTGGATTTTAATTGTTAGGTGTGAATTGTGAATTGTTAATTTTAGTTTTAAATTGTTAATAAAATTCACTGAAGTTGAATATAATGGCAACTGTTCCCGAATTTACCAACCAAGGAACCCCTCTTAATGAGAATCTTAGTACTTTTCCTTCCTTTGGAAATTTTGGTCCTCCTTATATGGCTACTTTGTCATTACCTGGATTTACAATAGGTTTACCGATATTGTTATTTTCAACTTCGTTGGCCTTGAATACTCCAATTTTTCCACCTCAACCGGATGCTTCACCTTAGCAGAGTTCACCATCTCAACATCACCAACCTTCTGTTGACCCTTTACCTTCTTCACCTAATATTTCTTCCTCCATTTATTCCTCTTCGCTTAGTAAAATCCTTGACGCTATTAACCAGGTGGCTAAGAAGAAGAAGAAAGGGAAGAAGAAGAAGAAGAAGCAAGATAAGAAAGAATTCAACCAACCAACCATGGCTGTAAGTGTTAGTTGTGTTGAGGAAACCTCCAACATGCATCGTAAACCCAAATACCCTTTCAGGCTTTGTAAGGGTGACCACTTCCTTATCAATTGTCCTGGTATTCCTAAGGTCTTAGAAGTATGGTCAGAAAAATCTCATCAACTTTCCGTTGATCCATTAACCAGTGATAGACAGGTTCCTGGGAAAAAGGGTATAGTTAGGTTTAATTGTAAGCTATGCAAAGGGAGTCATCAAACTCACATTTTCCCTCACATGGATGAAGCCTCAAAATTGTTGGAAAACATTACTGTTCCACAACAAGAATTTCCAACTGGTTACCGTAAAATTTCTCCCAACCTATCGTCAAGTGACGGAGTGATTGATCTAATTTCAAATACAGTCGATCCCACTCTTCCATTGGAGAATGAAACTCATATCACTCAGGTTGATGATCCGTTAGTTGATCAAGTGGTCGATTCGATTTCACATTCGGTCGATCCCATTCTCCCTGCAGAGAGTGAACTTCATACCGCTCAGGTTCTTCTTGTTACATCAGATTCTTCTACACTGGGGGGCATTTTACCTGTTTCTACAGAACCCCCTCCAAGTACTGAGGTCTTTTCCTTTGATTGGAGTAGAATGACAGAACCTCGTATTCCTTCCTCTATCCCTTTCCAAATCATTGTGAAGTTTGGTGATAGGGACATACACCGCACATAGGTAGATGAAGGTGCTTCTGTTAGTATTTTATCCTCAATTGCTTGGAAAGCTTTGGGTTCCCCTCAACTTTTGCCTATTACGTAGAATCTGAAAGCTTTTAACAGAACCATTAGTGAAACTTTAGGGATCCTTCCTAAGTTCTCTATTAATTTGGAAGGTAAAACTGTCTGTATTGATCTTATGGTAGTTCGACGTCCCTTGGATTTCAATTTACTCCTTGGGCGAGACTATGTTTATGCAATGAAAGCTGTCGTATCGACACTCTTTCGCGTGATGTCTTTCCCTCACAACGGCAACATTGTGACTGTAGACAAGCTTTCATTCCCTAGTCTTGGTTTGGCTACCAATGATCCGACATCCCTGAATGTTCCTCATACGCAAGTGGTATCTACCTCGCCACGGGTTAATTATGTGGAAATTGGTCCCATGTTTTCAGTTACTGATGTAAGCGAGCCTCTCACTGTTTGCTCGTCTTCCTTTGACTTAGATCCGGTAATTGACATGGAAAACTCTATGGGATTATTTGAACGCGATGTTATTATCCCTTTTGAGTCCCTTGACATGTGTTCCTTTCATAGAACTATTCTTCCATTTGATGAAGACCTCTTGGAAGCCCTGATCAAGGTGTGTCCATTGACATGTGTTTCTTCCTGTTGGAAGCCATGATCAAGTTGGTCTGAGGACAGTTCCTTTTACTGTGTCAACCTTGTTAAAAAATGAATCAGTCAGTGTGAGGATAGTTCCTTGTACTGTGTCAACCTTGTTAAAAATGAATCAGTGGATGTTGAGGATAGTTCCTTTTACTGTGTCAACCTCGTTAAAAAATGAATCAGTCGGCGATGAGGACAGTTCTTTTCCTGTGTCAACCTCATTAAAAAATGAATCAGTAAGTAGATTGTAGAGATTATATTGATAGATTAGAACTATGTAGTTTATGAGGATGGTTCCTGTTACTGAGTCAACCTCGTTAAAAAATGAATCAGGTATGAGGATAGTTCTTTTCCTGTGTCAACCTCATTAAAAAATGAATCATTTGGTCAGAGGATAGTTCCTGTTACTGAGTCAACCTCGTTAAAAAATGAATTAGGTATGAGGACAGTTCTTTTCCTGTGTCAACCTCATTAAAAAATGAATCAGTAGGTTATATAGGTAGATTGTAGAGAGTAGATACGAGGATAGTTTCTTTTACTGTGTCAACCTCGTTAAAAAATGAAACATTTAGAAGAGGAAAGTTCCTTTTACTGTGTCAACCTCGTTAAAAAATGAATCAATGGTTGATGAGGAAAATTCTTTTCCTGTGTCAACCTCATTAAAAAATGAATCAGTGGGTCTGAGGATAGTTCCTGCTACTGAGTCAACCTCATTAAAACATGAATCAGGTATGAGGACGGTTCTTTTCTTGTGTCAAACTCATTAAAAAATGAATCAATAGGTTATATAGGTAGATTTTAGAAAGTAGATACGAGGATGGTTTCTTTTACTGTGTCAACCTCGTTAAAAAATGAAACACGTTGCCATGAGCATAGTTCTTTTGTTGTGTCAAGATCGTTAAAAAATGAAACAAATCCTCCCCTAATTGAGTCGAGTCTTTGAATAGATCTCGTAAATGTTAAGTCGTATATTTAGGTTAGTTATTTCAGTTTTTTCTTACAGTTTTAGGTCGGGTCTTTCATATGATCTCGTAAATGAACCTTCATTCCATCCAGCTATTAATTACCAGCAGCGTACTTAGTTGAATGAAATGAAGCTGGGGGGGCATGCACTCTAGCAGTTACGCTTAGGGGGCATCAAGCACAGTTTTCTCTCTGTTTCAAGCTTGTGAAAAAATGAAACCACTCTGAAGCATATTTTTTCTCTGTTTCAAGCTTTAGTAAAAATGAAACTTATCTTGAGTCAATTTCGGTTATTTTCAAGACTCTTTAAACTCATGAAAATCCCGAGATTATTTTGCTATCTTTCATTCTCGTAAAACACATGAAAATGCCGAGTTATTTCCATCTTTTCCTGCTCGTTAATTAAATTGAAAGTCGGCCACATGAGTATATTTTTATCCCCTTTTCGAACTCATTAAAATTTATAGAAAAAGCGAAACTACTGAGTATACTTTTATCACTTTTTCGGACTCTTGAAAATTACGAAAAAGCAAAACATTGGAGTCCTCTTTTAAGCCCTTTTCAGACTCTCTAAACATGAAAATATTTCCGAGTACTTGACTATTTGAACTCGTTAAAGTAAATGAACGATCGTCCCTTCAGTATAAGTTTACCCCTTTTACGGACTGAAATTGACTATTTACGAAAAAAGTATACATTGACTAATTACGGTCAATAGAGTTCTCTCCTGCATTATTTTATCCTTTTTTGGGCTCGAGAGACTAAAATTACGAAAATGTACACCCATGGAGTTTTCTTAAGTTTTTTCTTCTGACTCCCTAAAATTGAAAAACACTGGGTTTCTCCTATACTGGACTCGTTAAAATTTAACAGTAAATGACCTGTTCAATTTTTAAACAGGAACGAACCACTCCTTCTTAGGGTTTGAATTTTAAACTAAGTTGGACTCATCCGAAGGATGAGCTTATAAACAAGCAAATGTTATCCTCCTCAAGCTTGTCAAAAATAAAGAGGTACTTGCCATAAATGGTGGGGGAAAAGAGAGAAAAATGGGCGTGTTTTTTGTATTTTGATTCTTCGAAAATTCAGTCAACCACTCTTGAACATGACACTTTCATTCACCTGGGTTGGGAAATCCTTTTCCTAACAGTTAATCAAACCTCATTGAAAGTTTTCATCCGCTTTCTGGGTATTAAATTTGGGTCAATTGTTGCCAAGCCATCTGCAGTGTTGTTATGTGTTCAAGAGGACAGTTCAAATAAACCATTCATCTGCAAAATATCTGTCATCCATTTTGACCATACCTAAGTTAGTCCTTGCTAATATATTTTCAAAAATTGATCTATGATTTCGTGTTGTGGTCTTGCCTATGACGGATCACTTTCTATTGACGACAGCTCATTATCTAGGAAGTTGATCTAGAAATCATCAGTAACTTGAAATCTGCATGCCTCAATGGCAAGTTTCTCACTTTCGACGACAGGTTGCATCATTGACCTTCGATCGAATGATTCCGTGACATGTTTGATTTCAGCTCATTCATTCACATTTCATGGATTGTACTGAGTACTTTGAGAGCCATTGACATTACTGGTGGTTTCTCTCACACTTGTTAATAGTTCGCATCATTGACTGGTAATCAAGTGGTTTCTACCATGTTCGACTTCAACACGTTTAATCGCATGGATAGAATCGTACTAGTTCGGGAAGCAGAAATCAAGACCCTGGATCTAGTTTCTACCATCCAGGCTGCAAGGAGTTTTATTATTATACAGTAGACTATTCATTACAGATGGCTGTGCCCATGCTATGTCTACACTATTGATGTAATATTAAAATAATTTCTGTATCATAACAAGTTTAGTTAGTTTTTGATCTGAGTATGGGAATGCCTACCTCAGCGATGATATGTATACATATATATTTTGCATTGAATGTTTTTACAGGTTCCAACTGGGGTGACCACAGGATGATCCTTGAAATGATAAAGTACTACACTCTTCATATATGACAGACTTCAGTTTCATCTATTCCAGACTTTGCACTTTAGGGGGCAATCTGTTACACAAAAAATTGTCACCTTGACATTCTGCTAACTGTATGAGCTCATTATCACTCATACTTCTTCCTTTGCAAGTCTAACACATTAGTTCCTCATGTCAAGCCTTGAAAATCAGAGAAAAGTTCCTAAAAGTCTCCTAAACTTTGGTATCGCACTTTCTCGCTATCTTGCCTGTGGTCCCGCACCTAATGTTCAGCTATCTTGCGTACCTGAACACACTTTATATGTGTTAAAGGTGTAGAACCCTGTAAGATCAAAAAGGCGCAAGAAAATTCCAAAAAGCTCAATAAAAGTAAATTTTGGAAGCTTCTAGAATGGATATTGCGGTGGCAGAACCGCTCTTGTGAGGTGCATGAATCCCTTACCTTATGGAGCTAACCCCTTGATGTGAGGAGCTTATCCCTTTGAAGGAGGATTCTATCCCTTTATACTTGGAACAGAAAATATCCTCTTTTCCACTATAAAAAGAGGCATTGGGTAGCCTCAAAGGGTTAAGTTTTTGGAGATTGAGGATTAGAGTTCAAGCTTTTAGAATATTTGAAGTTAAGTGCTGTTGAGATTTAGACTCAGTTAACTAAGACTTTTGAGAGGAGAGATTACATACCTCTATTTGTCTTGGTTGGAGGAGTGAAGAACTTGTCAAAGTAAAGGAGACTCCTTCGGACCTCGGAAAGTCCTGTGCAACATCAAGGCTCAGGTTGTAAGGATTTTCTCCTTTTGAAATTAATACAAATATACTCATTTTTCTCAATAAGCTTTCAATCAATGGTTTATTTCATGGATTCCTTGATCAATATGATAAGCATGGTTTATGATTATTTCTATACAGGTGCTATGTAATATTTTGCTTGTTTGTGACTGCAGGTTTACAAGGAAAACTCCTTCAAGTGCGTGAGGGATAACGACGACTTCAAACAAGCACTGGACAAACGGTAAGTCCTTAACACCTCTATAGAGCTTTTTATAGATCGTATATGCTTAGAGAAAGATTAGTCTATTTGGTTGTTTATTGCTAGATACTTTTAGTACTAGGGAGATCGATCTTGTCCGCAAGACGAATTAATCCATACAACACCCTTAGATTACTCTTGAAATTTTTGCACAATTAAACCCTCTTATGACTCCATAGCCCAATGGACTAAAAACCAACGTTATATCTATCTAATCAGCCAAATCTTGTTCTGATTTCTTTCAATTTCACACCTTTGAAACTCTTTCATTTTAGGACTTTCCACTCAACTAAAAATCGTGCTCAACCATCCAAAACAAAACAAAACCCTTTTTCTTAATAACTAGCCTAATATCATACCCAAAAAGCATTAAATATAAATCAGTCTTTGAACTTATAGAGAGATCCCTCCCTGGATTTAGGAGGGCTAGATCCTAGAATCCCAAAGTGGTTCAAGTGTGCTCTCCGTAGTTCTGGTCTCACCAATCAACTAGAATTATGGGGAGCTAACATTTCTGGCGACTTCGTTGGGGACTTTCTGAGAAAAATTCATCCTACATACTCTTGGAACCTCAGAAAACCTCTTGATTTAATGACACTGGTTTTGTTATCCAGTTAACCCACCAGGCATAACATTTGTGGCCAAACACTCAGTGTTTAGTGAGTACAAGTAGCCCTCTTCGAGCACTACCAAGAAAATGGTAATCATGATATAAAATTATTTGAATTAGTGAAAAACTAAGGAAACCTTAGGATTCTCATAAGGGCTTATCAAACCTTGAAGGATCAGCTAGCTTAGCCATAAGAGTAAATTTTCTTTCTCTCATCACCGTAGCTAAGTGTTGAAACATATTTAAGATGCTCTTAGAACCCATAGGACTGAAAATAACTCATAAAAAACCAAAAAATATTTTAGATTAGTATTCAATAAACATGGTGGTGGACCATAAAACCTTTTACCTCCAAAGGAGCTAAAAAATTCCACTTGGAAACTTCACAATCCTAAACAGACCTTAACACTCCACTGGGAAGACCCATTATCATCATAACATCATTCAAACTCAGTTAGAGGACTTTAGGATTAAATTTTTCTTATTTAAAAAGACCAGTTAGCCACTTAAAGACTGTCATATTTGGTTAAACTATTCTTGTTTAGTAGGGTCTGAAAAACACAGCATAGTGGCTCCTAGAAAGATTTATACCAGAGCTTACCCTGACCCAAACCCACCTGAGATAGTTGATAATCTTGAAAGAATTCTTAGGAAGTCTCATGAGATTAAATTTTCAACTATTTTTAGATCACCCTTAAGAGCTAATTCTGTTCCTAAAAACCTTGCAGCTCTGCAATAATTACAAGTTGACTTAAGAAATCCATTTAGAACTAGGTCGCTTGATGATTTAGATCATCTAGATTCAGAGTCTTCACTTTCATCCCCAAAAAAAAGTGAACATCCTAGTAGTAGAGAAACAACACCACCTGATCTACATTTCCTTTACAATTTAGGTGTCTCTCATCCAAGATCAGCTCAACAATCTAGATCTATTTCATCCACATTTGTTCCTTATACATCCACTATCCAAACCACTCCACTCCAGCCCACTTTCCCTTTTGTTAATCCACCTCTTGCAAATCCACCTCCACCTCCTATCATGGCAACATGGTATGCCCCGTTGGTCCTTCCTTTGCCCTTAGTCAATCTCCCATAGGACTATCAGTCAAAAATTCCATTGTATGATGCCAGTAATGCTACTACTTCTTCATAACATGTGGATAAGATGAATGACTACTTTGACAGAAACGAAATTGATGATGAAACTGTCAAACTTAGACTATTTTCTCAGAGTTTAGGGGGAGAAGTAAGAAAATGGTTTAAAGGCTTAACCCCTGATAGTATTAATGATCTCCAAGCCTTCCATAAGACATTCCTAACAAAATGGGAGGTGAGAAAAAATCCTCTTCAAATACTTTCTGATTATAAAAATCTCCAAAGAAACGCTGGGGAAAGTGTACAAGCTTACTCCACTAGATTTAATAGTGTGTACAATTCCCTTCCCCCAGACCTAAAACCTCCACAAGGCTCAGCTTTAAACAATTTTCCTGAAGGATTTGATACTGACATGGCCTATCAGTTGAGAGAGAGAGACCCTTTAACCCTTGAAGATATGCAAAAAGGGGCTCTTGCTGTGGAAGTTAACCTAATGGAGAAAAGAGAAAGAATGAAGAATGAGAAGAGAGTATCCTTTAGAGAGGAATACACACCTTCCACATCCAGCTCAAATATGGAAAGAATGATGGAGGAGATGATGAAAAATATGAGCATACTTGAGAGAGCAAAAGCTAGTCAAAACCAAACAGCTCCTCAAAACAGAAACCAAAACCAAAATTAGAATTTCAGAAAAAACTAGCCTCAAAACAGACCAAGGGAAGATAATCAACAGATCACTCCTCCCTTTCATCAAAACTATGTAAGTGAGGTTGAAGACAAAATAGAACAAACAGAGGAAGATGACATCAATATGTTGGGAGTAGATAAGGATGACTTTTAAGTTCATTACAATAGAAAACAAGGTCTATATACACCCTATGATGACAAGAGACCAGAGGATGAATATTACTATCAGGAAATGGAAAATGTCATCATAGAGACCACTAAGGAATATGACCTTAGAAGTAAAAGAATTTGGAAACCCCCAACAACAAAACCTCTGACAATTCTTCACAAAACAACATTGTAAGTAAACCAAAGGTTACAAAACAAAAGGAAAAAATAGTGGCTGTGAATTCTGATAAAGGTGAAGAGAAAGGCACTCAAAAAAATAAAAAACAGAGTGCAGATCTTAGTAGCACTAGCACCTCAGCTAGTGCTCCTGTTAAAACAATTTTGTCAAATGTAAAAAGAGGAAATCAACAAACTAATTTTGCTGATAGAGTGGCATTTAGTAAGGCTGAAGCAAGCACTTTACAGAATCAGATTCCTTTTAGTTTGGAGCAGGAAATATCCAGAATCAAAATATCTATTCCCCTTACTGAATTAGTTGCCCAGAATGTATATAGAACCCAAATTTTTAAGGCTTTAAACACAGAGGAGAATAATGACACTATCAATCTTAATGATGACCAGCCAGAGCTCATATTTGGTCCTAAGATTGAGGGTCGATATCAGGAAGGACCGGTTCCTCCTTTTTATGTAAGTTTAAATGTTCATGACAAGATTTTGCACAATGCTATGCATGATTCAGGGGCCTCTCACAATTTAATGCCCAAAGCTGTAATGGAGAGCCTAGGCCTTGAAATCACCAGACCTTACAAAGACCTTTACTCTTTTGACTCAAGCAGAGTGAAATATTTAGGATTAATCAAAGACCTATGTGTTAACTTAGAACAAATCCCATCCAAATGTTTAATCATGGATATCGTTGTGGTCGATGTAGCCCCAAAATATGGTATGCTGTTATCAAGATCTTGTTAGGTAAACTTGACTCGGGATAGAGTCAATGTTGACTAGAGTAAATAGTAGTGGTTTTGGGGCACATGGTATTGTGCACCCATGGTTTTAAGCCCACGGTATTGCATATAATGGAGCCTATAAAAGGCTGGGAAGACTTCATTGTAAGGTAGGCCTGGAGGTGAGGGATGAAGGCTCAATTGGCCGGATTGGCCAGGGTTTTGGCCGATGTTTAATGAAATTTCATTAGTTGGGTTTTTCCCCAGAGTTTGGGGTTTTCCCGGATAAACATATGTGTTTATGTTAATGTTTTATTGCTATTTTTTTTTCATGATTATTATTCCTCTCGGTAAATATTTTATTTCTGTGGTAAATTCTAACAAATGGTATTTCTCGCTCAGAGAATACACATGTAATACGCAGCCGCAATACAATACCCTCTTACAAAGAGAGGGTTTTCCTTATAGGGCAAAAAACCCTAAACCAAACATAACTTCTACCATCAGATCATCCACCTAATGAACGGCCCAGATTGAACATAAATTACTATAATTTTATAAGGCAATTTTACTTCTATTTTTAGCTTCAGGGGTGCTGCCCCTGAAACCCCCCACCAGGGGGGGCTCCATAAATTCGTTACTGCCCCCCCTAGACCCCCCACAACAACGATTAATTTACGGGCAGCGTTGCTGCCCCATTTAAGGTATAGGGGTCCAATGTTGTGATACAAAGTAAACAAGATAATCAGGCTCCACACCCAACAGATCTTGGGGAGCTAAGTTACAAGGAACGATGCAGATGGACATGACATATGCGACCATCCCTGTTTTCAATTAGACTAGAAGACTTTACAGGGAGTCCCATATGCAATACATGGTGACTAGCCAATAGAGACCACAAAACTCTCCTCTGTATTCTGTTAATACAGGCCTTGATTCTTTTATCCTTTTTAATGATGAAACATTCAATGAAAAAGTGACCTTGACTGAATTAATGGCAGATAGAGAAGCAGAGGAAGACAAAACAAAAATTTCAAAAAAGTTTTCTAAACCCGTAAACTATAGCAAACAAAACACAGATCTTGAGCTACAAATCATGCATCCATTGCTTTTAAACCTTGACAGTCAAGCAAGCATTCCTCAACTCAATGAGAAACCTGGGGAATTAAAATAGATTCAACAGAGTGCTGATATTCAAGAACAGACCGAAAGCACGTTAGTTGAAGAGGATGATAGTCAAACTGATGAACCCGAGACTAATCCTCTGTGGAGTATGAACTTCGACAGGTCCTGCACTAGGAGCAACGCTAGTGTGGGAGTCTGGATACGTAACATTGAGAACAACCACACGGAAGGCCATTCCTTTAGATTAAACTTTCAGTGTTTGAATAACATAGCGGAATATGAATCCCTTCTTTTAGGCTTACATTTGTTGAATAAATTAGGAGCCAAAAGAAAAAAGGTCCATGGGGATTCAGAGTTAATCATTAGGCAAGTGAATGGGGAATACAATGCTAATCACCCTAGACTTAGAGCCTATAGGAATGATGTCGTGGATTTATTAAAAACGTTTGAGGAATCACAACTGATCTTGTCCCAAGACAAAAGAATATCATGGCCCACAGTTTAGCTTTTGCTGCTAGAACATGCTTAATGCCATATGAAACCAAATAGTTCCCTAATAGCGAGAAATATTGGCAGGTGTTTGATGGACACAAACAAATAGAAGACTTCATGCAGTTCAGAAATGAATTTGAACTACCCAGTTCGGATTCAGACTATGAAACAGACTGCCCTAGTGAAGAAAGTTTCCTTGATGAAGAAGAAAATTCTCCTGAGATAGCTAACATAAATATGTTGTCTAACAAACTTGAAAACACAACAGAAATGATTTTAGAATTGGAAACAGAAGATTTAGAAACTTTGCAGTCCAATGACCAAAGTTTTCTAAAAGGTCTATCCCCTTTAGAAGAGTTGTTTGATTTCAACGATGTGGCCAAGAAGCCAAAGCTGGAGCCTGTGGAAACTGAAGTTGAAGAGTGTAATATAGGTAGTGAACTTAAACCGAAAATGATTAAACTGTCTAAGACTTTACCAGTTCACATTAAACTCAAATACATCAAGCTGTTTAAAGAATTTTCTGATGTTTTTGCGTGGAGTTATGAGGATCTGAAATCCTATGACACTGAAATAATTCAGCACAAGATACCTCTCAAGGAAAACAAAAAGCCATTTAAACAAAAACTACGCAGAATAAACCCTGTTCAGTTACCTTTGGTTGAGAAGGAAATCAAGAAAATGTATGAAGCGGGTATTATTGTCCCTATTAGATATTTTGAGTGGGTGTCTAATCTGGTGTCAGTTAGGAAGAAAATAGGAGATATTAGGCTTTGTATAGACTTTAGATACTTAAACAAAGATTCATTAAAGGAAAACAACCCTTTACCCAAGATGGATCATATTTTACAAAGGCTAGTTGGTTCTAAAAGAATTTCTTTGCTAGATGGCTACTCAGGATACAATCAGATTTTAGTTCATCCTGATGATCAATTAAAGACAGATTTTACTACACCTTGGGGCACTTTCATGTATGTGAAAATGCCCTTTGGTCTAATTAATGCTGGTGCTACTTTTCAGAGAGCCATGGACATTGCATTCTCGGAAAAATTGGGCTATTTCATCATTATTTACCTTGATGATGTCATTATTTTTTCAAAAACAGATGAAGAGCACTTAGAACACTTGAGAAAAGTATTCGAGAAATGTAGAAAGTTTGGGATATCTTTAAATCCAAAGAAAACACTGTTTGGTCTCCAAGAAGGTAAACTTCTTGGGCACATCATTTCAAAAGAGGGGATAAAGATAGACCCAAAGAGGATCAAGGCTATATTGCAAATCTCTCATCCTCAAAACATCAAGGAACTTCAATATTTCTTTGGAAATATTAATTTCTTGAGAAGGTTCATACCCAACTTAGCTGAACTCCTTAGGAACATAAAAAACATGCTAAAAAAGGAGCAAGGAGTTAAATGGACCTTGGAAGCAAAGAAGTCCTTTGAACTAGTTAAACAAGCATTAACCAAAACACCAGTTCTAATAAGTCCTGATTTTTCAAAATATTTTTATATTTTTTCATTTGCATCAGAACATACAATAGTTTTTGTCCTATTGTAGAAAAATCCACAAGGATAAGAACAGGCTATTGCATTCTTTAGCAAGGCATTGAGAGATGCTCCTCTAAAGTATAACATCATGGAAAATCAAGCTTTTGCTTTGGTAAAAGCTTTAAAAGGCTTTAGAGTAGACATTTTTCACTCACACATCATTTCCTTTGTCCCTAATTCAGTTGTGAAAGACATTCTAACACAGGACCCAGATGGTAAGAGAGGTAAGTGGATAGTTGTGATACTTGAATATGATCTAGAAATCAAGCCCACTAAACTCATCAAAGGCCAAGGTCTAGCTATATTAATGACTGAATCCAATTTTGAAGTTCTATATATAAATATGATAAATTCTTTATATGAACAAGAGGAACTATCAACCCCCATTGTTGAAGACCATTTTATGAATTCCTCTTAGTATGCTGATATTCTATATGTTTTTCTTAATTTGAATACACCTCCTGGTTTGACAAAAACAAAGGCAAGGTTTTTAAAGTTAAAAGTTGTAAACTACTGCATTATAGATAAATGTCTTTATTGGAAAAATGCAAGTGGTATATTGCTTAAATGTTTGCCTGAGAATGATGTAGAGAAGGTTAAGCACGAGTTCCATGAAGGAGAATGTGGAGGCCACCTCTACTGGAAGACAATAGCCAACAAAATCCTTAGAGATGGTTACTATTGGCCCACCCTCTTTCTAGATGTCCATAAAATGATAATTTCCTGTCATAAATGCCAAATTTTTGAAGGCAAAAGAAAGCTGTTGCCCTTACCCCTGCATCCAATCACTGTTGAAGCTCCTTTTCAATAGTGGGGACTTGACTTCATAGGAGAAATCCATCCACCCTTAGTTTCCCAACATAAATGGATTCTCACTGCAACAGACTACTTTACCAAATGGATAGAAGCCATCCCTTCTCGGCAAGCCAATGACTCTGTCATCATAAAATTCATTGAGACTCATATCCTCTCTAGATTTGGCTGTCCTAAGAAAATCATCACTGATAATGCTGCAGCATTTGGATCCAAGAAGATGGTTGAGTTCTATCACAAATATCAGATTACATTGGGTCATTCCACTGCTTATTACCCTCAAGGTAATGGGCTAGCAGAATCCTCAAACACGAGTTTGGTGAACATAATCAAGAAGTTGTTGGAGGACAATAAGAAGTCTTGGCACACAAAGATAGTACATGCACTATGGGCTAATAGATTAACACTGAAGAAATATATTGGAATGTCACCCTACCAACTTGTGTATGGTACAGATACAATTTTTCCAACCAGCCTTGGTGTACCAATTATGAAGTTGATCCAAGAGGTGTAGTCTGAAGACAATGACATGATCAGAAGAATTAATCTGACTATACATCTTCAGCAAACCAGAGAGGAGGTTTACAACAAAGCATTACAAAAGCAAGAGAGCATTAAGAAGCTTTTTGATAGAAGAACAAAGGCCAGCAATTTCAATGTTGGGTACAAAGTATTAAAGTGGGATTCAAGGAGAGAAGACAAGGGAAAGCATGGAAAATTTGATAACTTATGGCTTGGCCCTTATGTCATTCATTCTGCTGCTGGTAACAATGCTTATTTCTTGCAGGAGTTGAATGGAGCTGAACTGTTTTGGGGTCCTGTCAATGGAAGGATGCTCAAACATTACTTCTCTTGATCCTATCTTGTTTTGAAGCCTTTTATATTTTTTCTCATTATAAATATTTCATCCATCATTGCATTCAAAGTTAGAAAATAAAAAATACAAAAACAGTAGAAGAAAGAAAAGAGGGCAGATTGTAAAAACAAGAAAGGTACAAACCCATACCAAAAAAGAGAAACAAAAATATGAAAGTGTGCAAGCTCAAATTCCACTCCTGAAAAACACACTTCTAGTTAGTCATACAGCCTAATCATGACTAATTCATTTTAAATTAACTGCTGATAGGTTAGTGAATCATATTTTCCAAACATCTTAATCTTGGCTTATCAGTTAGGAAGATTAGGATAGAAAATAAAGGTTCAAACAAGCTCAAAATCTGAACCTAAGATTCCAAAAGAAGAATGGCTCTAAATTGTTTAAATTCTTGAGTCAAATACAGAAGTAAACTAGTTCTGATATGCTCAAAATTTGAACCAGAGAACAAGGAAAAAATAGCTCAAATAAACTCAAAACAGAGCTGAAGAAAGAGAAGGTTGTGCTGAAAACTTTCAGATCTTAAGCCTTCACCATTTTGATTTAATTTTCTACAAATAATATCTATGTGCAGCTTGTTTTTTATGCCATAGATTAACAACAAGTTAGACTGTTCAATCCTGACCTGTATTCTTTTAAATTTCTGTTTTAGAAGTTAGTGAATAAAAATCTGTTAGACTGTTTAATCCTAATAGACAGTAGATTAGGTAGAGAAGCATTATGAACTCAATTGTTTAATCTGAGTTCATGGAGAAATAAGAAGTAGATTTAGATTATTTTTTGCTTTCAAAAGAATAAAATGATTGTAAAATAGTTTGCTAATCCAAGTGCACTCTGAAAGAAGAAAAAATGTTAGATCAGTAGGATTGGGTAGGTAGAAAGCTTTTGTTGGTGAAGTTCCATTCTTTTTCATGGCTGCTAACATTTTCAGAGCAAAATAAGATCATCCAAGTGAAGAAAGTTGCAGCCTGATGGATGAGGCACTGATTAGTCCCCCAGAGAATACAATTCTGAAGTTCTTGATGCCTTCAAGAAGGCACTATCCCCATGTGGAGCCACTGTTAGGCACCTATAAAAATTTTCATACCAAATGGTGGCTAAATCAATTTTGAAGCCTTCAAGAAACAAGTTTCATTGCAAAATTGTTAATTCTTGAAGTCTTGTGAAGACATCATGTCCTTTGATTAATATTCACTGCTTTTTCCCTCTTAAACTCTAAAAATATGTTGTTTCTCATGAAGAAAAAGACTGCTGAAAACTCCATTTTTCATCATTTTACTCCTCATTACCTTCATCATTAACCTCCTTTTTATCCCCTTTACTCCCATAAAATTCCTCTATTTTTCATTTATTCCCTTCTTCCCTTCATAAAACCCCTTTTATAAGGTTTAAAACTCATTTTTATACCTTACCAAAACCCCCAAATCCATCGAAAAACCTTGAAAAATTCATAAAAAAATAGTCCTTTAGCCGCAGGCCTAAGCCACTTTGGGCTAAGTCCTAAACCACTTCCCCTCCATGCGACTTGGCGCTGGAACCAAGTGCTAACCCATAAAGAACTTATCACATTGGAAAATTTCGATGGGCGCAAGTCTTTTGTTTTATAAAAACTCCTCGATGCCGATTGACTCCTTTGTATGTAAGCCCCGAGCCTTTGCGTTCTTTATAAAACCTAGAGCCCACAATCGGGTGCTAAACCTTGTAAATGAACCCATCCCCGATGCATTTTTCCTTTGTAAAATCATAAAAACCCTTTTTTCTAAAAGGAAACTTGCCGGTTCAATGTTTTAAATGATAAATACCATTGATTTGACACCGATCGACGGTAAATAGTCTCACATCGGAGTTTTTGATCGGGCACATTTGAAAAGCCCACTGTTTTGTCCCGATTCCGATTGGCCCTCTTTTGCATATAACCCATGATTCCTCTAATTCTTTTCATAAACCCCGAGGCCCCGCAATCGGGCGCTACACATAATATAAAACCCCTCCCCAATACAAAAATCCTTTGTATTTCACAAAAATTTCGATTTTCATATATTTCAAAGGGTTCCGCCGGTTCACTCTCTAAACCAATCTTGACCGTTGATCTTAAACCAATCAATGATCGAGAGAATATTGCATCAGAGATTTCATCAGTCACATTTTAATATTCTATTGCTCCCCCTCCGATGATCCACCTCCCGATTCACTCTCCGCCATTGATCTGGCCCTCAGATCAACAGTCCACAACTAATCGCATCGGTGCC
This sequence comes from Pinus albicaulis, assembly GCA_034641835.2. Lineage (NCBI taxonomy): Eukaryota > Viridiplantae > Streptophyta > Pinopsida > Pinales > Pinaceae > Pinus > Pinus albicaulis. The sequence continues at coordinate 1,219,292,557 of CM076583.1, read as the reverse complement.
CATTCTGTTTTTCCCCCACCGATTGCAAAGCTCCGATTACATCTGGGCCATCCCTGCAATAAGATACGATGGTCCAGATCTTTCCTCACCACTTTGGTTAAATTTCACACACCCCGCTTTATAATTTTTTTCGGCCAAAACTCAAATGTTTATCTCTATAGATCAATGACCCATATTAACCCTTTCTCCGACTCATATATTGTTCCATTTAACCCCAAGTTCAATCTCCACCGTTGATCTGTTTCATCTAACGAACCAGATTAAAACTGCCTTCTCCTGCCCCCACCTGTTATTACCCGTGCATCTTATCAAAATCGCTCTCTCTCCCCGACCGTCAGATCTAAGACCCCAGATCTGACGACAGATGCTCCATATCATGTGATTTTTAGCTCAAACGATAATTCTCAGAAATCACAAAATATAGGTGGTTTTTAAAAGCCACGTGGCAGCCTCTCATGCATATTACATTCAAAAATGTGAAACCACCTTCCTCCCCTTTTGCTGTGCGATATCGCTGGTTTCTCAAGCCGAAACTGCTTTCCCCTTTTATATTGCGTTTCATCGCGTTCGCTCCCCACCGTTGATCTCTACAGATCAACGGATCAGATTCAATCTGGCCATTACATTATCACCCTCCTCCTACCTCCAAGGGCCTTCATAGATCAATCTCCACCATTGATCTCCTAGGGCCAATCTGATCTAACGGCTCATGATCGTTCGGAAACCCCGAATTTCTTTCCAACGCCGATTTTCTCCGCCAAAGGGATTTTCACCCTTTTCCCTTTGTATTTCTTCTATTTTCACGAAAAAGCGGCCCTTCTCCATTATACTTCCCTGGAGTCTCTCGACCGTTGATCTTTATAGGATCAATGGATCTGACTTAAATCTCGCCACCATTTAAATCAACCGCTCTCCTTTTGGACCTCTGCGATAATTCTCCACCGTTGGATGCTTTCATCCAACAACTGCACTCCAAACCTAAACTGTTGGAAATGTTTTCATTGATGGCAAAGGAATTGGAAAAGACAGGAGCAGCACCTAAAATATCCATAAGGAAAAAGAGACAGAGAGAGTAGCAGAGGCAACAGATGAAACAGAGGAATTAGAGACAGAGCAATAGAGTTGAATTAGGGGTTTAATACAGTTTTCAAAGGAGATGAAGAACTGTGGAATTTTGGTAAGTATGGTTGAGTAAATCTGGAATATATATGACCTGTGTGATCAATTTCATAATGGGCATACCTTCGGTATGAAATCATTATTGCAGAGTTAGGGATATGTGTATTATATGTGTATTGACTGATGTAATTCTTGTGAGGAATCCCCTGAACCTATGTATGAGTCTCTGTGTATGGAGTTAAAAGTGAAACCCTATTGAGGAATAATGGTGGCAGAGATATGATGTTTTTGAATGAACAGGTAGAAGCGGAACTATGACAGGATAGAACTCCGAAATGGAAGGTTGATATGTTATTTATATCATATCAGAATTGAAGAATGACATTGAATTGTCACGAGATAATGTTTGTAAGGAAATCCCGTCGGAAGAGAACTACATTTGTTTGTTTAAAATCCTGCCAAAGATAGACTAGAGTTATAGCGCTAACCCAGACTGACCCTTTGAATCATAAATGGAACCTTGAGCGAAGGGTGGAACTACGAAAGAGGAACAGTGAAGGCGGTTTATGGTTTTTATCACACCGCTTTCAACGGGCAAGCGGTATTCCAGAGGTGGGGAGCGATTCCATAGAATGGATGACACATGTCCTTGTACGATTTTACAAAACCACTTTTCACTATGCGCCATCGCATGTTATAGTTCGACCTAGGATGCCCAGCGATATCATTGAGCGCCGTTGATCTGGGAAGGGGTCATCGGACGGTCATCATTTGTTGAAGATGCGCGAAGATTAACACAGGTACGGCAGACCATCGCACGTTGACGTTCAACATCGGAGGTCGAGCGATATGTATATACACCGTTGATCTGGAAGCTTGCTAATTTAACGGTGATCGGATGCTGGACTTGCGCAAAGTTTACTATGGTACAATGGGCATATTGGATTGGCTATTGACTATGTATGTGGGCCCGGGATCAAAGGTTTATCATAAGATTAATTTGAAAGCGTTGGATATTTCTATAAAATCCGAAGGGTTAAACTTTAGACATAAGGCTTGGGAATTCAAAAGTTGTAAATATATTTATTTGTCAATTTATTTAAATTGATAAATAAAAATTAAAAAGAGATAAAAAATCCTCGTGGGATAAAATAAAAGGAATACTGTCAGAGGAATACCATTAGCGGTTCATGGTTTTGACTCATGGTTTTAATAAAGGGAAAACTATATAAAGAGAAGGAAAAATAAATAATGGGTGTATTGTAAAGGTGGTGAATAAAAATTTCTCAAAAGAATATTTGTATGGGCGAGCTCTGTTCTTAACTAAAATATCTGAAACTACGATGCACCCATGAATATAATGATGAATCTCTGGTTTGAATGACAGACGAAATCATAAGGAACTGGTGTGAGTATACAAAAAGTAAATAAATCTGGTGACCGACAAGGTATGTTGTATGGAAACTGGTGGATCCTAATGAAACGGAGTCTGCAGTGGTGCTGAGGGTCGAAGCCTTCAGAGAGGGGGTTGTAGCTCCCTTCCAGTGGTAGTTGGTAAACGAGAGCAGGGGGTAGTAGCTCCCTTCCAGGAGAGGCTGGTAAACGAGAGAAGGTTGTAGCCTTCTGCAGGTGGGTGCCTACATACTGGTATAAGTCTGCACCAACATATATTGTAAAAAGTTTTCTATATAATAAATATTGAAGACTGAGATTACAGCAGCAGTGGTTTTCTCCCGAATTGGGTTTCCACCTTAAATCCTAGTGTTCATATGTGTTGTTTTGTTTGATGGTTTGTTCTGTTATTTCTGTTCATGATGCAATGCTCTAAGTAAAGACATAATAAGATATCTGGACATACATATTGGATGCAGTACTCTAACATATGGTTTTAAGAGAAAGAAAAGAAAAAATTGTTCAACCCTAAATACTGATTCACCCCCCCTCTCTGTATTTTTCCCAACAATTGGTATTAGAGAAGGTCCTTTTGAAAAAGCTTAGCCGCTAGAAGGAAGATCAAGCAAGATGAGCAACCAAGATGGAACAACATCTATCAAGCCTCCACTCTTTAACGGAAACAATTTAATCTTCTGGAAAATAAGGATGAGATCCTATCTTCAGTCTCTGGGAGCAGAGGTGTGGGCAATTGTTGAACAAGGATATCAATACCCAGCTGTAGTACCAATAGATCCGACAGAAATAAATAATTATGAAACAAATGCAAAGGCGGTCAATGCCCTATTGGGAAGTCTAATTGAATCAGAATTTGTCAAATTCATGCAGCTGAATACAGCCAAGGCAATATGGGACAAAATCATTCTAAGTTATGAAGGTGATGCAAAGGTAAAAAGTGCTAAACTCCAAACTCTCAGAATTCAATATGAGAATCTAAAAATGGATAATGAGGAGATAATTTCCAATTTCTTTTTACGTCTTGATGATATTGTAAATTGTATGAGAAATCTGGGAGAAACAATAACCGAATCTACCTTGGTTGAGAAAGTCTTAAGATCACTAACAACAAAATTTGAGTCAAACGTTTATGCTCTTGAAGAAAAGCAGGATCTTCAAAATATTGCTATGGTGCAACTTCATGGCATACTAACTGCATATGAAATGAGAAGAGGAGGACCATCATAAGTCAAAGAAGCAATCTTTAGAACTTCTACAAAAGGGAAGGAAGTACAAAAAACAGAAGGATCAGGAATATCTCAGAAGAAGATGAGATAAAATTTGTAAAGAAACTTCAACTTGGCATAGGACGGTTCAGAGGTAAGCTTCCTTTCAAATGTTTTGATTGTGGAAGAGTTGGTCATTATGCTTCTAAGTGTCCTTATAAGGAAACAAATAAAAAGGGGAAGGAAGTAGCAAGAAGGAATAAGAATAGTTTTAGCACTAGAAACAGTTACTATTCTCATGAAGATAGTGATGGATTATCTAATAGTGAGGAAGAATGTGAACAAGATCTTAGACTTCTCATGGCATTTGAAAAGGAATCTAGAGAAGAAAAGGATACTTTTTTTGATGCTCTAGAAGACAGTGATTTCCTTGATGAAAAAAATAAACTCAAAATTTTCTTAGAAGAGATTAAAATAATCATAGAAACTCTGAAAAATCAGCTTGGAGAAAAAGAGAAACACAATGAGAAATTAGAGTGTGAAGTAGTAAGTTTAAGAAAATAACTTGAGAAAGTAAAGACTCTTAATCTTAGATTTTCTAAAGGATCTGAAACATTAGATGAGATTATCAAGGTACAACGTTCTCCTCTTATAAAGACAGGTCTTGGATATATTGGAGAATCTTCTCAGGCTTCAGCACCAAATTATCTAAAAGAAGTTACAGCCGGTTTACAACATGCTGCCACTCAGCAAGGGAATAAAGAATCTTTACAGATAAAACATGATCATTTCAATTCAAAGAACACTAACAGGAATGTATTTCAAAGAAACACCAATCAACAGGTAAATTCATGTAGAAGATTTTATGATCGCAGAAATTTCTTCTTCAATGGAAAATGCTTCTCATGTCACAATTTTGGTCATAAAGCTGTTCAATGTGTAGCATATAAAACTATCATGAAAATAGAAGCAAGAAAGAAAAGGATTGATATTGAAACAAAGAATAATACCTATAACAACTTTACTCCTCTTCAAAATGAAGTTGAATGTGCTTATTGCAATAACTTTGGCCATGAATAATCTGAATGCAGGAGCAAAGTTCAGCCAAAAGAACATGTTCCTTCAAGCTCCAAAGTATGGAAAAAGAAGGAATTACAGGTTGAAAATTGTGGCATAGCGTTGTTTGCAGAAGATGAAGAAAACCAATGGTACATTGAAAGTGGATGCTCAAGACACATGAAAGGTGATAAAACCAAACTTCATGCATATAGTGCTATAGAAAAGGAAAAGAATGTTACATTTGGAAATGATACTCCTGCAGTAATTAAGGGAAAAGGGTCTGTTTTTCTAAAAGAAAAGGTGAAAGATAATGAAGTCATGTATGTGGATGGATCAAAGCATAACTTGTTAAGTGTAAGTCAAATGTGTGATAAAGGAACTGAAGTTGTCTTTAGTTCAAAAGAATGTGTGGTGCGTGATCTTGATACAGGTAAAACAATTATAAAAGGAAAAAGAACTCCAAGCAACCTGTATGTATTAAAGAACTGCAAAGAACAATGTTATTTGAGTAAATCTTCAGAAAATTGGTTGTGGCATAGAAGTTTGGGGCATCTGAGCTTCTCTCAAATCAACCAATCAAGCAGACTTAAAGCTGTTCGTGATCTTCCCAATATTACTCTACCTGAAAATATCATATGCAAATCTTGCCAATTCGGTAAGCAAGCCAGAGTTAAATTTAATGCCAAGGAAGGATCATCAAGTAAGCCTCTTGAACTCATTCATACTGACATATGTGGACCTATGAGGAAAAAGTCACCACGTGGTGAAGAATACTATATCTTATTTATTGATGATTTCTCTAGAATGTGTTGGATTGGGTTGATTAAACAAAAAGATGAAGCATTTGAGAAATTTCAGATCTTCAAAGCACTGGTTGAAAATGAATTAGATCTAAAAATCAAGTGTCTTAGATCTGATCGAGGAGGAGAATATACATCCAATGAATTCCTTGAATTTTGTGAACAACATGGCATAAAAAGACAGTTTTCTATAGCTGGCACTCCACAACAGAATGGCGTTGCAGAAAGAATGAACAGAACAGTGCAATAAATGGCTAGAGCTATGCTTGATGATTCTGGAACACCTGACACATTCTGGGGAGAAGCAGCTCATACAGTAGTAAAAATTCTCAACAAGGCACATGTTCGTGTAAATAGTGACAAAACTTCATATGAACTCTGGTATGGTAATCCTCCCACTATAAAGCATTTTAGAATTTTTGGAAGCAAATGCTTTATCAAGAATAATGATGAAAAACTTGGCAATTTTGAACCCAGAGCAGATGAAGGAATATTTATTGGTTACTCCTCTAGGAGTAGGGCATATAAATGTTACAATAAAAGACTTCGGAAGATAGTTGAATGTATTGATGTTGTTATTGATGAGTCTCCTGCAGCTCCAAAAGAAGAAAAGCAAACAACAGATGAATATGATGATGACACATATCCTTCTACATCAAATAGTAATGATACAAATAGTGAACCCAGTGAAGAACCCGAAGATGATTTGTCTGAAAAGGCTCCATCCAGATATGTTCAAAAGAATCATCAAGAATCTCAAATTTTTGGAGAAAAGGGATCAGGTGTACAAACAAGAAGGAATCTTGTGGGATATTCTAGCAATCTGGCATTTCTATCCACTATTGAACCTCACACTATTAGTCAAGCTAGCAAAGATGAATGTTGGATTCAAGCCATGAATGAAGAGCTTGATCAAATTGAAAAGAATCACACTTGGGAATTAGTACCAATACCTCAAGACAAAAATGTCATTGGAACTAAATGGATATTCAAAAACAAGTTAAATGAGAATGGGGATGTGATAAGAAATAAAGCTAGACTTGTTTGCAAGGGGTATGCTCAACAAGAAGGTATAGACTTTGAAGAAACCTTTGCTCCTATAGCCAGAATTGAAGCCATAAGAATGTTTCTTGCTTTTTCAAGCTTCCAACAAATCAAAGTTTATCAAATGGATGTTAAATCTGCTTTTCTCAATGGTGATCTAGAAGAAGAAGTTTATATAGAACAACCAGAAGGATTCATTTTGGGAAATGATGAAAAACTTGTTTGTAGAATTAAAAAGGCTCTATATGGTCTCAAACAAGCTCCAAGGGCATGGTACTATCATCTTGACAAATATCTTCATCAACAAGGATTTTCAAAAGGGTCTGTTGATAGCAACTTATACACAAAAACTGAAAATGACAAACTATTGATAGTGGTTGTATATGTTGATGATATCATTTTGGAAGTAATGAAGAGTCTATGAGTCAGAAATTTGCTTCTGATATGCAGCAAGAATTTGAAATGTCTTTACTTGGGGAACTAACATTTTTTCTTGGCTTGCAAGTGCAACAAGCAACAAATGGCATATTCTTATCACAAGAAAAATACCTCAAGAAAATCTTAAAGAAGTATGGCATGGAAGATTGCAAACCTGTAAGTACACCTATGATAACCGGATGTAATCTCTGTTCTAATGATGATTCCCCCACGGTGAATCAACCAGAATACAGATCTATGATAGGAAGTCTAATTTATCTCACTGGGACAAGACCAGACATCATGCATGTTGTTGGGATTGTTGGAAGATTCCAAGCTAATCCAAAGGATTCTCATCTTCAAGCTGTGAAAATAATATTCAAATATCTACAAGGAACTCAAGACTTTGGAGTATGGTATCCAAAGAATGTTGATCTTACTCTTCATGCATACACTGATGCAGATTGGGCTGGAAGTGTTGATGATAGGAAAAGCACTAGTGGTGGTGCATTCTATATGGGGCCCCGGTTAGTATTTTGTTTAGCAAGAAGCAAAGCTCTATTGCCTTATCTACAACAGAAGAAGAATATGTGGCTGAAGCATCATGATGCACTCAAATTCTCTGGATGATGCAAACCCTACAAGACTTTCAAATCAAATGTTCACCTCCTATATCCATTATGTGTGATAATACAAGTGCTATCAGTATCTCAAAGAACCCTGTTATGCATTCCAAGACTAAGCACATTCCCATCAAATATCACTTCTTACGTGAACAAGTGCTTGGACAAAAGGTGAAATTGGAGTATGTTTCCTCCAAAGAACAAGTTGCTGATATATTGACCAAACCTCTACCCAGGGAAGCATTCGAATATCTCAGACAAAAACTGGGAGTAGTCTCTACCATGCATAGGAGCAGGTCTACTTAAATATAGAAGATTAAATTGGTTGTGAGGTGCTGTTAGGAATCTCTGAATGCACAGGCTCAGGGGGAGCATTGGTCATATGAAAATGATGAATTGTTGATCATATTATGTTTGAAGATGCAGCATGATCTCAGGGGGAGCATGGCATTGTCGGTTCAAAGTATCTTGATCACACTCTTTGCCATTGATGTCAAAGGGGGAGGAAAAGCAACAAAGGGCTTCTATAAGCCCATCAGAGGAAGAGTATTGCCATCAATGACAAAGGGGGAGATTGTTGGAAATGTTGTCATTGATGGCAAAGGAATTGGCAAAGATAGGAGCATCACCTAAACTATCCATAAGGCAAAAGAGACAGAGAGAGTAGCAGAGGTAGCAGATGAAATAGAGGAATTAGAGACAGAGCAATGGAGTTGAATTAGGGGTTTAATACAGTTTGCAAAGGAGATGAAGAACTGTGGAATTGTGGTAAGTATCGTTGAGTAAATCTGGAATATATATGACCTGTGTGATCAATTTCATAATGGGCATACCTTCGGTATGAAATCATTATGCAGAGTTAGGGATATGTGTATTATATGTGTATTGACTGATGTAATTCTTGTGAGGAATCCCCTGAACCTCTGTATGAGTCTCTGTGTATGGAGTTAAAAGTGAAACCCTGTTGAGGAATAATGGTGGCAGAGATATGATGTTTTTGAATGAACAGGTAGAAGCAGAACTATGACAGGATAGAACTCCGAAATGGAAGGTTGATATGTTATTTATATCATAGCAGAATTGAAGAATGACATTGAATTGTCATGAGATAATGTTTGTAAGGAAATCCCGTCGGAAGAGAACTACATTTGTTCGTTGAAAATCCTGCCAAAGATAGACTAGAGTTATAGCGCTAACCCAGACTAACCCTTTGAATCATAAACGGAACCTTAAGCCAAGGGCAAAACTACAAAAGAGGAACAGTGAAGGAGGTTTATGGTTTTTATCGCACCACTTTCAACGGGCAAGCGGTATTCAAGAGGTGGGGAGCGATTCCATAGAATGGACAACACGCGTCCCTGTACGATTTTACAAAACCACTTTTCACTATGCGCCATCGCGCGTTATAGTTCGACCCAGGACGCCCAGCGATATCGTTGACCACCATTGATCTGGGAAGGGGTCATCGGACGATCATCATTTGTTGAAGATGCGCAAAGATTAACACAGGTATGGCGGACCATCGTACGTTAACGTTCGGCATTGGAGGTCGAGCGATATGTATATACACCGTTGATCTGGAAGCTTGCTAATTTAATGGTGATTGGATGCTGGACTTGCGCGAAGTTTACTATGGTACGATGGGCATATTGGATTTGCTATTGAATATGTATGTGGGCCCGGGATCAAAGGTTTATCGTAAGATTAATTTGAAAGCGTTGGATATTTCTATAAAATCCGAAGGGTTAAAATTTAGACATAAGGCTTGGGAATTCAAAAGTTGTAAATATATTTATTTGTCAATTTCTTTAAATTGATAAATAAAAATTAAAAAGAGATAAAAAAGCCCCATGGGATAAACTAAAATGAATAATGTCAGAGGAATACCATTAGCAGTTCGTGGTTTTGACTCATGGTTTTAATAAAGGGAAAACTATATAAAGAGAAGGAAAAATAAAGAATGGGTGTATTGTAAAGGTGGTGAATAAAAATTTCTCAAAAGAATATCTGTATGGGCGAGCTCTGTTCTTAACTAAAATATCTGAAACTGTGATGCACCCAGGAATATAATGATGAATCTCTGGTGTGAATGACAGACGAAATCATAAGGAACTGGTGTGAGTATACATAAAGTAAATAAATCTGGGACCGACAAGTTATGTTGTATGGAAACTGGTGGATCCTGATGAAACGGAGTCTGCAGTGGTGCTGAGGGTCGAAGCCTTCAGAGATGGGGTTGTAGCTCCCTTCTAGTGGTAGTTGGTAAACGAGAGCAGGGGGTAGTAGCTCCCTTCCAGGAGAGGCTGGTAAACGAGAGAAGGTTGTAGCCTTCTGCAGGTGGGTGCTTGCATACTGGTATAAGTCTGCACCAGCATATATTGTAAAATTTTTTCTATATAATAAATATTGAAGACTGAGATTACAGCAGCGGTGGTTTTCTCCCGAATTGGGTTTCCACCTTAAATCCTGGTGTTCATATGTGTTGTTTTGTTTGATGGTTTGTTCTGTTATTTTTGTTCATGATGCAATGCTCTAAGTAAATACATAATAAGATATTTGGACATACATATTGGATGCAGTACTGTAACATATGGTTTTAAGAGAAAGAAAAGAAAAAATTGTTCAGCCCTAAATACTGATTCACCCCCCCTCTCAGTTTTTTTCCCAACATAAACCTCCCAAGCAGTTTGATCCATATACGCAGAATTTTCTAATTTTTCTTGGTTTATGCAGGTTTTAAAGGTTTTTCAAATGATTTTAAAAGAAAATAAAAGCCAAGGATGACGATCCTCCAGGATTTCATTCATCAAAGAGTATCCATCTACAGGGTTTAACACCATGTTTTATCGGTGCCTCATGAGCACTGATACCATTATAAAGCCCCTATAGCACCGCACATCAACAAGACACAACAAAGTATAAATAAATCAAAGAGTATCAGTGTTGAAGACCCAACCACAGCAGAACTGAAGAATTGAAGGTTGAATCACAGTTTTGGTGGATTACGGCTAAGATCGACAATAAAAAGCCTAATCCACTAAATTAAACACAGTTAAAGAATAGAAGACAAGATTTAGGCCCAATTACGCCTAACACATAGATCAGAAGCCAATTAGTCCTGTTTTAGGTCAATACAAAAATATCTACCAGACCGGGAATGCCTCCAATGCCACATCAGAGGCTAATTGAATCATCTCAGCTACCTACAGCCACCTGTTGCCTCAAAACATTCAAAATTGGCTGAGTTATTACCAGAACAGAGCATATCTGCCTCAATACAGCTGAGTAGTTATTCCAAGCCAAAGAGACTTATTGCAAAAATATCAGCAGAGTTATTACGACATGACACAGAGCCTTAAAGTCAACAAAAGCTTCCCAGCGAGCTTAAAAATTAATGTAAGGTAATTAATATAGAGGAAATATCTGAAATATTCTCCATTGAGCCCCTCAACGGCCGAGAAGCAATAAATTTATTAATTTAACTTAGAAGATATTTTATCTCATTCGACCTCCTCATTTTCCTATAAAATCTTCTTGAGGAGCTCATTGTAAAGGGTTGGTTGCAGAACTTTGAAATATACTTGTGATCGAAAATTCTACATGTAAATAGTGTTCAAATGCTCTTGAAGCTCTGTTTGTAATCAAATAAGTTAGGCTGAGAAGTGAAGATGATTTCTGAACTGAAACATTGGACTTGAAGAATGTAACTGGATTGACATCAATATACAAGTTGATTCTTGGGATCTCGGTCTATATCACTGGTGAAGTGCTTCTTTCTGTGTTATTATTTTCCTTTCATGTATGCCATTTTGTCCATTATTCTCTGATAAAGAACAACAAGCATAGAGTTAGGATTTACTATTTACAGTACCCTTCTCTGACTGATAAGCTTTATCTCAATGTTTTCCTCTAAATTGTGTATTTAAGAATGATTCAGTACAGTTCAAGCCATTAGGAATGCTGGTATTCCCTCGTCCTACTATTTACTTTAAACATTGTTCTTTAATTTTATTTTCATTATTTTCTTAGTAAGGTCAGACTAGAAAAGTGATGGTGTGCCCTGTTTTCTAGTTTCTTTCTCCAAAGGTAGTTCCGAAAGTTTCCCTAAGTGTATGATGAAAGCAGTCTAGATTTAAAAGTATCTTATCTGATCTTAGGCTGCACTTTGTTTTTCTTATCTATTTTCATCCCTTCTGAAAGTAATTATGTGGATTACTGGATTGTTTATCTATTGGTTTAGCTTTAATATGAACTTGCCCAAAGAATTCTATGGTTAGCCCTGTCCTTTGGCCAGTTTAAAATAGTTACTTAAAAGGATTTTCTTGTTTGGACAGACTGATAAATCCTAGTTGAAATTATTGTCTGTTTCCACCCCTTCAACACTTTTATTGTTCCATTCCTTCATTTTATCTCAGAGATCTTGTGATATAGATGACTTGCCCCTTGGATCACTCTTGAAATTGTTGCACAATTAAACCATTTCATGAATCCATAGCCCAATGGACTAAAAACCAGCATTATATCTATCTAATCAGCCAAATCTTGTTCTGATTTCTTGCAACTTCACACCTTTGAAACTCTTTCATTTTAGGAATTTCCACTCAACTAAAAATCATGCTCAACCATCCAAAACAAAAAAAAAACCCTTGTTCTTAATAACTAGCCTAATATCATACCCAAAAAGCCTTAATGATAAATCAATCTTTGAACTTATAGAGAGATCCCTCTCTGGATTCAGGAGGGCTAGATCCTAGAATCCCAAAGTGGTTCAAGTGTGCTCTCCGTAGTTCTGGTCTCACCAATCTACTAGAATTACGAGGAGCTAACATGATGATTGGATTTGTAGAGATTACTTCTAAGGATGTTTTTATTCTTATGTTCCTAATGAAATTGATAAATTTAAATTACAACTAAGTTCTAAAAATCAACATGCGTTCTACTCTGTAAAATATGAAACTTTCTCTATCTTATGAAGAAATCTTAAATAATTTATTTATTAGTCTCTAAAAATTATTATTCTCTAATATTCTTGTGCTTGAAGATAAAATTGAATTCTAGAAAAAGGGAATTTATACATTTTTTCTGTTTTTGAAATGAAATGTTATGGCAATGAAACTTGTAAAGAAATCACTATAGCTCTTGAAAAGAAATCAATCATGAATGGAAAATAACACACTCATATGATGAAAGGAAATCAATCAATCACTACTATTTCGAAAAGAAATCACTCATGCTTTTGAAATAAACCACTCATGAACTTGTAATATGTAATATCCCAAAATGGGAACAACTACACTATTGGGAATAATCTGAGTTATTACCAATGTGGAGCTTTAGAAAACCATGAGCATGGAAATGTATATTATCTCATTAGATTTACAATAACATCATACCAGTAGATAAATTAACCTCAGCAACAAGATGATCTATATTCTCCTTCCCGGGTGGGGGAATGCATCAATATAGAGCATAAAACAGTTTCTTCAGAAAATAACGCTATACAAGTGAGAAATGGGACTTGGATCCCTTATAATACATGATATAAAACTCACATGCAGAATTTTAGGTGAAAAAAATCACTCTAGCTCATATAAACAGATCTCCCAAGTCAATGCAGCTCAAATAAGCCAAAACCCCATAGCCTAGCTCATGTAGCAACTACTGAAGCAAGGAATGCATTATTCTAATGAGGTTTTCTATAGAAATTGATTAAAGAAGTCTGATATGAAACTTATATTAAACAAACAATAGAGAAATGGAGGTTTAACCTCTTATACAACAAAAACAAGACACCCGGCCAAGGTTTCCGGCAATATAAATGAATAACAAGAAGCACTGAAGAAAATAACGTAGTTAATGCATTTCTGTATTATACATGGCGGAATATGACATTATATAGCTGAAAAATACAGAAATATGGCCAAATTCCTTTTTATTAGATCTCTCGGAGGGAAATGAGCACCTCCTCCTCAAGGACTAACATAAAATCAAAGGGTGCAACCCTGCTACTGCTGCCCCTGCATAAAAGACACATTTTTTTGAAGGAGACTATGCTATGGCTGAGTATGGATGAATGGCCCCAATACAAATGCTGAAATGAAGCTCAAATCACTCCCCTTTGATCCCTTAAGCAAGATGATATAAAGAGAGGATGGAATTCCCGCACAGGAATTCCTTGCACTAAGAAGTGCAGCAACTTCGGCTAAACAACTGAAGCATGCAAGTATTCACAAGACTAAGATAGTTGAATACATGAATGAATCCCTTTGACGCTATGCCTTCCTTTTTACCTTTGGTGAGCCTCCTCACCCTTTACCCCACACAATGTTGAGGTGACTTCCTCATGAAGCTTCCTCTTTCAAAACTGTGTTGCCCTAACTAGCCTCCCTCCTCTTTGTAGCAGTGTTTTTGACTTGATCAAATGGAACTAAGCTGCCTGAAATGCCTCTTTTCACACCAAGGGATCTTCAATATGGTTCTCATATGTGTGTCTAGGCTGATCCTTGATCACATTGAGCTAGTTTACTTAAGTGATTTCTTCCTCCTCAAGAATGGATGTTGAATTAGTCAAACTTGACTATGTCTCCTTCTAATTTTCCCTTGTTCCCACTTGGAAGTGTAAAAATAGCTCCTAAGGTGATATCCTTCCTTAATAAGGTGGAATTTATTCATATTTTTATTTCCGATGGGCTTCCTTACCCATTTATTCCTCTCCTAGGTGAAAGTAGCAAAATCTAATATTCCAAATTGTTGTGTGCAAATTTTGGAATATTACAGTCCTCCCCTCCCAAATGTTGCTTGTCCTAAAGCAACTACAAGGATAGGACTGAAGAGAATCCTCTTCTCCCCTATAACACCCTCATAAGATGAAGTCTCCCAAGGATCAAGGTGCTGCATCATCAATGTATCTCCAAGTTGCTCCTCCCAAGTGTGTAAGCTATCTAAATAGCTGGCATTATGTGACAGTGAAACATCTGTGGAAGCAACAATGGGCTGTTTGAAGGTCCTCTTGAATCATGAGGGCTGATATAAATTGGGATTCATCACCCCCCTTTGAATCTCTCCTCCCCAAGCTATCGACCAAGAAAAATGAGTCACCCTTCAAATTGGCAACTCATGCAAATCATCCTCCACTTGAACCTCCGGAAAAGTAGGTGGGCTAAAACTCTAGTCATGGTAGACATAGTAGCCTACCCCATGCTACCTTCCTCTCAACTTAAGACAAGTGTAGAGGATTTTTTGATCTTGGGCTGCAATAATGTTGCCCTCAAATGGCAAGAAGGAAGCTAGACCTCCAAAGGTCCCTCTCCCAGCGCTGTGGATCAAGCTGGCCCAAACCATCTCAAACATGATGGAAAAGGACTCACCACCATATGGCATCCCATCCATCTCATGTCCCTCTTCATAAAGAGCATGTGATGCAGAAAGTGTGGGGATGCTTCTCCCCCAAGAACACACCCACTCTATGTGTTCCTCCTCCAATCATGCTCCTCATATAGGCAAGAGTAATAGCAGCAAATAGGATCATGATCAGCCTCATAGTGAGAGAGATACTGAAGGTTTTATGTGGTGCTGGAAGGTACCAACAGTCTCCCAATTGGTCACAATGTAGTCTTCTCCACTGCAGCTTCAGAAAATGGTATGGCAAGTTGTCTCTTGATAGATGGCTAGTTGTGTAAGTCACCACATCTACTAGAAAGTAGTAAATGGTTGTGTGTATCAACTGAGCATACAAGAAGTAACCAAACACTTGCCCCAAATCATACAATAGATGGTTGTCTCCATCATAATAGCTGGCCAAAAATGGTACATGGAGCCCAAAGAGAAGCTTGCCCCTTTGAAGATCAATGCACTGCAAATAAATGGTAAGAGCATGCAAATATTGTGTGGTACAATCAATAAATGCAAAAATAGAATTCTTACCATGTAATGGAAACAAGATGGTGACAAGATCCATAGATGAATCCTCCATAGTGGCATGACATACCCATATGAAGAGGAATGAACCACATGCTGCATGAAAATCCTCCTTCTCATGCTTGGAAATCCAAGTCAAGGAGAACATACCACAATAGCCAATGAATCCATCCACCACTCTACCAATCTCACCTCCACCAAGTGAATCAAATATGAAGTGATCTTGGGAACACTCCATCAACAAGCTCATGCTCCAAAGTGACAGCGTTGTTGGCCTATGAAAATAGGCTCCTGGAAACTCATAAATCCATCTCTGACATGTTCAATGTCAAAGACTCCTCTCATAATGTTGCCATCACCTCCCATTGAAACATCATGCCAAATGTGAGAGAAAATATGCCCTTTCTCTCTCTCAATCCTCCAAAGCAAAAAATTTCTTTGCTGCCCTGACATACCTCCATCATCTAACTCATGTGGGGAAAACATAATGATTATATTATCATAATTCATCCACACTCCTTGCTGCCTCATGATGCAAGTACCCTGCCAAGTATTCTTCTCCCACATACCCTTGGAAAAAGGATATGTCTCATGATGGCCAAACTCTCTCAAGAGTATCCAACACAGTTTGGCCTCTTGCTGCCCTGTATAATAAATTTGCAATTGGCTCACTAGCCTCTTGCTCTTCCCCCACATCCACTCAACACCATGTGGATGCCTTCTGTCATTCTTCACCTTGGCATTCTTCCCATGTGGGCTATCATCCTCCACAATTAGTTCCTCCTTCCTGCATTCCATGAAATGTTGTAATGCATTTCCTTGGAGATCTCTTAGAGAAGATCTCATGTCCATGGCCATCTTGAATCCATCAAGATCCAAAGGTGAAAAAGGTAAAGCCTCTTCCCTGCTATTGTTTGACAGTGCTGATAGTCCCTCCAATGCCATAGTTTCTGCCTCATACTCCCTCTCAAAGTTTATGTCATCCTCCAAAAGATCACACTCCAACCTCAATGGTTGTGTGTAACTAATTAGTGATACATGAGGTTGATGGTTCAAATCTCCCTTGAAACCTTCAAGTTTTCATAGCGCAGTGCAATCCTGCTACTCTATCTCAGCAATACTATTTGATCCTGGGCCATATGAAGACATATTTCCACAATCTTTAGAAATATTTTCTGTAGTAAGTAAAAGTGGAAATCTTCCCATACCTTGGTGAGATGCGGGAACCTCTTGTAGTGCTGCAAGGGCTCCTTCCTCCCATGTCATGGCTACTCCAACTGGTGGTGTAGAAGGCTGCTCTCTCAAGGCTATGACATCGTTAGTACTTGCCTCCTCCCATGTTGGTGTGGTCCTACTCTCCTCTGATATTTCTTCATCAATGGTTCTGATCAGCTCTTGAGTGAACTCCGAAAAAGAAGTCACTCTTTTGTGGCTTAAGTGACTGCACCACCAAGCATTGGCTTAACCCTCCAGGTGCAGTGTTGCAACTGCTGCTGCCTCCCTCTCTACCACTGGATGAAGTAGGAAGAATGCCTGAAGCTTCCTTGCCCAAGATCTTGCTGTAGTTGACCCATAAAATTTAGACAATAGGAATCTATTACCTTTAATCTCTCCTTTGCTACAGGGTCTTCTTTCTTCTCTCAGCTGAATAAACTGAGAAAAATCTAGGGTCTCTTTGGAAGCCCTAGGTTGGCACTTGTATTCTGCCAAATACCCACTCAGGATTTCATGCTCTAAGTGGTCTCATTTCTCTTCACTTCCTCTATGAGAACAGGAAGTGCATGCATCTTCTTCTTCTTATTGAAACCTTCTAGAGGTCTCACTGCAACTATCTCCTCCTTGAAACCCTCTTGGAGTTTCAATGCATTTCTCTTCTTCTTTCTTCTTGGATCTGAAAATGGATGAAAATAAGCTCATCCTCTCCATAATTTTTTTCTCCTCTTATTCTTATATTATGATTGGATCTAAAATCCACAGGCTGAGCCAAGATGGCACCTCTAATACCACTGTAATATCCCAAAATGGGAACGGCTACACTATTGGGAATAATCTGAGTTATTACCAATGTGGAGCTTTAGAAAAACATGAGCATGGAAATGTAGAGAAGCTAATTAGATGTACAATAACATCATACCAATAGATGAAAGAACCTCAGCAACAGGATGATCTATATTCTCCTTCCTGGGTGGGGAAATGCATTAATATAGAGCATAAAACAACTGTCTTCAGAAAATAACGCTATACAAGTGAGAAATGGGACTTGGATCCCTTAGAAGACATGATATAAAACTCACATGCATAATTTTAGGTGAAACAAATCACTCTAGCTCATATAAACAGATCTCCCAAGTTAATTCAACTCAAATACGCCAAAACCCCATAGCCTAGCTCATGCGGCAACTAATGAAGCAAGGAATACATTATTATAATGAGGGTTTCTATAGAAATTGATGAAATAATTATGATATGAAACTTATATTAAACAAACAATAGAGAAATGGATGTTTAACCTCTTATACAACAAAAACAAGACACCTGGCCAAGGTTTCCGGCAATATACATGAATAACAAGTAGCACTGCAGAAAATAATGTAGTTACTGCATTTTTGTATTAGAAATGGCTAAATATGACATTAGATAGCTGAAAAATATAGAAATATGGCCAAAGGCCTTCTTATTAGATCTCCCGGAGGGAAATGAGCACCTCCTCCTCAAGGACTAGCATAAAATCAAAGGGTGCAACCCTGCTGCTGCTGCCCCTGCATAAAAGATGCAATTTTCTGAAGGAGACTACGCTATGGCTGAGTATGGATAAATGGCCCCAAGAAAAATGCTGAAACTAAGCTCAAATCACTCCCCTTTGATCCCTTAAGCAAGCTAATCTAAAGAGAGGATGGAATTCCCGCACAGGAATTCCTTGCACTAAGCAGTGCAGCAACTCCGGCTAAACAGCTGAAGCATGCAAATAGTCACAAGACTAAGATATATGAATACATGAATGAATCCCTTTTATTCTATGCCTTCCTTTTTATCTTTGGTGAGCCTCCTCACCCCGGACCCCACACAATGTTGAGGTGACTTCCTCATGAAGCTTCCTCTTTCAAAACTGTGTTGCCCTAGCTAGCCTCCCTCCTCTTTGTAGCAGCGTTGTTGACTTGGTCAGCTGGAACTAAGCCACCTGCAATGCCTCTGTTCACACCAAGGGATCTTCAATCTGGTTCTCATATGTGTGTCTTGGTTGATCCTTGATCACATTGAGTAGTTTACTTGAGTGATTTCTTCCTCCTCAAGAATGGATGTTGACTTAGTCAAACTTGACTATGTCTCCTTCTAATTTTCCCTTTTTCCCACTTGGAAGTGTCAAATCAGCTCCTAAGGTGGAATTTATTCATATTTTTATTTTCCATGGGCTTCCTTACCCATTTATTCCTCTCCTAGGTGAAAGTATCAAAATCTAATATTCCAAATTGTTGTGTGCAAATTTTAGAATATTATATAATACTACTCTAAAATAAATCAATGCTACTCTAGAAGTAAAACTATGAATCTTCTACAATTTGACAATTCGAAAGGAAATATTGATGAATCTACGACAAATGATAAAAGAAGACTTATGAAATCATCTACATCAAATAGCAAAATGGAATTTTGGAAACAACTACAGCAAATGACAAATTGGAATTCTAAAAACAACTACGGCGAATGATAAAATGAAAACACGAAAACTACATTAAAAACATAAAATGAAAAACCTTAATTGTTTATAGGGGCCCTCAAAAAATAGGTGGTCTCAAAGCTTCACAAGAACAGTAAGATATGCTTCAAATCTTAAAGGCACCCTTTCATTAAAAAGGAATGAAAAATAGAGTTACAAAACTTCACAATATGCTTCAGAAAATTAACCTCTCCTCTTTGTTACAATGGAGTGTTTATATAGGGGTTGAAATGTAACTACATGGAGATTCATATAGCTAAATATCAGAACTAAATGGACACCTATTTTCCACGCATTTGATTAAGCATCGTCTATTCCAACCTCTGTTTTCTTGATTGGGCGTTTATTGACACATGGGTGCAATGTTTTCTCACACAACTACAAAATAGGGCTCCAAAGAACTTTAAATATCTCCCAAATGGTAACAAATATGGAAAAAAAACTCATGGAAAACTTAATTGGGCCCGTGCTGAACAAAACCCGTGTTTTTGTCTTTCGAGATTCGCTTTATTTTGCTCAGAAAACACATTTGAAGTTGATTGGTCAAAAATGCTCCGAATTTCCCTTGATATTTGCCTCGAGGTCCACATGTGTGATCTGGGTGGAATTTTACCAACAAAAATCCATATTGAAGCTTCTAGAAATAATTTCCATGTGTTGGATTTCATTCTAGAGTGATGCTACTACCTCAACCATGGAGGCAGCTGCAGAAACTATAGAAACTTGAAATGTCAAACTATCATTAGTAAAACCATGGATAATTCTATTTAATTCATTAAAAATGATATAAATAATAATAATAAACCATGTAAACATGTATGTGGTAATTTGGTGCGTTTATGAAGAAATATGGTTAAAAATAATGACAATGGGTGAATGGAATGATGCGAAAATGGATGGTTTCATCAATAAAATTATGAAGAATTGGAGGCTCAACAGCCTCCTTCTCTGCCTGATTCCATTTGAAAATTGTGCCCTTCTTGATCATGTTCTATAGGGGTTTCAAAATTTGGGTGAATTCCGATATGAACCTGCAAAGGGAGTTCATTTTATTGAGGAAAAATTGCATAGATTTCTAGCCACTCGGGGGGGGGGGGGGATATGAGCAATGGATTTTACGTGATCCGGGTAAAAAACGATGTCATCCCTGGTTATAATATGGCCCAATAAATTCCTTTATGATATTGCGAAAATAATTTTCTTGTGATTTAACGAGATCCCATACTTTCGACATATTTTGAAAATATGTTTTAGGTGGTGTAGATGGTCATAATTGTGTTTCGAAAATATCGTGACATTGTCTAGGTAGACAACCACACTTTGTCCCATTAACCCTCTGAAGGCGATGTCCATGGCCCTCTAGAAAGTCTCTCCAACATTGATTAAAATGAAAGGCATGTGTCTGAATGTGAATTTTACCCACTTTTTTCTAAACGTTGTCTTCAAACGGTTGCGCTTGGCAACCAACACCTAGTTGTATCTTGAGAATTCGTCCAACAAAGAGAACATCTCTGAGCCTGACACAATTGAAGAATCTGTTCCATAGGGGGAACATGGTAGTTATGCTTATCAGATACCCGATTTAGGTTTCATAATTCTACGCACAATCAGATTTCACCGGGCTTCTTATGCACGGGGACTGAGTTTGACACCCATGTCGAATCCCTGATTTTGAAAATGATGCGAGCATCGAGGAGTTTCTTTAGTTCCTTATGAATAAATGGTTCCAGAGTCAGATGTACCTTTCTTAGTTTATGCTGAAAGGGTCTAATTCCTTCTTTCATAAGTATCACGTGCTCGATAATTCGCATGTCGTACATCTAGAGGTCGTCATATGTCCAGGAAAAAAAATATCAATACTTCTTAAACAAGTTGATGAACGATCGTCTTTCCTTGGGCGTACATTTGTTACCAAGATTGAAAAATTTTAGATATGTGTCCATCCCGAGGTTCACTTGCTTGTATGATAAGGTGGATCTTTTCACTTTGGTATTAGGTGGCCCTCAGAATCATCTTTGCAAATCAAATAAATTCTCGAGCGAAACAACCCCTTTAGGCATGGGTTTCCTTTTCATTCATCTGCTTCCTTTTTCAAAGCCAACTCGTGTTTCTATTCTTTGATAACAACATCCTTAAACACATCCACGTTAAACATGATGTCCAACACCTATTGATAATCATTGAAAATGCGTAGATTATTCACATTGTTAGGAACCACAAGTTTATATACAATTTCAATTGAAAAACCATCCCTTAATGGGGTAAACCTAGCTGCAACATTAGCTAGAGTATTAGCCACAACATTATGCATCCTAGGGACTGACTTAATGTCAAAAGCATCGAAATAAGAAATCAAACGCCATACCTCTTGCTAATATCCCTTTAAATGTGGCGATAGACAGTGGAAGGTGTTGCATACATGTCTGGTAATGATTTCAGAGTCACCGATTACCTTCAGGCATCCAACTTTGAGACCAATCACTTTATTGAGCCCAAGGATTAGTGCTTCATATTTTGAGGTATTGTTAATGCATTGGAACTCTAACCTGCAAGAAATCATAACTTTATTCTTCTGAGGGTCTATCAGGATGCAACCAACATTATCTCCATCATGGGTCTCAGTATCATCATCGTATAGGGTCCAAATTTACTCTGGGATGCTTCCAGGTTGCATGTGTTAATAGACGGGGCATCTAGATCAATGGTGTTAGGCGGAACATATGGCCTGATGGCGTTAGGTGGGGGACAAGGGAGTAACTCCATTTGAGTGTCCGGAGTGATGGGTGATTGGATGGCCTGGTAACACTATAATGCAAATTTTAAGAAGCACATTCCTAGATCTTCCTGGGTGAAACTAATGGGCTCATTGGTTGCTTAAAGGTCGGTGACAATGTACTTCATGTATGGTTCACTGTTGACCTTGATTTGGTTGTCTCTCCCTTTGTACGAGAGACACAAGTGGGACCAGTCTATGGCGAAGTAGCCTTGGAGCTTTCTTGACCAGTATCGACTTAATAACAAACCGTAAGCCTCTGGAATGTTAACGACAACTATGTCGATGCACTGGTGAACTCTGGAGTTTGAGGATAGACGGATTAGCACATTTTTTAGCTAACCCACAACATAGAATTGACATCTATCCAACTGGATGATCCTGGCATTGGTGTTCTTGGGTTGGACATTAAAATTTTTTCACATATATAGGCACATGACGTTTGTAGATGCCCCTGAGTCAATGATTCATTTATGAACATTGAAATTGAAAATTTTGAATAATAAGAGAAACAGGGGTGTTGACCCCAGTAAGATAGCGTTTATGGTGTTGACAATAGATTGGAGGGCATTGAACCGCTCGCTTTTGGAGAGGGGGATGACCTACTTGCTGAGGGGTTGTAAAAATATTTGATAATCAAATCAAGTTGGTTGGTTATCCTGGCAAGCTCATAAATCAAAATGATGGCCCATGTTTTCTTCATATCTTCGATAATGTTGTATCTGAGCTCTGAGTGTGAGGGTCCTTTAGTGGTTGCTTGAGGCAAATTTTGGGACTGCAAAGCTCTTGGCGTGCCCTTGAAAATGGTGAGGCTTACCTTCTCCAAAGTGGGAGTTATGGCTTGGTTCAAATTTTTAGGAGGAAATATTTTCCTCAGAAATTATTTCCTTTTCTCTTCAAGGGTCTGGTTAGCCACCATACCCTTGCTTCTAAGATTGTAGGTTCATAGAGGATTGGGGTAGAGGTTGTCGACCATATTAAATTCCATAAAGGATTCCACTTCCTCCCCGTGGACCACTTAGAAAGTCAAAACAACCGATCCTTGATTTTCATTTGGAGGGGGATACTTCTTCTTCAGGCAGGTCAACTTCTTCCTTGAGGTCTCTTGTTGTCTGGTCTTCTAACAGTTGATTCACCACAACGATGATGCTATTGATCCACTAGGGGAAAGTTACCTCTAAGTGAGAGGCTTGGTGGAAAGAACAAAATTTATCCTTGCCAATCTCCTCAACATTGAAGTTTGCGTTTGGATTTGGAGTAGGTGGATTCAGTATATTATTGCTATTTCTAAAGAAAGGTTTTTGGGGCTTGCTGCTCGAGATAACGTCACTATTTTTCCTTTTCATAACCGAGACTTCATTCATTAGGATTTTTAGAGACTTAGCAATAATTTTGAAGTTGAAGGGGTCTTTATCCTTGTCTCTCGGCTTACTAGCTAAGGGTTGTGCCTTCTTGTTGGCGGAATTTGGATCATCGTGTTTGTCATGGTCCAGAGCCCCTATGGAAAGCATATCTTTCTTGACGGCAAGAGTTGCCATGAAATTTTATACTAAGGTAACCTTGGCTTTGCATTTAACGAACAAAACGATGTCTCGTGGAAGGGCCCTCGTGTAATAGTCTATGGTGATGGAGTCATTGAGGGCCATGTTTGGGGGGAACTTATTCAAGATAGTCACAATTCATTGATTGAAATATTTGACCTTTTTATTCTATTGGAACATCAATGTGCTCAACTTCGTGAGGATCATGGAAGGGGTATTATCGTCCAAAAACTTCTCGAGGAAAGTCATTCGGAACTCAAACCCATTTCCAGATGGAGGCAATGGGCAAAGAGCGATACCAGGTAGCGGCTTATTTTTCCAAGGTGTGAGGAAAAATCTGGCATGCTACTTCATCATACTATACCCTCATCATCTGTAGAGAAAGGTAGAAGTTACTGATGTGATCTTTGGATAATGTTCCCCTTTCAGGTTCAAACTTGGGTAAGTGTTTCTAAGGATGGCGAGGCATGCAATGAAGTGGACCTTAGATGCCTACAGGGGACTATTCCATTTTGCCAAGGGTTACACTCGATGTGCTTTGTGCAGGGGTCGACTCACGATGGTTTCAACTTCACCTTCAGATTCTCTTCCGGCACCTGACCTCGAAGTGTTGCCTTTGTGTTGGGAGTGCATGTCTTCATCCCGAGGAACCCTCAGATTTTCAATATTGTTATAGTTCCTCAAATTTCTGAAACCATCGAAATTCCTGCTGTAAATAAATGATTGTTGGTTCCGGATTCGATGGAGGTGGTGGGCTTGGTATGTATTTTGACTGTTCCTCTGGGCCTTGTTTCCCTAAACCCTTCCAAAGCCTTTCCCTGTTGGGTTGTTCGTTTGGTTATCTCTAGGAAAACGTTGGTTATTTTGGGGAACGGTACCTTGCAAATTCCCCGGGGCTCTCGAGACCTTCAACCGAGAGCCCGACAACCGCATCCACGTAGTCTTCAAGCATTAGACTTATAAGCTGGAGCACTTAATTGACTAGGACACCCTGATGACTGTGATGCTGATCAAAGGTTCATGGGTTGGGAAATGAACTTGTAGCGAGGAGGCTATGGAGACCCCTAACGAGCTTGTGGGCAAGAAGATGTAAGGCTCTCAATTGATCTGACGTAACTTCATAGAATGGGGATCTTCCTAGCGAGGTGTATCCTCAAGGGATGGAGGCCCGAAGTTACCGAAACAAATATCTCCTAGAGCCAGGCCTATGAACGGAATTTTGACAGGTTTGCAGAGGAATGTTACTAGCTTTTTGGGAACCCTCTTAGCGAGAGCGTGCATCAAAACCTACCATTAGGCCCTCCTCCTAGTGCCGATTCTATTGACAGTTGAAAATGACTCGTCAATAGTGAGGTGATCTCCCTGATGGAGAATCCAAATTAGAATCTACATTGTTTGTTTTGGGGATCCCATCCAGTATGTAGGCCCGGTTTCCATCCGATTAGGAAAATAAATGCTTTTTCTTGGACAAAGATAAGACTCACTAAGATGGAGAATGCACATATTTTGAACGAATAAAATTCAGTGATTGACGAATGCCTTGTGAAACATAATACCATGAATAGCAAAGCGGAATTTAAAGCATGAAACTCAAGAAAAGTATTGTTATAAAAAATTCACTAAGATCATACTCATACTAAGATTCACTTAAACATACAAGAAACAATTCATGATGGCTAAGTGTTTCATTTATCATCTATGCACATCCCAATAAATATTTAAAACACACATCGAAAACGTAGTTCATCAACATATCTTTAAGTTAGAACATCATATACTATCCACATATTGCAAGGAACTCAAAACACACAGAAATACATGAGCATTGTAATATTCCCAATTAGCCCAAGCTAATGGGAATATACAATTTTGTTTCATTTTTCTATTTCATGAATAAAATTGTAAAGGAGGATCAATAAAACTCCTAAACAACAAAACAAATCAATGCCACATGTGAAAGATAAATATGGGCTATTTACCTAAGCACACTTAGGTGTGAAAGAGGCTGGATCATTTGACCAAGTCAACTAGGACCAAATCAACAACGCTGTCTAGATACTGTGAATCTCCTAGATGCACAACGCAGTTTTAGTTGGAGGCTACACATGTGAAATGAGCTAAATCATTGAGATGGTTTACGGTTTGGCAGGAATTTCATCTTATAAAAGGAGGAGGAGGACAACAGAAGAAGGTTGTTGATTATGTCATATTTATGAATATATTTTTTGTTTAGACATATATCATTCTCTTGTTTTTTAGCTGAGAATAGTGTTGTTTAGCACTAGGGTGTTCCTGATCGAGAATCCCACCTCTTCCATTGAGTAGCTCTTAGAGGAGTCTTGCTAATCTTTTCCACCATCAGGCATTTGGCCAAGCTCATCTTCCAACTACAACGCAGATCCCGTTGAAGGTTTGGTTGTCCACGTAAGCTGTAGCAAGTGGAGGCTAGATCTACTCAGATCTAGGCCAATCTAGTGCCTCTTTTCAGTGGGAAAGCTTTCTATCCACTTGACAAGAGAGTATTAGACCTTTGTAGCTGAATTTTTAGATCTTGGCATCAGGAAAAACCAGTACTAGAGCCTACAACGGATTTTCCCTTCTAGGACTGCGTTATTTGCAACTGTACAGTTGTAGGGTGTTTTGACACAATTTTGGAGGAGAGATCTCCAGTGTTGGGGTTCTGCCCTTCACTGTGGTGATCCATGGATTACAGATCTAATACATGTTCTGTTCAGATCTGATCTACTTATTATTTTATTTACTTCAGAAATTCTTGAATATTACTGCATATCTACAACTTATATCTCCAATCTACTCTTTGTGTGTCATGTTTTTCTCAAAACCCCAAGGGGAATTTGTAGAGGAGCTCTTCTAGTGTACAAATCTGATATAGATCTAATATTTTGTACACAGATCTGCTCTAGATCTTAAGTGTAATATACAGCTACTGCAGCTCTTTAAAATAACATTTTCAAGTCTTTTTTCAGTATAATACATTGTTGCAGCACCTCCTTTTGAGGATTTTCTTCATAAAAGTCTTCCATTTTCTCTTGCACATTGTGTGGGCCACATTATAGATCTGATTTAATGATGTATAAGTGATTATTGAATATCTGTATTGGCCTCCTCCTCTTACTTTGCTGAACTGTGTTATTTTCTTAGTATTGTTTGGGTTTGTTGTTGTCCCATTCTTGGGCATTTCCAGCCATACTAAGTGTGGGAGATTTGTTTACCTCACCTAGAAGGATTTTTTTATGATATCCTCTTGGATTTAGATGTTAGATTTTCAGATATAAGGAATCCAAGGGCTGATTTTCATTGTTGTAGCATAAATTTTTGAAAAATGCGTTTTTCAGACATGTATTGCTGATAGTCCCAATTTGGGGATATTACAGTGGTATCAGAGCAATCATCTTGGCACAGCCTGTGATTTGCTTTCTTAAAGAGCCAATATGTCTTCAGAAGAATATGAGCCTCTCACTGATAGAGAGAAGAGGTATCTAAGAAGAAGACATAAGAAATTTGATTACACCAATGATGATAAAGACAAGGGAAAAGCCCCTGAATTTGGAAGTGATGAATATGGAAAGGAGTTTGCAAAAAACATTTTGAAATCCATGCAAGATATTGCTAGAGAGATCAAAGAGATGAGAATGGACAGAATCAAGGAATCTCCTAAGATATTTCATCTTGGAGAAAGCTATGGAATGTGTCATCACTGGAATGATCAACCAGTGAACCACCCACAAGCTCAACAACGCTCTACCATGCCTACCTTTTTGGCTGTGGAAAATGAAGGGCCTCATGAGCAAGAATCCCTTGAAGACTACTTTGCAGAATATGAGTCTCAGAATTAGAGATTCAAGGATCACTTTAGTTTTGAAGATTTTTGTCACCTCAAGGACAAAATAAGGCCAAGGCATCAACATAGAGATGGTGGATTCACTCAGAATCATGATCAACATCACTCTATGGGAAGATTCTTTTTACCCAATTTTGATGGGTCATCCACTTGTTCTGCCAAAGCATGGATAGAAAAAATGGATATCTACTTTTAGTTGAACAATTTCCCTGAGATGGAAGCTATCAAGATTGCAGCATTGCACTTTGAAGGTGAAGCACACAACTGGTGGTTCCATGGCTTGTCTACACTGGGTCATGCCAATGTGACTGCTTATTCTGAGTTCACTAGAAGATTGGTGGAGATGTTTGATAGAAAGGATCTAGAAGCACCTTTCATGAGCCTTGAAAAGTTGAAGTAGTTGGGTAATACAAAGTCTTATATTTCTAAATTTTTGAGATTATATGTTATGGTTCTTGACTTGTCTACAACAACAAGGGTGTACATGTTCATCGATGGTTTAGATGAACCTTTGCATGGGTTGGTTAAATCTACCAAGCCCACTACCTTGCATGATGCCATTGAGAGGGCTAGAGACCTTAAATTTTCCTTGCCAAAAGCAAAGGCAAAATTTTAGAACAAGCCCTCTTTTCCTTCTAAAGGAAAGGAAGAGAAAGCTGCTCCTTCAAAGGAGAGCTCATACAAGAAGCCTCTTGATGATGAAGTCTGGAGAGATCTAAGAAAGAAGAACCTATGCTTCACTTTCTAAGAACCATGGGTACCTGGACATAGATGCGCTACTAGTAAAGCACATTATATAGAGGTCTTCTCAGATCTTGAAGAAGATGAAGATGATGAACCAAGAAGGGGTCACATCACTGACAATGTTGAAGGAGATCCAACACCATCAAGAGATGGGAAGGGAGCATTTTCTCCTATTGGAGGAACTCTTGCATCTTTGAGATGAGTACCTAAGTACTTGAACTTAAGAGTTCAAGGTTCAATCATGAATCAGAGGGTTTCTGTATTGATTGATAGTGGGGCTACCCATAATTTCATTGATGCCCATCTTGTGCAAAGGAGGGAAATACCTACTGATACTTTTGAGGGATTCTCTGTTTTGGTACCAGGAGATAGAATAATCCAATGCATGCATTATATCCCATCACTTTCAGTCACCATGGGATCCTACACTTTGGTGGATCACTTCTTTGTAGTTGACATACCAGACACCAATGTTATTTTCGGTGTTTAATGGTTGATTACATTGGGGAAAGTCATCACTAATTGGGAGGCTTTGCAAATGGAATGGGTGGAAAAGAAGAGTGGTGCACCTAAAATGATCAAAGGCATGCATACTTACCCCTCACATAACACTTCCACACAGAAAACAGAGATGTATTTGCACAGTGGAAGTAAAGAGCTCACTGTCCCATATTATGTTCATGAGATTTCTGCAAGGCACACTCTTATCTAGTGGCAAACCACCTGGGAGGCCACCGGATTCAGTTTTTGTGAGAGATATCTCACTACATGATGCTCCAAGATCAGATCCAGGAGGGATGGGAGAATTAGAAGACACAGCTACAGTGCTGGAAGGCTTGGGAAAGCACAAGAAGGAGGGAGATTTTCTTCTCTCATCATCATCACCCACCTTCATTCCTGATTCTGCATTGTTGGAGGAGAAGAAGGGAAGACATGTCCTTCCTACATGTACCTTTGGCATAGGAGATGTCAAAGATGAGATCAGCAACATGACAGAAATTCCTATTGATGCATCATCAATGCTGTCATTGTTGGGGAGTGTAGATATATATTGGAAATCCTAGCTGTTGGTGGATTATTCCAAAGATCTTCACACTTGTATGATGCTTGATGATCAGCTGCATGAATAAGGCTATATGGTCCATGAGGGAGTCATCTATCATCATGATAGGATATTCTTACCTAGATCCTCCAAGCTCAAGGAGAGGATGCTACAAAGGGCCTACAGAGAGTTTTGTTTCAGCCCTACCTATTCTATGAAGATCTACAACACTATCATGAGATGCTTTGAATGGGAAGGCTTTGGAGGAGAGCTAAATCAACATTCTATAGAACGCATGAGCTATGTGTGTTAGGTCCCTATATCACTAGTATAGTCCCTTATTATTGTTAGTGTAAACCCCTTATTGTTATTATTGTACCCTTGTAACCCCCATTTTGTTATTATTGTGCCCTTAAATTATTATTGTTAGGTCGGCTAGGATTACATTATGGCCTCATGGACTCCTATATATAGAAAGGAGGTTTTGTAAATTGTATCATCCAAGAATTTTTCATTCATGTAATGTATTGGAGGCTTCCCCCTCGAAGTGGCTTATTTCTAAGGCATTTATATCTCTTTTCTTCTCTTTTTGGAGCTGGTTTCCCAACATTTGGTATCAGAGCTTTGGATTCTAGGGTTTCGCTGCTCCAAACAGGTCATTGTGGCATTTTCGCTATAACGTTTTTTATGAAAAGTGTCAGAAGCTAAAATTTTTAGGGTGCGAATCTAAAATCCTGAGGAAGATTGTATAAAAATTTCAGAGCTTGGTTCGCAATATTTTCAGAGATATGATCTGTGGAAGTTAAGTCTTTTTTCAGGCTCCTAAACAGGTCATCGTGGCATTTGCGCTATAAATTTTTTTATACTAAGGTTCAGAATCTGAAATTTTTATGGTGCAAAGCTGAAATCCTAAGGAAACGCGTCAAAAAATTTCAGAGCTTGGTTCGTAATATTTTTGGAGATATGATCTGTGAAAGGTAGTGCGTTTTTAGGCTCTCGAATTTCATCTCAAAAAGGTGATCGTGGGAAAATTTCAATAACTCTCTCTCTGAGCATCGGATTGGAGTGCCGTAAAAATTTGTCACAAGTACACGAACTTTTGTTTCTTGGCTATCAATTACAGAAGCGAAGGATGAAACAGTGACACGTGGCAAGTCATACAAGTTCGCTATACTGAACCAGTCCATAATTAGGTCATTGTGGGAGATTGGACATAATTTTGTCTTGGAGAATCCAAATCAAGTCAGACCTGTGGAATTCAAAAGAGAATTCAAAGGGATAATTTAGTGCTGAAGTTAAGATATTAAAGAGCCACAATCACATAGATAATACAATTTCAATATCGAGCCCCTCAAAAGCGAGTAAAAGGTGTGTATTTGTTTTCCGAATTGCATAAGTCTTGTTTGAAGAATCAAGTTGAATTGATTGCAAGGGCATATTGTAGAATAGATATCAGTATTGGATTATAAAATGGCCCCTAAAAATAATTCAACACCTATTAAGCCTTTGGAAAGCTCTACTATGACTCATGAAGACGAAGAATGGCAACATGACATATCAAAATTACAAGAGCAAGTGCAACAAATTTCGCTCTCGCAAAGAGCAACAAAAAATTTCATGGAAGTTTTGAAGAAAGGCGTGGAAACTAAGATGGATGGTTTGAAGAAAGGTGTGGAATCTAAGATAGATGGCATGGAATCTAATATTTATGGCATGGAGGCTGGCATGGAATCTAAGATAGATGGCATGGAAGCTAAGATCAATGAAAAAATGAAAGACAACATGGAAAACATGAATTATGATCTAAAATCAGACATGGAAGGTTTGAAAAATTTGATACAAGAAATGTTTCCTAATGGTGAAAAGATAGTAGAGGAAACTCATGATGAGAACAAAATAAATGTTAATCATGACTTCATAAACTCTAATGTTGGCGGGAAGAACCACCATATTTCAAAAATGGATATGAGGAAGTTTGATGGAAAGGATCTGTAACACATGGATACTACGGATGGAGCAATATTTTGATCTCCATAACATGAAAAACACACAAAATTAACGCATTGCAACTTTATATTTAGAACAAAATACATTTTTATGGTATCTATGGCTTTTCTCTCGTAAAAAAATTGTCACTTGGTCAATTTCTACGGTGGAAATGATAACACATTATGAGGATACAAAGAGCAACACCTTCTTTAGCAAATTGATAGATCTTAAACAAAAGGGTTTAGTGGTGGAGTGCATTGAGGACTTCCAAAATTGAATATAAGGGTAGCTAATATTCCATAGGAACACAAGATTGATGTCTTCATAGGGACTTTAAAGGATAAAATCCAACATGAGTTTCGAGGTTGGGAACCTGATTCATTGGAGAAGGCATTCAAGTTGGAAAGAAAATTTGAATGTAAAATTATGGTGACAAGGAAGCCTACCACTCACATATATAAAGAAGTGTTGCTACACCTAGATTTCCACACAACCTACAAGGGTGACACCACAAAAATTGGAAGAAAAAAGAGCAAAAGGGCTGTGCTAGAGTTGTGATAGCAAATACACTAAAGGTCATAAGTGTGCTGAAAATAAATTATTTTACATAGATTGTGAAGAAGAAGAAGAAAATGAACAAGAAGAGGATATACACCAGGAACCGACCCTAGAAGAGGAAGAAATGAATCCGAACATATCATGTAATGCACTGGCAGGAATTACCACTCCTCAAACTCTCAAGATAGTAGGACAGATCAAGAAGAAAAAGGTAATAATGTTGATTGATTCAGGTAGCACCCATAATTTTATTCATTGTAAGGTAGCCAAGGAATTAAATTGTTTCCTATACCAGAAGCACCGAGAATGTCAGTGATGGTTGCAAATGGAGGAACTATCAATTGCTTTCTAGGAAATGCCATAATATCAAGCTAACCATGGGGGAATATGTATTGACTAGTCCAATGCTTTCCATTCCTATGGGAAGTGTTGATGTTGTACTAGGAGTACAATGGTTACAATCTTTGGGGATGGTAGCTTTTAATTTTTCAAGAACTTTTCTTGAAATTTTTTGAAGAAGGAAGTTGAATTACGAGTATTGTCGAATTACAGGGCATTGCAGGGAATCCAGGAAAGATAATAAGCTCTAATTTCATGACAAGCTTTTAAAGAAATAACAATGAGGCATAATTGCACAATTATGCTCACTAGAAATTCCAACATCAAAATCATCTATTTCTACAAATCTTCAAAAAGTCTTGGACAGTCATTCCAAGGTTTTTGAAACTCCAAAAGGACTCCCAGCTATTCGTGATCATGATCATGCTATTCATTTGATTCCAGGAAGTGTTCCTCCAAACATCAGGCCCTATAGATATCCTTATGTCCAAAGATGAATCGTGGTATGATTGCGAAAATGTTATTTAGAGGCGAGTATAATTCTACCTAGTCAAAAGATTCTTTCTCTGCTCTGTAGTATTGGTACACAAGAAGGATGGATCATGGCGAATGTCAGGATTATAGGGAGCTCAATAAGCTCACCATTAAAGATAAATTTCCCATTCATTTGTGATTGATGAATTATTGGATGAATTACATGGAGAAATTTATTTTAGCAGAAGTTGGATCTTCGTTTAGGATATCATCAAATTAGAATGAAGGCGAAGATATTCCAAAAAGAACATTTCAAACTCATTTGGGTCATTATGAATTTTTGGTCATTCCTTTTGGCCTTACCAATGCACCTTCTACATTTCAAGGGTTGATGAATTCCATTTTCAAACCATTCTGTAGAAAATTGGTGCTAGTATTTTTTGATGATATACTAATCTACAACAGGTCTTGCCAGGATCATGTTCAACATGTTGACATGGTGCTCAAACTATTGGAGGAGAAACAATTATACGCAAAAACATCCAAATGTTTCTTTGTAGTACAAGAGGTGGAATATCTAGGTCATATTGTATCTCACGAGGGTGTTAAGGTAGACCCTAACAAAATTAAAGCCATTAAGGAATGGAAAGTCCCCACAACCATAAAGCAATTGTGAGGATTTCTCGGGTTAACAGGGTATTATCACAAGTTTGTTAAGAATTATGGGAGAATAGCAGCACCTCTAACAACATTATTGAAGAAAGATGCATTTTCATGGACTCCTGAAGCAACTAAGGCCTTTGAACGTCTTAAAGAGGCAATGTGCCTAGCACCGGTCTTAGCTACACCAGACTTCACAGAAACCTTTATTGTGGAATGTGATGCCTCAGGAAATGGAATTGGTGCAGTTTTAATGCAGGAAGGAAGACCCATTGCTTTTGAAAGTCGTCCAATCAAAGGAAAGTATTTACAGAAACCTATTTATGAGAAGGAAATGTTAGCAATACTGCATGCACTAAAGAAATGGCGAACTTACGTAATGGGAAGACACTTCAAGGTAAAAACTGATCATGATAGTCTTAAACACTTTTTGGAACAAAGACTATCTTTAGAAGAGCAGCAAAAATGGGTCACAAAGATGTTGGGTTATGACTTTGAAATAATTTACAAAAAAGGAAAGCTTAATGTTGTTGCAGATGCACTCTCAAGAAAGAATGAAGAGGTGGAAGCATTGCTTTGTGTCATTTCTATTATCCAACCAGATTGGATAACCAAAGCAAGAGATGAATGGAAGAAGGACAAAGATGTATGGACACTCATTCAAAAGTTGCGGCAAGATCCTAGTACATCTGATACATTTAGTTGGAAAAATGATTCCTTATGGTACAAAGATCGCTTATATCTTTGCAAGAATTCCCAACTAAAACAAAAGATTCTTCTGGAATTGCACACTTGTCCTTTAGGAGGACACTCAGGATTTTTAAAAACTTACCACAGGGTGAAGAAAGAATTTTTTTGGGATGGCCTTAAATCTGATATTCAAAATTTTGTGGCGGAATGTTTGGTTTGCCAGCAGAATAAAGTTGAGACAATTAAGACCCCGGGACTTCTACAACCTTTATCCATTCCAAGTCAACGTTGGAAGGAGATTTCAATGGATTTTATCACAGGTTTACCTAAGTCCGAAGGAAAGAATGTCATCATGGTGGTAGTTGATAGAATTACCAATTATGCACACTTTTGTGCATTATCTCATCCATTTAAAGCAAGTACAGTTGCTACTACATTTATGGACAGAATTCAAAAGCTACGTGGAAACCCAAGGGTTATTGTGAGCGACAGAGATCCCATTTTTACTGGAAATTTTTGGAAGGAGTTATTTTCTTGTTTGGGTACTCAATTAGCTCATAGCTCATCTTATCATCCTTAATCTGATGGTCAAACTGAGATAGTAAATAAATGTTTAGAAGGATATCTTCGTTGTTTTGTATCTGATAAACAAATACAATGGGTCAAGTGGTTACCTCTCGCTGAATGGTGGTATAACACTTCCTTCCATACTGCAGCAAAAATGACCCCATTTATGGCACTTTATGGATATCATCCACCATCCATCACATCATATTTAAGAGAAAATTCGAAGGTTCAAGCAGTGGAAGATCATATCGAGCATCAGCAAGAAGTTCTCCAACTCTTAAAGGATAACCTGAATTTGGCACAAAATCGAATGAAACAATAGGCAGATCAACATCGCGGCGAGAGAAGTTTTGATGTAGGAGATTGGGTATTTTTACGGCTACAACCATACAAACAAATGTCCCTCAAGCAAGCTAAGAAGGATAATAAATTATCACCAAAGTACTATGGTCCTTACAAGGTGTTGCAAAAGATTGGTACTATGGCATACAAATTGGAGCTTCCTGCTTCTTCACGAGTGCATCCAATTTTCCATGTTTCATGCTTAAAGAAGGTTATAGGTGAAAATCTTCCAGTTCAAACAATATTGCCAGAACTTGATGAGGAAGGAAAAATCATATTGGAACTTGAAGCGGTCATGGAAACAAGAACTCGACAGCTACGGAATCGATCAATTTCAGAGTATCTCATCAAGTGGAAGAACTTACCCACTGAAGATTCTACATGGGAGGATGAGAATTTTATACAGAAGCACTCGGAGCTACTCAAGCATTGAGGACAATAGTTTTTTTGAAGGAGAGAGGCATGTTAGGTCCCTATATCACTAGTATAGTCCCTTATTATTGTTAGTGTAAACCCCTTATTGTTATTATTGTACCCTTGTAACCCCCATTTTGTTATTATTGTGCCATTAAATTATTATTTTTAGGTCATCTAGGATTACATTGTGGCCCACTAGGATTACATTATGGCCCCATGGACTCCTATATATAGAAAGGAGGTTTTGTAAATTGTATCATCTAAGAATTGTTCATTCATGTAATGTATTGGAGGTTGCCCCCTCGAAGTGGCTTATTTCTAAGGCGTTGATATCTCTTTTCTTCTCTTTTTGGAGCTGGTTTCTTCATAATGTTGTTTAGCACTAGGGTGTTCCTAATCGGGAATCCCACCTCTTCCATTGAGTAGCTCTTGGAGGATTCTTGTTGATCTTGTCCACTATCAGGCATTTGGCCAAGCTCATCTTCCAACTACAATGCAGATCCTATTGAGGGTTTGGTTGTCCTGGTAAGATGAAACAAGTGGAGGCTAGATCTACTTAGATCTAGGCCAATCTAGTGCCTCTTTTCAGTGGGAAAGCTTTCTATCCCCTTGAAAAATGTAGGTTTTAAACCTGTACAGAAATTATCTACGAACTAATCTTTAAAACAGAAAATAAACAATAGCGAGAGCATAAAACATAAAACAAATAAACACAGAGATTTTCCCCTGGATCCCAAATCGGGACGACCAACTTGATTTTTCATTATATTCCTTTTAGTGTTACAACACACACACACACACACACACACACACACACACACATATATAAATGCTGAAGCATACATAAACCTCAATCCATTAACCCTGGATTAGAACATAACCATAGTTCCCTTGACCGGATCTACAAAATACTAGGGGCTGAAAGCCATCGTACCATGGGTGGGTCCGCCCACCAGAAAATAAGGACCAAATTTTTTTTCCAGGGTTCTACCCCGGACCCTGACAGGGGGAGCTACCGTCCCCCCATGACCCCCCCACGATTGACTAGCTGTGGAAAGAATATAACACAAACCCAACATTCTCGCACTTGTTGTTTTCTTTATGTAGGGGGCCACATGAGAGCTAAGTCATTAGCCTAGATTTGCAAGCCCCATTATTTCTCTACACCAAGAGAACTTCTGAGTATTCACAGGCTTTTTCAATGCATTTGTAACATTCTTTAAAGTTTCCACCTTTACCAGCAACACCCTTTTAGCTTCAACCATATATCTCACAAAGTGATATTGAACATCAATATGCTTTGTCTCTGAATGATAAGCATGGTTCTTAGCCAGGAAAATTTCACTTTGGCTATCACATTCTATCCTTATAGCTTGCTGCACTAACCCCATACTTGAACACAATCTCTGCAACCAAACTGCTTCCTTGCTTGCATGAGCGGCTGCCATGTATTTTGCCTCTATAGTTGAAAGAGCCGCTACAGGCTGTCTTTTACTCATCCAATTGACTGCACCTCCAAATAGTCTAAACACATACCCACTTGTAGATATTATTTGGTCTAGATCTCCAGCCCAGTCTGCATCAACAAAACCATGAATGTCCAACACTCTTTCCAATCCTGGTCTTCCTTGGTAGCACAACCCATAATCACTAGTGCCACGCAAATATCTGAAAACCTGCTTCATTGCTGACCAATGCTCCTTCCCTGGGCTTGACATAAACCTGCTCAATACTCCCACTGCATGTGAAATGTCTGGTCTAGTACAGGCCATTGCATACATCAGGCTACCCACTGCACTTGCATATGGAACATGAGACATATCCTCCTCTTCTTCTTGTGTCTTGGGACACTGTTCAACAGATAAATTTGTACCTACAAGAATCAGAACATTCACCGGTTTACTATCCTGCATATTGAACCTCTGCAATATAGTCTTGAAATTATTCCTCTGGTTTAACCAGAGCTTCCTCTTTGCCCGATCTCTCTTAATTTCCATGCCCAAAATATAGTTTTCAGCACCAAGATCCTTCATGTCGAATTTGGAGAATAGTTGGGTCTTAAAATCTTGGATAATTTCTTTGTCATTTCCAATCAACAACATATCATCCACATACAAGACAAAATAAATAACATGGTCACAAATTGATTTAAAATAAACACAGTGATTCTCCTTGCTTCTGGTGAAGCCAAGTCCCCGTATGTAGGTATCAAATTTCTGATACCACATCCTTGGTGACTGTTTTAACCCATACAAAGACTTCTCTAACCTGCATACTAGTTCTTTCTTCTCCTTCACCATAAAACCTTCAGGTTGTTTCATGTAGATCTCATCTTCCAGATCCCTGTGAAGAAATTCTATCTTCACATCCATCTATTCTACCTCAAAATCAAATGCAGCAGCAACAGATAAAAGTAATCTAATAGAAGTAACTTTAGAAACAGGAGAAAAAATATCACCAAATCAATTCCCGGCACCTGGGAATAACCTTTTGCTACCAACTGAGATTTGTATTTCTCCACCTTGCCTTCTACATTCATCTTCTTCTTAAACTTCCATTTTCTCCCGATTGGCTTCCTTCCAGCCGACAACTCCACCAGATCCCATGCCTCATTTTTATGCAAGGATGTCATTTCATCAACCATGGCCTCCTTCTAGATTTTTCCATCCTCTGAATCTACTGCCTCCCTGATAGTTCTGGGATCATCATCAGTTATTGTTAAATCAAAATTTGAACAAAAGGCAGATGGACTATACCTTTCTGGTTGTCTTCTTTCTCGAACTGATCTTCTCACAGCTAGAGTTTGTGGCTCTTCCTATTCTGAGTCTTTTTATGTTGTAGAGTTTGATTCTTCCTCCTTTAGTTCAAAATCTATCTTCTCAGGTTCCTTTGGTAGGAATTCATGTTTAATAACATCTTTCACCTCTCTAAACACCACATCTTGGTTGTACACAACCTTCCTTGTTTCCGGGTTCCAAATCTTGTAACCCTTTAAACCATCCTTATACCCAATAAAGATGCACCTTTAGATTTATTATCCAACTTGGTCCTTTTCTCCTTTGGAACATGTACATATGCATCACATACAAATACCATCAGATGTGAAAGAGAGGTTTTCTTACCAGTCCATACCTCATGTGGGGTCTTATCCTCCAACGCTGATGAAGGTGATCTGTTAACCAAGTAACATGTAGTCTCCACTGCCTCTACCCAGAATTCTTGTCCTAACCTGGTACCATTGAGCATGATTATTGCCTTTTCCATCAATGTTATGTTCATTCTTTTACAACTTTGTTTTGCTGAGGTGTGTATGGAGTAGTATTCTATCGTGCTATAACACATTTCTTACAGAACTCTTCAAATTCCTTCTTGTAGAACTCCCCACCATTATATGTCCTCAACGCCTTTATCTTCTTCTCTTTCTGGTTTTCCACCAGAGCCTTAAATTCTTTAAATCTATCAAAGACTTCAGATTTCTTCCTCAAGAAATATATCCATGTATTCCTTGAGAATTCATCTATGAATGAAACATAGTATACAGAATTACCCAGTTATGGAAACGACACAAGTCCAAACACATCAATGTGCACAAGCTCTAATATCTTGTTCACCCTCTTAGCACCAGAAGGAAAACTCACCTGATTCTGCTTCCCATATACACAATGTTCACAAAAATCAAAATCGAGAGAGAAATTAGACATACCTTCTACCATACCATTTCCATGCAGTATCCGAAGGCCCTTCTCTCCAATATGTCCAAGCCTTTTATGAGATAGCATGGTCTTTTCTCCAAAGACCGCTAGGCTTTCTGCTCCACTTTCGGGAACCACAAAACTGTTGCACCCATCAATAACAATGCTGCCCTAAAGCTTGTATAAAGTTCCAATGCAAACTCCCCTCATTAATACCAGTGCTCCCCGAACCATCTTACATGTATATTTCTCGAACATTTTTTTTACACCTGCATCATCCATATTGCTTACAGAAATCAGATTTCTGGCCAATGCAAGAATGTGCAGAACACCAGGAAGTGTTCTAATCCTTCCACCTTACATATTCAGCTTGAATTTTCCACGTCCGACGATTTTGGTCTTCTTATCATCACCGCCATCATATTTCTCATACTCGCAGAACCACTCCCTATGGGGAGTGAAGTGAAAGGATGCACCCGAGTCAATCAACCATGACTCATGATCTACATGTGTATTTGAAGAAGAAGCCAAATACACATACCCACCTTCATCCGAGGTGGTTTTTGCCTCTGCAGAAGGAGCATCATCAGATCCCTTTCCTTTCTCAGGAGCTTTAGATTTGCAGTCCTTTTTGTAGTGCCCTTCCTTTCCGCATTTCCAGCACACCTTTACAAACTTTCCAGGAGATTCAGATCTCCCTCTATATTTAGATCTCCCACTCGAAACCTTATTCTTGTTTCTGTTCTGGGACCTTCCTCGTATAGATAAGGCATCTCCATTCTGACCCTCCATATTTCTCCGTCTCATTTCCTCCGACAGCAAGGCTAAGACAATATCATCAAAATTCAAGGTAGCTGTATTGCTACCTATTGCAATAACCAGACTGTCCCACGAGTCTTGTAGAGAACAAAACAAACTGATGCACTTATCTTCATTTGAGATTTTAATATCAACAGATGACAACTGACTTACCATAGTATTGAAGGCATTCAGATGCTCTGTCACCGAGTCTCCATCCTTCATCCTCAGGTTATACATCTTTTTCCACAGGAACAATTTATGCACCAGAGACTTAGATTTTTACAAAGTCCCAAGTTTTTCCCACAAGGTATTCGCCGTAGCTTCCCCAGATACATTCAACAATACTGAATCTGAGACACACAACTGTATTATGCTCTTTGCCTTCCGATCTAGTTTCTTCTAGTCGTTGGTTTAGTACCCAGATCTACTGCGATCCACTAGTCCTTATCCACCAGCAGATCCTCCATATTGAGCTTCCACAACTCAAAACTCTAACCATTAAATTTCTCGATCTCTATCTTCCCACCGCTCGCCACATTATTTCATTGCAAGAATCGATCCTGTAGATCTCCCACTGAACAAGGTCAACCTCAGGCCCGAGCAAGAAACCCCTCAGCAGCAAAGGTGTCCCCTTGAAGCTGAAAGTGCTCTGATACCAAATGTAGGTTTTAACCCTGTACATAAATTATCTAAGAACGAATCTTTAAAACAAAAAATAAACAATAGTGAGAGCATAAAACATAAAATAGATAAAAACATAGATTTTCCCCTGGATCCCAAATCGGAACGACTAGCTTGATTTTTCATTATATTCCTTTTATTGTTACAACACATATATATACGTTCCGAAGCATACATAAACACCAATCCATTAACCCTAGATTAGAACATAACCGTAGTTCCCTTGATCGGATCTACAAAATACTAGGGGCTGAAAACCATCGTACCCCAAAACCATGTGCAAACCCATGCACAAAACCATGGGCAGGTCCACGTGTGACTGGTCATGGAAAGAAGATAAAACAAACCCAACAACAAGAGAGTATTAGACCTTTGGAGCTGCATTTTCAGATCTTGGCATCAAGCCAAACCAATACTAGAGCCTACAACGCAGTTTCCCTTTCG
Organism: Pinus albicaulis; assembly: GCA_034641835.2. Lineage (NCBI taxonomy): Eukaryota > Viridiplantae > Streptophyta > Pinopsida > Pinales > Pinaceae > Pinus > Pinus albicaulis. Next base: position 1,219,251,632 of record CM076583.1, on the reverse strand, counting down.
GGACTGCGTTATTTGCAAGTGTACAATTGTATGGTGTTTTGACACACTTTTGGAGGAGAGATCTCTAGTGTTGGGGTTCTACCCTTCACTGTGGTGATCCATGGATTACAGATCTAATCCATTTTCTGTTCAAATCTGATCTACTTATTATTGTATTTACTTCAGAAATTCTTGAATATTATTGCAGATCTGCAACTTAGATCTCAGATCTACTCTTTGTGTGTCATATTTTTCTCAAAACCCCTAGGGGAATTTGTAGAGGAGCTCTTCTAGTGTACAGATCTGATATAGATCTAATATTTTGTACACAGATCTGCTCTAGATCTGAAGTGTAATATACAGCTGCTGCAGCTCTTTAAAATAACACTGTCTAGTCTTTTGCAGTCTAATACATTGTTGCAACACCTCCTTTTGAGGATTTTCTTCATAAAAGTCTTCCATTTTCTCTTGTACATTGTATGGGCCACATTATAGATCTGATTTACTGATGTATAAGTGATTATTGAATATCCATATTGGCCTCTTTCTCTTACTTTGCTGAACTGCGTTATTTTCTGAGCAGTATTGTTTGGGTTTGCTGCAGTCCCATTCTTAGGCATTTCCAACCATACTAAGTGTGGGAGATTTGTTTACCTCACCTAGAAGGATTTGCTTCTGATATCCTCTTAGATTTAGATGTTAGATTGTCAGATCTAAGGAATCCAAGGGTTGATTTTGATTGCTGTAGCATACATTTTTGAAAAATTTGTTTTTCAGACATGTATTGCTGACAGTCCCAATTTGGGGATATTACAAGCATAAATGTGCACCAATATTTAAAGGAAGCATTCATTTATTTGAAAGGACCATATTCATAACATAACCACATAGGATACTTTCATCTAATTCAATGTTGAGATCCAAAAAAAACTCCTTTGTATTCATCAAGAAGAATACATTCAATAGAAATGAATTTGTCTCTTTCAAGAGTCCAAACTTCAAAAGTCCTCTACAATATTTCCTGAGGTTGTACATATAGGTTGGAGTGACTCTTGGGTTTCCCTTTGACCCTTCACCTCCTTGAATGTTGGGGTTAATTGAGACTAGGGTATTCTGCGACCTAAGGTCCTTTGCGACCTGAGGCCATTTGCGACCTGCAACTTCGGGCATGTTGCGGCATGGGGAAACTGGGACCTTGTGAGATTTGCGACCTGTGAGTTGTCTCTTTCTTTGGAGGGGTATGGAACTACACAAATAGGATGTTCTTGTCAGAATCTCAGTTCTAAGTGAGCATTCTGGTGATTGATAAGGCTGGAGTATCTACTTGTAGTTGCTCCTTGAGGTAATTCTACCACACTTGGTAATCAAAAGCTATCAGATATAGTTGAAGCATGTCTTCCCCGAGTCTGTGCAAGAATTACAGCACGTTAGGGACCAACATGCACTTCTTCATGCTGATATGATTAGATAATGAGGCCAGCTTCGTATAAATTCTAACTGGCTCCATGATTTATTGTGTAATGTTTTCTTTAATTTCTTGAAGATATTTTGAGCCGGCTGCCTTTTTGATTGGTTTAATAAATGACTAGATCCCTTACAACACCTCCTCCTGAATTTTCTGATTTGTCAATGTACCCATGGAGGGTATGCGATGGACTCCAACCATTGAGTCGATTCCATTGATGAGGTTTTCATAGGTGGACAAGACCTTGTCCATGTCCTTGAAGATCTTGTCGCGAGATTGTAAATTCATGTGCATTTGCACTTTATCATTTTGAGTGTCGATCCAATCCCTGTTTGGAAACATATCTGGGGTCTATGGGTATTTCTTGCACCAGTCCAACATGTTATCGAGCATTGTGGAGGCTTCCTTTAACTGGGCATATTTCTTCCTTGTGTCTACTTGGATTCTTGCAAAGGGAGCAACAATTTGTCGCAACCTCATCATTTCCTCATAAACCTGTACCATTGTTCTTCTTAGGATATCCAACTCACTTTGAATAATAGTTTGTATTCCACCTGTGTGAGTAAGTGTCAGTTGAACTAGTTGATTTTCTGACTCTAGGGCTCTTTTCTCTTCTTCTGCTTGAGAAACCTTCTACTCAGCTATGTGGAGCTTGTTCTGCAACTCCATGATCTATTTGCTCATTCTGCCAACATTTTTTTCCATTGATACTTTGAAGGTACTCCCAGCTGAGGCTATCTTTATAGGATTTTTCCTGTTATGTAGAAATATGTATTTTTCTGTTGTGACTGTTAAAGGCTCGGCTAGGTTCTGGGCAAGCCTTTCCTCCTTTCATTCCTAATATTGTGGGTGAGCTGATTGTATTATAGCCTTGTCAAGTCTAGTACTTCATCCTCCTACTCCTCTGAAATACTTAACTCTGAGAGAGGTAGGTTCTTGCTTGTCATAGGAGTAACTCAGGGAATTTCAAGAGGGGGGAAATCTGTTTCTCTACCAAGCTGCAATGGCTGTGATTCAATTTACTCTACTCCTTTTCTTGCTTCCTCTTGTTGTTTTTGGTTTTCTTCTTCTATCCTCTTTCTTTTTGTTTCTTCTCTCCATTTATTTCTCTCTTCTTATCCATCCTGCTCCTGTTTCCTTTTATCTTCTTCCCCTCCCCTTTTCTATTCCTCTTCATTTTCTCTCGCCTATTCCTATTTATTTCTATGTGCTTCCTCAGCCTGCTTATTTCTCTGATCTTCCTTCTGTTGCTTCTTGCGATTCTCTTATTCTTGTTGCCTCAATATCTCTTCCTTTTTTTGATGGGCTAGCACATCTTGTGTTCTCTTGAGCTCTTCCTCGCTTTTTTGTTTGAGTTCTAGCTTTTTCCTTGCCAGGGCAGTATTTTGTCATTCCAAGGTTACTTCATCCCCTTCTTCCTCCAGATATTTTTGGGAATCATTGCCCATGGTATTCTTTGGTTTCCTGGATTAGGAGGAAGAATCCTCCCCCCCTGTCCGTGTTTTTCTCTTCATGGATGAGGCTATGTCTTGTAAACTTAGGTAGTCCTAAGAGTTTCCTTCTCGTTTTTCTCCCACTTAAATATCTTCTCTGAGGCCTAACTATCTATGTGCATTATACCAATTCCTCACCTCGTCCTTTGGAGTTGTCTCGGTTTGTTGGTAATTGAACTTGGCCCATTTGTAGTGTGTTGTCACAATCCTTTCTGGGTCATAGGATCATAGATCTGAGGGTATGAATCAAAACCCTTTCATCTGCTTAGCCTCAGATTCTACCTCTTTGAAATATTTAACTGTATAAGCTCTGATGGTGAGCGGGAGGGTTAACCACAATTTCTTCTTTCTTTTTCTTAATGTCTTAGAGAAGCCTCTTGACATCTGGTGACGGGCTTCCTGGAGTAGCAGCTTGTTAGTGAAAAATATTGGCAATGCATGGAGTGGCTTGAAGGACTTGAAAAATCTGATTATGGTGCCTTCCTGCATGAGGAACCAATGTGCCACCTTAATGACTGTGTCCATGGATCTCTTGGACATACAAGGTGATTCCTCCCCAAATAGTAGTCAGTAGAGTGCAGTGACAAAGTTTTCTGATATAAGATCAATGCCTTTTTTGTATATGGAGTCCCAGAAAATCTTCAAATATTTGTGGATTGGGCCACCGAATTTTGGGTCCTAGTTATGAGACCATTGGTCAAAGCGGAATAGCGAAAAAAAATCATCCAATAGATATGAGGCCATGTGGAATTTAGATGCTAACCCCTCGTTAGGAACCTTTGATGCTTATATGTTTGCTCTCAAAGCAAATATTAACAAGTGGGCCCAACTGAAGCATGTCCCACAGGTGGTGACCTCGTGCATTAAGGGGACCCACGCTCCATTGAAGGTGTTGGCATCTGCTCTTCCCTACACACATCATAGCTACAATGAGCCTATAGAAATTCTTGAGGCCTTCAATATTGTACTCATGGTCTTTCTTCCCCTTGAACTTCTCAGGGTATTCCCACCAGTTCTTTAAAGTATCATGAACTTGAAAAATGTGTGTCGCTACCCACCGGGTATTGAAGGACTCTTCCTTGTCTATCACTGAATAATACACATTAGCATCTATGTTGTCTAGGTTGGAAAAAGCTTCCCCGATGTGATCCCTTATGACCCAATGCTTGGAATATTTTTTTTATAGAATCCAGCTGATGACCTCTGTGCATGAGAATATTGGGGGGTGCACTGTGACATAGTGTAGTTTAGACCTCTTAACATTTAGGTACACTTGGCGGTCTGCTAGGTCCTATGGGAACTCTTGTCTTACAAATTCCTGGTAGATTTCGTACCAAGACATTTTGGAAATCTTTCTGAATACAAAGGTTGTGTCTCCGTAGATGGGCGTTAGCATTGGAGGTAAATCACTCTCTATAACATCAATCTCTGAGATCTTTTGTTGTCTCCAAATCATTGGGGGTGTTAGATCCGGTATGTCAATGATCAAATAACTCTTTCAGTAGTTTTCCATAAATTCATAGGTCAAACGTTTTTAATTTTTTGAACAAGTTATCAGAAAATATTTCTGGTCACTTAAGAGGTATAAGTCATGTATGCTGCTCCTTCATTTCATTCATCGCCACCATAATTTTCAAGGTCATCTCAATCATAATAAGTTTCAAGGTCATATCCATCTCCATCATCATCATTTAAAGGGTCTAGGGTTAGGTCACTTCACCTCATATAGGTCACTGTCTAGGTTTATCTCTTCCTTTGAAAAATATTCAAATTTTCACTTAAAACAAGGCAGAAACCCTCCATTCCACTCATAAAACCTGAATGAAGGAGTTATCATGTCTAGGAGATGAAATAAAGGCCACCTCTCTTGTTTCATATGGCTCAAGTTCCAAAAAAAGTTCCAAGCAACTCCATTCTTGTCTTACTTTTTCATGAAAAAAATAAATTCTGTCTCAATGTCTTATTAAAGGATCCAAAAATCATTTTAACTGTCATAGTTCAAAGGAGTTCAATCTGACCTATTTTCCTAGCCAAATGCAAAGGGATTAATTTCCAATCTTCAAAGACACCTTATCTTCTTTTAAAAAAGTCATATTCAAATGTGAAAATTTCAAGGGTTTTAGAAAAGCAGTCTTACTGTCTCATTTAAAAGGAGAAGTTTGTCTCATTATCTCATTGAAATGTCAAAAAAAAAAGTCACCTCAAGTGTCAAAAAGTGAAAAAGAGGTTCACTATGTCCTCATATCTCATTTGAAAGTGTATAAAGTCATTTTAAAGTGAATAAAGGGTTAGAATGTCATTTTAAGTGTCAAAGGGAAAAGGAAAAGGGTCATCTTCAGTTTATAAAAGGAAAAGGGTACTTAATTTTATTCATTGTTACCCTTTTGACGAGTGTGAGAGAAGTTCTCTACTTCATTTTCACTCCATACTCTCTAAAATCCAAAGAAAAAGGTTTCAATCCCATTAAAATCACTTGAAATCCTTCAAAGATCACTTTGTTACACTTCTAGGCATCATATTACACTTTCGGGTTGTTGTGTTACCCTTTTGAGGACACTGCGTAATGTGTTACGCTTCTGAGCGATGCGCAAGTACTGCGCAAGTGCTATGCAATGTATTTTTACGCTTATATTCCTGCTATTACGCTTATGTAATTGTTGTTACACTCATGTAGAGCGTTGTTACATTTCTGTTAGGTATAATTTTCCTATGTTTTGAGCTCGGGAACCCTCCAATCACTCAAAGCTCATGCTCCCATTTTTTGTGTGGCCTCAATACAAGGTAAGGCTCCATCTTATGCTGGTGTTTGGATTCAATGTTGAAGATTTTAAATCAATGTTGAAGATTTTAAACCTAAAACCCTTGTAGATTTTAACCCTGAACATAAATTATCTACAGACAAATCTTATAACAGAAAATAAACAATAGCGAGAGCATAAAACATAAACAGATAAACACAGAGATTTTCCCCTGGATCCCAAATCGGGACGAACAGCTTGATATTTCATTATATTCCTTTTAGTGTTACAACACATATATATGCATGCTGAAGCATACATAAACCCTAATCCATTAACCCTGGATTAGATCATAACTGTAGTTCCCTTCACCGAATCTACAAAATACTAGGGGCTGAAAACCATCATACCCCAAAACCATGTGCAAAACCATGCACAAAACCATGCGCGCGGACTGCCCACCGGAAGTTAAGGACCAAAAATTTTCGCTGGAGCGTTGCCCCAAACCCTGAAAGGGGGGGCTACCACCCCCCCATTGTGCCCAACGCAAAGGGGGGGCTATCGCCCCCCCTCTTACTCCCTCGCGCGTGCTTAGTCGTTGAAAGAATATAACACATACCCAACATTCTCCCACTTGTTGTTTTCTTTCCGCAAGGGGCCACAAGAGAGCTTAGTCATTAGCCCAATTCTTCAACACCCATTGTTTCTCTACACCAAGAGAAATTCTGAGTGCTCACAGACTTCGTCAATGCATCTGCAACATTCTTCAAAGTGTCCACCTTTACCAGCAACACCCTTTTAGCCTCAACCATATCTCTAACAAAGTGATATTGAACATCAATGTGCTTTGCCTTTGAATGATAAGCAAGGTTGTTAGTCAAGAAAATTGCACTTTGGCTATCATAGTCTATCCTTATAGCTTGTTGTACCAACCCCATACTTGAACACAATCTCTGCAACCAAAGTGCCTCCTTGCTTGCATGAGTGGCTGCCATGTATTTTGCCTCTGTAGTTGAAAGAGCCACTACAGACTATCGTTTACTCATCCAATTGACTGCGCCTCCAAATAGGCTAAACACATACCCACTTGTAGATCTTCTTTGGTCCAAATCTCCAGCCCAGTCTACATCAACAAAACCACGAATGTCCAACATTATTTCCAATCCTGGTCTTCCCTGAGAGCACAAGCCATAATCACTAGTTCCACGTAAATATCTGAAAACCCACTTCACTGCTGTCCAATGCTCCTTCCTTGGGTTTGACATAAACCTGCTCAATACTCCCACTGCATGTGCAATGTCTGGTCTAGTACAGACCATTGCATACATCAGGCTACCCACTGCACTTGCATATGGAACACGGGACATATACTCCTCTTCTTCTTGTGTCTTGGGACACTGTTCAGTAGATAGCTTTACACCTACAGGAATAGGAACATTCACCGGTTTACTATCCTGCATATTGAACCTCTGCAATATAGTCTCGACATACTTCCTCTGGTTTAACCACAGCTTCCTCTTTGCCCGATCTCTCTTAATTTCCATGCCCAAAATATAGTTTGCAGCACCAAGATCCTTCATGTCGAATTTGGAGAACAGTTGGGTCTTCAAATCTTGGATAATTTCTTTGTCATTTCCAATAAAAAACATATCATCCACATACAAGAACAAATAAATAACACGGTCACCAATTAATTTAAAATAAACACAGTGATCCGCCTTGCTTCTGGTGAAGCCAAGTCCCCGTATATAGGTATCAAATTTCTGATACCACATCCTTGGTGACTATTTTAACCCATACAAAGACTTCTTCAACCTGCATACCAGTTCTTTCTTACCCTTCACCAGAAAGCCTTCAGGTTGCTTCATGTAGATCTCCTCTTCTAGATCCCCGTGAAGAAATGCTATCTTCACATCCATCTATTCTATCTTAAAATCAAATGCAGCAACAACAAATAAAAGTAATCTAATAGAAGTAACTTTGGTGACAGGAGAAAAATATCACCAAAATCAATTCCCAGCACCTGGGAATAACCTTTTGCTACCAACCTCGCTTTGTATTTCTCCACCTTGCCTCCTACATTCATCTTCTTCTTAAACACCCATTTTCTCCTGATGGGCTTCCTTCCAGCCGGAAACTCCACTAGATCCCATGCCTCATTTTTGTGCAAGGATGCCATTTCATCAACCATGGCCTCCTTTCATAGTTTTCCATCCTCTGAATCTACTTCCTCCCTGACAGTTCTGGGATAATCATCAGTTATAGTTAAGGAAAAACTTGAACAGAAAGTAGATGGACTATACCTTTCTAGTTGCCTTCTTTCCCGAACTGATCTTCTAATAGTTGGAGTTTGTGGCTCTTCATCTTCTGAGTCTTCTTCTATTGTAGAGTCCGATTCATCCTCATTTAGTTTAAAATCTATCTTATTAGGTTCCTTTGGTAGGACTTCATGTTTAACAACATCTTTTACTTCTCTAAACACCACATCTCGACTGTACACAACCTTCCTTGTTTTTGGGTTCCAAATCTTGTAACCCTTTAAACCATCCTTATACCCAATAAAGATGCGCCTTTCAGATTTATTATCCAACTTGGTCCTTTTCTCCTTTGGAACATGTACATATGCATACATACAAATACCCTTAGATGTGAAAGAGAGGGTTTCTTACCAGTCCATACCTCATGTGGAGTCTTATCCTCCAACACTGATGAAGGCGATCTGTTAACCAGATAGCATGTAGTCTCCACTGCCTCTGCCCAGAATTCTTGTCCTAACCCAGTATCACTGAGCATGTTTCTTGCCTTTTCCATCAGTGTTCTGTTCATTCTTTCTGCAACTCCGTTTTGCTGAGGTGTGTATGGAGTAGTCTTCTACTATGCTATACCACACTTCTTACAAAACTCTTCAAATTCCTTCTTGCATAACTCCCCACCATTATCTGTCCTCGGTGCCTTTATCTTCTTCTCTGTCTGGTTTTCCACCAGAGCCTTAAATTCTTTAAATCTATCAAAAGCTTTAGATTTCTTCCTCAAGAAATATATCCATGTATTCCTTGAGAATTCATCTAGGAGTGAAGCATAGTACATAGACTTTCCTAGTGGTGGAACTAACACAGGTCCAAACACATCATTGTGCACAAGTTCTAATATCTTGTTCACCCTTTTAGCACCAGAAGGAAAACTCACTCGATTCTGCTTCCCATATACACAATTTTCACAGAAATCAAAATCTAGAGAGAAATTAGACATACCTTCTACCATACCATTTCTATGCAGTATCCGAAGGCCCTTCTCTCCAATATGTCCAAGCCTTTGATGCCACAGGATGGTATTTTCTCCAGAGACAGATAGGCTTTCCGCTCCACTTTCAGGAACCATAGAACTGTTACACCCATCAATAACAGTGCTACCTTGTAGCTTGTACAGAGTTCCATTCCAAACTCCCCGCATTAATACTAGTGCTCCCAGAACCATCTTGCAGGCATCTTTCTCGAACACTATTTTTACACCTGCATCATCCATCTTGCTTACAAAAATCATATTTTTGGCCAATGCAGGAATATGCAGAACACCAGGAAGTGTTCTAATCATTCCACCTTACAGCTTCAACTTGACCTTTCCACGTCCGACGATTTTGGACTTCCTATCATCCCCTAGGAAGACATCACCACTATCATATTTCTCATACTTGCATAACCACTCCCTATGGGGAGTGAAGTGAAAGGATGCACCTGAGTCAATCAACCATGACTCATGATCTACATGTGTATTTGAAGAAGAAGCCAAATAAAAATCCCCACCTTCATCCGAGGTGGTTTTTTCCTATACAGAAGGAGCATCATCAGATCCCTTTCCTTTCTCAGGAGCTTTAGATTTTCACTCACTTTTGTAGTGCCCTTCCTTTCCGCATTTCTAGCATACGTTTACAAACTTTCCAGGAGATTTAGATCTCCCTCTAGATTTGGATTTCCCACTCAAAACCTTATTCTTTTTTCTATTTTGGGACCTTCCTTGTATAGATAAGGCATCTCCATTCTGTCCCTCCATATTTCTCCATCTCATTTCCTTCGATAGCAAGGCTGAGACAATGTCATGAAAATTCAAGGTAGTTGTATTGCTACCTATTGCAATAACCAGACTGTCCCACGAGTCTGGTAGAGAACACAAAAAACTGATGCAATTATCTTCATTTGAGATTTTAATATCAACAGATGACAGTTGACTTACCATAGTATTGAAGGCATTCAGATGCTCTGTCACCAAGTCTCCATCCTTCATCCTTAGGTTATACAGCTTTTTCCGCAGGAACAACTTATTCACCAGATGTAGAAATTTGAATAATAGCTAAATTATTCACTGATATTATCCTGATTACACACTATTTAAGCTTCATGCATAATACATAACCTCTTCTACAATTAATCATCAATATGCGGAAATAGAAGCATTCGCATGCACACATTAAAACATAATCAAGCACACATATAACAAAGTATGTAATGGGGAAAGCATACAGCTGAAAAACCCCAACTATATGTATATTATAATGATAGAAAACATGTAAAAATACATAGCACAAAGCTCTCACAGCTCTCAGCACTATCTCACATGCTACACACAAACTAGCACGGAATATGAACAAGTCACAGGTTCAAATCTCCTCCACAAGTCTGCCTGCCTCTACTGCGCAATCCAAGATGAATAATGATGAGATCCAAGTTCGAATCCCACTGGCTTGTACTGCGCAATCCTCATTGGAAATCTAAATCAATGTGTGTGCAAATCTCATGCACAGCTATAGTCACAACTGATAGTAGACTCACCCTTTCACCCACCTCTAACACTGGTCTCCACTGAACTGTCCATGCATTGCAGTTAACCGATGTATTCTTTAGTTGATTTATGAGTTAATAATTAGTGAATTAATTAATAATTAATTCACACCACTCATCACTAGTGTATTTATCAGTTAGACTAAATACAACTAGTTCAACTAAGTTAAACCGAACACAACTCCACCAACTGTCTCATCAACTCCACCAAACTTTGCCACATGAGTTCTAACTGAAGTCAACCATGCAATAGCTCAACTAACCCCTAGGAATAGCGTAATTCCTTCTGTCAGCTGCATGTGCCACATCCAAGCATCAAACTAAATTTCTCCAAGAGGATAAGATAATGTTTATAGTCTAAATATTATTAAGGGTTAATAATATTTGACTGTTCTATTTTTAGCTTGGCAGTCTAAAAATAGAAACCGCCCAATGTCTAAAAATAGAGGTCCATATATTTTTACCAATTCGACCAATCATCCATAAATAGCATCCTGCAACTCATAGACCATGATCCATATGTCTAAAAATAGACATAGTCTAAAAATAGACTTTGCGCCAAAAATAGCCTGCGGGCCTACTTAGTGAAGGCGACTTATTTTCACTAAGCTTCATCATCTTGTTGCATTTTCAACACTCCCTCTCAAAAAGATATGGATTATCTACAACCCCTATCCTGCCTTTGTGGTATTTGAATTTTCTCCTGGTGAGCGCCTTCGTCAAGATATCAGCATCCTGATCCTCCGTGGGAATATATGAAAGTAACATGATTCTCCACTACACACAATCTCTGATATGATGGTACCTGATGTCAATGTGTTTGGATCTATCATGAAATACTGGATTAGCCAAGAGTTTAATGCAACTTTGGTTATCACAATAAATCACAGTAGGCTCCAAGTGTGACCCGAACAACCCGACCAGGATCTTCCTCATCCATATGGACTCGCATGTAGCTAAGCTTGCTGCCATATACTCAGCCTCTGCTGAACTGAGTGCCACGGATATCTGCTTCTTGCTGTACCAAGAAACTATTGTCGACCCGATACTGAAGATCCCTCCAGATGTGATCTTTTTATCCGTTGGGCTCCCTGTCCAATCTGCATCCGTGAAGCCACATAGCTTCACCTCATCCTCCTGTCTGTACCACAAGCCATATCCCGATGTGCCTCTAAGATAACACAATACATGCTTGCCTGCCTTCCAGAAGAGCTTGGTAGGCTTAACCATAGCTTTCGAAAGTTGGTTAACAGCATAGCATATATCGGGTCGTGTATTGACCAGATACATAAGCGACCCCACCAACTGTCGATAGACAGTGGCATCCACTACCTCCGCTAAAGTAGTATCCTCCTTCCTCCAACCACCAGGAAGAGGAGTGTCAACAGGCTTGCAGCCTTGCATGTTGAACCTCTCCAGAATCTCCCGGGCATACTTGCCCTGAGAAACAAACAGTCCTCCGCTGCGCTGCCAAATCTCCAATCCCAGAAAATAATGAAGGATGCTCAAGTCCTTCATCTCAAACTCTCGTGCAAGATCCTCCTTGCATGAAAGTATCAACTGCTCATCGCCAGTCAAAATCAGATCATCTACATACAGTATGATGATCAACAGCTTCCCCTCCACCACAATCTGGTACAGGTTTGGATCTGCCTCACTCTTGGAGAATCCAAGCCCGTTGAAGTAGCTGTCTATCCGAGTGTACCAAGCACGAGGTGCTTGCTTCAGCCCGTACAGTGCTCTCTTGAGTCGGCACACATGCGACTCACTGCTGAAGATCTCGAAACCTTCAGGCTGCTCTATGTACACCTCCTCCTCAATGACTCCGTTGAGGAACGTAGTCTTCACATCCATCTGATGGATGTGCCACCCCATCTGCGCTGAGAGAGCTAGGATCGTCCGTATGGAAGAGTACCTTGCGACAGGTGCAAAGGTCTCCTCATAATCGATCCCCTCTATCTGTGAGAAGCCTCGGGCAACAAATCTTTCCTTGTACTTCTCCACACTCCCGTCAGCCGCCTGCTTCACTTTGTAGATCCATCGCGAACCCACCACTGATTTCCCCTCCGGTCTTGGAACAATCTCCCATGCATTGTTTCTGACAATCGAATCATACTCTTCCACCATGGAATCTACCCATGCGGGGTCCTCCAGAGCTTCCTTGAAAGAGGATGGCTCTGTCATGACACATTTGCTCACAAGAGCCATGTATCCAGTGTACCGATCTGGTGACTGTCTCTGTCTGCGCTGTGCTGTAGGTGGTCCTACAATCTTCTCTACATCTTGAGCCAGTCGCTCAGCTTCTGTAGTGCGCTTGCGCCCTCTGATGGTTGGTGCTGCATGAGTGGTCTCTTCCACTCCATGAACTTCCTCTTGTGGTTGATCCACATCCAGAAGCTCATCCTTAGGAACTAATAGCTCCTCATCTGCATGCAAGTGTGGCTCCCTCTCAAGCGAACACTTCATGGCTTTCTCCTCCTGAAATTTGATATCCCGTCGCACAACAGTCTTGCGACTGTCTGGAAAATACACACAATAGTTGTGGGGCGTATCAGTGTACCCCAAAAATATCCCAACCTCCGCGGTCAGCTCCAGCTTCTTCCTGGCATCCTTCGTCACATGAATGTAAACAGGTGAACCAAAAATCCTCAAATGGGAAATATCAGGCCTCTTACCAGAAAACGCCTCCTCGGGTGTACTCATGCGAAGTATCTTGTGAGGACAACGGTTCTGCACATATACTGCAGTATTGCATGCCTCCGCCCACAAGTGAATGGGTAGGCCCTGATCATGCAACATCGCCCGTGCAGCACCCACGATCGTTCTGTTCTTCCGCTCAGCAACCCCGTTCTGCTGTGGGTTATGGGGTGCTATGAGCTCTCTCTGAATTCCTTCTGCACTGCAAAAGTCCTTGAATTCAGCAGAGATGAATTCACCACCATTGTCGCTCCTAAGAGCCTTCACCTGCTTCCCCGATTCCTTCTCAACTAGCGCCTTGAACTCACAGAACTTTGAGTATGTCTCGCTCTTCTTCTGCATGAAGAAGATCCAACACTTCCGAGAATAATCATCAACAAAGATCACATAGTACCTGTGCTTTGCTATCGAAGCTACTGAGAAAGGTCCACACACGTCTGTGTGAATTCTCTCAAGGATCGTCGTGGCACGACTATCCTTCTCGTGAAATGTGGCTTTCACAAATTTTCCCAAGGTACACCCCTTGCACTGATCTGACTGCGCAAGAGTGCCCTTAGGAAGCCCAGTAGAAATCTACTGCAGTATCTTCAAAGCTCCATGGTGAAGGTGGCCCAATCTCCGGTGCCACAGCTCGCCATCATCCCGGCTCACCACTCCTTCCGCCTTGCATGCCATTGCTGCGCATCCATCTACTTGCAGTTGATAAAGGTTCTTGACCCGAACCCCTATCTTCCGGGTTTCTCCAGTTGTCTTACTGCGCAGGAAATCCTTTCCTTCGCTAAAGACAACATCATACCCCTTGTCTTCTAACATCGCCACAGAGATCAGATTCTTCTTCAATCCTGGAACATGCATCACATCCTTCAATACGAAGGGTTTACCAGACTCCCTCTTAAAGGAAATGGTACCGATACCGGTCGCACTGTATCTACCATCATCGCCCATCTCGATGTGCAATCCAAGATCTTTCTCATCCAGATCTGAAAACAAATCTCGATCTCCAGTCATGTGAAAAGACGCACCACTGTCCAAGAACCATACTGATCCCATCACACTTGAGACCAAGCATGCGATCAGCGAAAAATCTAGCTCAAACTGCGAGGCTAAGGCCTCTCCAGCTGCAGATCCAGCAGCCTGCTTATTTTTCTTCTTCTGCGGACAATTTGTGGCATAATGTCCGTGTTGGTGACAGTGAAAGCACTTCACCTTGGACATGTCCTGCTTCTTGCCTTTCACACCGGAATGAGAAGCTTTCTTGCTCTTCCCCTTCTTTGCTTTGGCAGCCAAAGCACAATTTTCTTCATCAGATGCCTTTGATGAAGATCCGTCCCTGGTATTCCGCCTTATCTCCTCTTGCACAAGATCCAACCAAAGTCGCTCCCATCCTGGCAATTTCTCCCGACCATTGACAGAATCCTGATAGGCATGCCAACTCTTCGGAAGACCAAGGAGATCCAAGCTCACCAATTCCTCATCATCAACAGTCACCCCCACACTTCCCAGCTCATCCCTGCATTGGATGAACTTCGTGAGGTACTTGGGCATACTGTCGCCTTTCTCCATCTTTATGTGTCTAAGTTTATCCTTGAGCGCCAACTTCCTCTGGTCGCTCTTGCTTTGGAATAAATCTGTCAACGCTTTCCACATCAAGTATGGAGAAGATTTTCCATGCATGTTGGATACAATGTGATCCTTCACGCCCTCCAACAGAATCCTTCGACATTTTTCCATCTTCTTTTGCCAAGCCTCAACTTGAGCAGCATCAGTAGGCTTTGGGATCTCAGCTTCTATGAACTCCTTCAACCCGTTATCATCTAATACCGCCTCCATTCTGTCCTTCCATGCAACATAATTCGAGCTGCCCTCAAGGGCATACTCCAGTCGCAATCCGTTGAAAGACATTTTGACTTCGACACCAAGAAAACTTCTGCAAATTCGAATTCCAAATCCTGCTGCAAATTCGAATTCCACCAGCTCAAAACTCAACCGCTTCCGATCTGTGAGAACAAAGTATTTCTAGCACAGAGATCGAATGTAGGGGCATTTACTGGATATATCACCTTTCAGAGAAAGGATGGATCCAGAGGCTACCTGGCCCGCTTACAGACTCTGTCTACCGAAATAAATTGTAATCACTGTAATAGATCCGATGATCAATTTCGCTCCGATACCATGTAGAAATTTGAATAATAGCTGAATTATTCACCGAGATTATCCCGATTACACACTATTTAAGCTTCATGCATAATACATAACCTCTTCTACAATTGATCATCAATTTGCGGAAATAGAAGCAGTCGCATGCGCACATTAAAACATAATCAAGCACACATATAACATAGTATGTAATGGGGAAAGCATACAGCTGAAAACCCCCAACTATCTGTATATTATAATGATAGAGAACATGTAAAAATACATAGCACAAAGCTCCTCACAGCTCTCAGCACTATCTCACATGCTACACACAAACTAGCACGGAAGATGAACAAGTCACAGGTTCAAATCTCCTCCACAAGTCTGCCTGCCTCTACTGTGCAATCCAAGATGAATAATGATGATATCCAAGTTCGAATCCCACTAGCTTCAACTGCACAATCCTCATTGGCAATCTTAATCAATCTGTGTGCAAATCTCATGCACAGCGATGGTCACAACTGATAGTCACACTCACCCTTTCACCCACCTTTAACACTGGTCTCCACTGAACTGTCCATGCATTGCAGTTAACTGATGTGTTCTTTAGTTGATTTATGAGTTAATAATTAGTGAATTAATTAATAATTAATTCACACCACTCATCACTAGCGTATTTTTCAGTTAGACTAAATACAACTAGTTCAACTAAGTCAAACAGAACACAACTCCACCAACTGTCTCATCAACTCCACCAAACTCTGCCACATGAGTTCTAACTGAAGTCAACCATGCAATAGCTCAACTAACCCTTAGGAAAAGGGTATTTCCTTCTGTCAGCTGCATGTGCCACATCCAAGCATCAAACTGAAGTGCTCCAAGAGGATAAGATAATGTTTATAGTCTAAATATTATTAAGGGTTAATAATATTTGACTGTTCTATTTTTAGCCTGGCAGTCTAAAAATAGATTCCACCCAATGTCTAAAAATAGAGGTCCATATATTTTTACCAACTCGACCAATCATCCATAAATATCATCCTGCAACTCATAGACCATGATCCATATGTCTAAAAATAGACTTTGCGCCAAAAATAGCCTGCGGGCCTACTTAGTGAAGGTGACTTATTTTCACTAAGCTCCATCATCTTGTTGCATTTTCAACACCAGAGACTTAGATTGGTACAAAGTCCTTAGTTTTTCCCATAAATTCTTCTCCGTAGCTTCCCCAGATACATTCAACAATACTGAATCTGAGACACACAACCGTATTGTGCTCTTAGCCTTCCGGTCTAGTTTCTTCTAGTCTTCATCTGACATTGCCGTTGGTTTAGTACCTGGATCTACCGCGATTCACTGATATTTATCCACCTGCAAGTCCTCCATCTTGAGCTTCCACAACTCAAAACTCTGACCATTAAATTTCTCGATCTCTATATTTCCGCCGCTCGCCATCTTCTTTCACTGTAAGAATCGATCCCGCAGATCTCCCACTGAATAGGGTCTACCTCAGGCTCGAGCAAAAAATCCTCAGCAGCAAAGGCGTCCCCTTGAAGCTGAAACAACTCTGATACCAAATGTAGGTTTTAACCCTGAACATAAATTATCTACACACAAATCTTATAACAGAAAATAAATAATAGCAAGAGCATAAAACATAAAACAGATAAACACAGAGATTTTCCCCTGGATCCTAAATCGGGATGACCAGCTTGATATTTCATTATATTCCTTTTAGTGTTACAACACATATATATACATGCCGAAGCATACATAAACCCTAATCCATTAACCTTGGATTAGATCATAACCGTAGTTCCCTTGACCGGATCTACAAAATACCGGGGGCCGAAAACCATCGTACCCCAGAACCATGTGCAAAACCATGCACAAAACCATGAGCGTGGACTGCCCACTGGAAATTAAGGACCAAAAATTTTCACAGGGGCATTGCCCTGGACCTTGACAGGGGGGGCTACCACCCCCCCTGTGACCCCCCCGTTGCGCCCAACGCAAAGGGGGGGCTGTCGCCCCCCCTCTTACCCCCCCGTGCGTGCTTAGTCGTGGAAAGAATATAACACATACCCAACAACCCAAACCCAAAATTTGAACCATGACTCAAATATACCCTATGCTTCATCATCATACTCCTATCATCTACACCAATACCATCCCTAACATGATTTATACAGTCTGTTATCACCCAAAAAGTTTCAAAACATCATTTGACAAGGTTACAAAATTTCATGAATCAAAATAGGGTTTTAGGAGTCAACTTAGGTTTGATCAAGGGAAGGTTTTAGATTTTTTATGGTTTAAAGCTCATCCTGAGGTTAAAATTAAGCCTTGCTTAAAGCTCTTTCTTGGAAAACATTCATCATTTTCCATTTTTATTTCATTTCCCAAATTTTTGTGTCAAAACTGTCCAATTAGCCGAGAAATCGCAGTTTCGAAGCACCACCCGTTGAAAAAATTCATTTTGCGCTATGAAAGCGCTGATAGTTTCATAGCGCAAACAGGAAAAATTACACGGTAGGCGCTACGAAATCGCGGTTTTGTAACTGTCTTGTCAGTTGAGTTGGAAAATGTCAGAAACCGTTGGGAAAGGGTAGGATAGTGGCATGTCGAGTCATGTAATGATGAAATTGAAGTACACACTCATGTTTTCAGTCATCATGGTCATTATAGGTTATGAATGAGGCATCATTTTAGTTATAAGAGGACATTTAAAATTTCAAAATATTTCCTAATTAGTCATTCTCATCCTTTTTCCTCCACTCAAAATGTTTGAGCTCTAAGTGTCAAGCCAAACCTGTGGCTGGTTCATACAAAGGTTTTACTACACCATATCAAGCAAGGCTGTGTTGTGTAACCAGCTCCAAAAATAGAAGAAAAGAGATATCAACGCCTTATAAATAAGCCACTTTGAGGGGGAAACCTCCAATACATTACATGAATGAAAAATTCTTGGATGATACAAATGAACAAAACCTCCTTCTATATATAGGAGTCCATGGGGCCACAATATAATCCTAGTGGGGCCACAATGTAATCCTAGCTGACCTAACAATAATAATGTAAGGGCATAATAATAACAATATGGGGGTTACAGGGGTAAAATAATAACAATAAGTGGGGCTGCACTAACAAAATAAGGGACTACACTATTAATATAGGGACTTAACATGCCCCTCTCCTTCAAACAAGTGTTGTCCTCAACGCTTGATTATTTCTTGATGCTTTTGTATAAAATTCTCATCCTCCCATGTGGAATCTTTTACAGGAAAGTTCTTCCACTTGATGAGATACTCTGAAATTGATCGTACTTGTTGAGTTCTTGTTTTTGTGACCGCTTCAGAACTTCTTTCGATGTGATGTTGATATTCATGTTGTTTCATTAGATTCTGCACCAAAGTTAGGTTATCCTTTGAGAGTTGGAGAACTTGTTGTTGATGCTCGATGTCATCTTCCACTAATTTATCATCCATATTAGCTATTATTTTATCCTTCAAAACATCCAAATTAGCCTCCATTTCTTTTTTTAAACCATCTATGTCATCTTCGGTTGCTCTTCGTAAGATCGAAATTTGTTGCACTTGGTACCGTAATTTTGATATTTCATACTGCAATTCTTCCACTTCATGCATCATAGTATATATTTCTGAGGGCTTAATGGGTGTTGAATTATTTTTAGGAGGCATTTCAAAACGAAATACTGAAATATATGCTCAATAGGCCCTTGGAATCACTTCAAACTGATTTTTCAAACAAGATTTATGCAATTCGAGAAAAATAATACACACCTTTTACTTTCTTTTGAGGAGCTCGATATTGGAATTGGATTATATATGTGATTGAAACTCTTAAATATCTGAAATTCAGCAATGAAATAGCCCTCTGAATTCTCTTTTTAATGCCACAGGTCTGACCCGATTTGGATTCTCCAAGACAAAGTTGTGTCCAATCTCCCACAATGACCTAATTCTGGATTGGTTCAGTAGAGCGAACTTGTAGGACTTGCCACGTGTCACTATTTCGTCCTTTGTCTCTGAAATTGATATCCAAGAAACTATAGTATGTGTACTTGTGACCACTTTTTACGACACTCCAATCTAATGCCCAGAGAGAGAGTTATTGAACTTTTCCCACGATCACCTCTTTGAGATGAAATTCAGGAGCCTGAAAAAGCACTACCTTCCACAGATCATATCTCCAAAAATATTGCAAACCAAGCTCTGAATTTTTTTGAAAAAATTCCTCAGGATTTCCGCTTCACACCATACAAATTTCAGATTCTAAGCCTTCGTAGAAACAAAGTTATAGCGCAAATTCCACGATGACCTGTTTATGAGCCTGAAAAAAGACCTAACTTCCACAGATGATATCTCTGAAAATATTGCGAACCAAGATCTGAAATTTTTAGAAAATATTCCTCAGGATTTTGGCTTCGCACCCTAAAAATTTCAGCTTCTAAAACTTTGTAGAACAAAATTTATATCGAAAATTCCACGATGACCTGTTTGGAGCAGCGAAACCCTAGAATCCAAATCTCTGATACCAAATGTTGTGTAACCAGCTCCAAAAATAGAATAAAAGAGATATCAACGCCTTAGAAATAAGCCACTTCGAGGGGGAAACCTCCAATACATTACATGAATGAACAATTCTTGGATGATACAAATGAACAAAACCTCCTTCTATATATAGGAGTCCATGGGGCCATAATGTAATCCTAGCCGACCTAACAATAATAATGTAAGGGCACAATAATAACAATATGGGGGTTACAGGGGTACAAAAATAACAATAAGTGGGGCTACACTAAAATAATAAGGGACTACACTATTAATATAGGGACTTAACAGGCTGATACATTTATCAAGCAACACTGAGAAATTTATTCAAGCGAGGATGATACATTCAAATCAAGCGAGGCTGAAAGATTTTTTCAAGCGAGGCTGAAAGATTTTCTAAAGAATATGGTAGAGGAAAGAAAAATTCACAAAGGAGGACAATGCCTAAGGCATGAACCTGAAGACATGAAGGAAATACTTGAAGACCCAACAATGATGGAAGCATTCAGAAGAGTAGGTTGCCTACGGTTTTGTGAGAAGTTGCAGGGCTGCAACACACAGGTATCCAAGGAATTTTCCATGAATTTATGGAACAAATACTAAGGTTGGGATGCTAAGTGTGTCTATTACACCAGAGGAAATTGCTGCTGTTACAGAGATACCAAGAGGTCAAGAAACCTGGTTCAAAGGTTTCAAATTTGATATGGAGCAGTGTAAAGGGTTCATGAAACCTGAGCACACAAACATGGACCTTAATAATGATATCCCTAGAAGCTACATCAAATATAACTCTCAAAATTGTTGCTCAAATTTTAGAAATATTTTACCTGTGAAGGCAGATATGACAAGGTTTATTCATATCATTTCAAATTTCTTCTACACTTCATTGGTAATATTTTACTTGATTTACATTTTTATCTGCATAGGAGTCTTGCAAAGATGGCTGATAAAGTTCAAGAAAAGTATGAATGGAGTGAAACATCCTTATTTCATGATGGCTTAATGAAATTATTAATTTTAGATGAAATTTAGAAGATAGGCAGAGATTGGTCATCATTCTTGTTTATTAATGGTTTTGAGATGGAAACCCTAACTCCTGCAAGAAACCCTAAAGCTAAAGGAGTTCCATCATCACCAACAGTAGAACCAAGCCAACCTATGGTTGCAAAACCAAAAGAAACTGCAAAACTGAAGACAAGAAAGCAAACTAAGAAAGGGCCAGAGAAAACGCAAATTCTTGATGCACCAACTCTCTCACCTACAAAATAGGGATCAAGGGTGGTCAAAGGTGAAAAATAGAAACAAGCTGTCAGCAAACAGGGAACCAAAAGAGTAACTAGAAGCCAAGTAGTGGCATTAAAAGGAAAGACAGTTGTTACAAAGGACAACCCAGCAACAAAGGGGAATCTAGATGATATTCTTCATGCTATTGACATAGAGGAAACACCTATTGTCCAAGATGATTTCATTGGGTAAGAGGAGCATAAGATGAGAAAAGCCAAGTCTACAAAGAAGCTAGAGTTTGAGGGGGGAAGATGCAGGTTTCATCTTTCAAGAAAGAAAGCCTATGACTAGGCATGCTAGGAAACTAATGGAAGGCAACAAAGAAGTTCAAAAACCCACTGAGACAACTAAATATTCTAAAGAATTTGTTGATCTTTCATCACCTATAGTGAAGCATACAATCAACAGAACAAAGAGGGGGAAAGAAGAAATGCCAGAGAAAATAGAGTTTCAGCGTCTTGAGGAGAAATCAAGGTTGGAAAACTAAGA
The DNA here is from genome assembly GCA_034641835.2 of Pinus albicaulis. Classification (NCBI taxonomy): domain Eukaryota; kingdom Viridiplantae; phylum Streptophyta; class Pinopsida; order Pinales; family Pinaceae; genus Pinus; species Pinus albicaulis. Next base: position 1,219,229,945 of record CM076583.1, on the reverse strand, counting down.
GATTGTTGTCATGAAAAAGAGAGCTAGAAAGCACAGTGTCGAGAAATTACAGTTTAAAAGGATGAAGGCAATGTGGGAAGGACAAGTTGATTCTGCTTCTGAAAACTTAAGTAATACAAAGAAATTTTTCAAATGGACAGTTCCAGCAATAAAAGAAGCTAAATTTGTTAGAATAGTAAACAATCATCTGAAAGCTACTAATAGAAGACTTAAATATCAGGTGGAAGATTTAGAGCAATAGCTGGATTTGCTTCATGATGAGTTAAAGGGCATATACATTAAAATAACAGTCATAGAAGAACCAATAGCTCAACCAAGTGTAAATGAAGAAGGAAGACTTCAAGAAAGCTAGAATGAAGTGGGTTTATAGTTCATATCATTTGTAAATATTGAAGACAGACTATGTTTCAATTTTTTGAGGCAAAATCAGCTTTTACTTGGAAAATTTATGAAAAAACTACATACTCAGCAGTTTCGTAGCATTTAGTGTAAAAAAGCAGAAAAGCGCTACGAAATTGATGTAGCTACTTTTCTTTCTTATTTTGATCAGTTTTTGAAGCGTTGAAGAATGATTCAAGAACTGAATTTGATATGGAAGATGTATTAAAGGGTAATTAAAACAATGTTGGAGGAAAGAGTCAAATATTTGAAGAATAAAGGTTGAAATGGCAGTGCTACAAAAGGCGCTACGAAACTGTTGTGTTTTCGTAGCGCAGGACATTACATCATTTTTTAGCAGTGTTTAAAGTGATTTTAGATGGCTAGAGGCAAGGGAGGAGTTAGGGGACGTGTTAAGCCAACTTCCAATAGCAAAGGACCACAAAATGAAGAGTATATGATGGTCAGAATGTTCAAAGAATGAAAAAGATCTTATGCCTACAAAACAGGGTACTGTTTCCTATTTTGGTGGAGGTCAACAATATGGTCATGAAGAAATGAAGCGCATCATCCAGATTCTATCATGTGATGATACACTTGGAAATTATGTAAATTTAAATAGATAATGCTGTTATAGATAGTGATAAGGAGTTTGAGTCCTTTTTGGAATAGGACTGTTAAGTAGGATAGGTGTATTTTGGTAATAAATTCCATGTTTTATGGTTATGAAAGGTGTCAAGGGTCAGAAATTTGATGTATCTAGCTTAGAGGTAGATCATCCCATGTTGTAAGATGCCTATTAAATACCAAGAGGTCGAATTTTTCAAGGTTTGGGCATTTTTGGAAAAACTGTGCTTGTTGTGAATTGACTGGTTTTCCGCTAATACAAAGATCTTCTACTTGACCAACTTGAGATTTAGAAGGATTTTGATTGTTTTCCTATTCTATTTGCATCTCTTATGTATCTCATTGTATTTTTGTTCATCTATATTACTCAGAATTCATCTATTAGATGCTCTGACTTCCTATATAAGTGAACTGACTGTGTTTTTACAGTTTCATGTGTGTGTACCTTATGACTAAAACTCTTATATGCCTCAACTTCCATGCTAAGTAGATTCACTGAATTTATTTGACTCCATAAGCCCAGTGTATACATGCTGAAATGATTCTCAACCTACATTTATCATTTATCATTTATTTACTAAATAGAGTTAGCCATCTATAACTTTATCCATATCATTAGATTTTGAGAGAGCCCTCTCAGGCTAAGCAGGCTAAGCCTCATTCAAAAGATTAGGTTTGAAATAGTTACATGAGATTGTCTGATCAAGCAACCTATCAGGTCCAATTTTTTGATAACATTTGGTGCGTCTGTCAGGAGCCTGAAGATTATACTTTCCCGAAATTTTGAAGTTGAACTTCTGAAGGTAGCAGGAGCTCAGGAAGCTTTTTGAGGCTGCATCTACCTTAGTGACTCAAAATTTATATGATCAAAGGTGGCTTCGAGAAGGAGATAAACGAGGAGTAATCCTAACCCAGACCCACCTACCATTGTGGACAATCCAAACACCATTTCCAGAGGCAGTCAAGGCATTTCTAAAATATCAGGTACTCCATCACATTTAAAATCCTTGTCCTCTGAAATATTAAGATGTCCTGAAGATAAAAGAGTTGATGATAAAATCCAAGAAGTCTTGTTTATATCTGAAAGTGAAAAAGAATTAACTAAAATCATATTAGACTTGCACAAGAGAGGTATTGATACCTTAGCCCTAGTAACACAGGAAGACAAAGAAGAATTTTGGGAAGCTGTTACTTCTGAGTTGTTGTTTGAAAGAGAGTCTTTAGATGAGTTGAAAGTGCTTGACCCTTTTGAAGTCTTTTTGAAAAGTAAAACTGGTCTACCTCTTCTTGATTGGAGTTTAATTGTTAGTGGACAAAAAATACCAAACAATCCTCCTCATAACAATTCTTCATCCTCTATTTCTGCTATTCCTAAAGCTGCCACAATCCATCTTACTATGGCTGGAAATGTACCTCCTCCACCTACTGCACCTGCTAGATACGCCCCTCTTTTTCTTCCAGCTGTTTTACATGACCTCCCTAGCAAATATGCTGCTAGAATCAAAACTTGGGGAAGTGATGAAGAGATTATAGCAAAGGAACATGTAGACCAATTTAATGATTTTATAGACAGGGATGACGTTGATCACAAAGATGTTAGGTTGAGGTTGTTTGCTCAGAGCTTTACTGGTGAAGTTGGGAAGTGGTTCAAATCCATTACTCCTGGAAGTATTCATAATTGGAATGAGTTTGAAGATACCTTTTTGAGAAAATGGGGAAATATAACTAATCCAGTACAAGCCCTCCTTGAGTATAACAGTTTAAGAAGAGTTGTTGATGAAACTGTTCAAAACATTTCAAAGAGGTTTAATAAGGTTTATGAATCTATTCTTTCTCATTTAAAACCTCCACAAGCTTTAGCTCAGATGAGATATGCTGAAGCTTTTGATTATGAATTTTCTATACTACTAAGAGAGAGAGAATCCCCTACACTTGCTGAAATGAAAAATGATGCATTGAAGGTGGAGGTTAATATGATAGCAGCCAAAAAATAAAAAATGGGTAAGACTAAGTTAAAAGAAGAAGAGAAACCTTCCTCCTCTACCTTTGATGATAAATTTGATTCAATGATGAAAACAATTGAAAATTTGATGGATAGGCTAGCTCTTGGGAATACCTCTACTCCTCCTACACAACATGAACCTCAGTTTAGAAGCCTTCAGTTCAGGAGACCTTAGAATCAGCAAATACCAAGGGAAAAAATAATCAGCAGCCTGATCCTCCAGTGGGACCTCCTTTCCAGCAGAAATTGATTGATGAAGAAGATGAACTTGAAATTCCTGAAGAGTCTATTCACTGTTTAGATGAAGAAATGTCTGGAATTTTCTTGACTAAAGAGGAACATGATGAATCAAACCAAGGTAATCATGGAGAGGAACCATCAGATTATCTCAAAGGGTATCAACATGCTATTTTTGAAATGCAAAAACAATACAATATCAGAAATAAAAATTTACCTATCATTGCAAATAAAACACAGCTTCAGAAAGATGCACCTAAGGTTGTTGATGGCAAGAAAGATACTCCTAAGGTTGTTGAAGGTAAGAAAGATACACCACCTTTTCCTCCTATCAAAGAAGCTGAAAATTTTGTTTTTGTTTTCAGTTTGGAAAATGAAATTTCTAAGATCAAAATACCACTACCTTTTGGTGAGATTCTCAAAGTCAATGAGTATAGAAGAAAGATTGTTAGAATGTTGAATTCACAACCAGGATTTGTCGTATATTTTAAATGTACAAGAGGGTCATCCAACAATTTACTTGGGTCCAAGATTAGAATATGAACAAAATGAGGAGGTGCCTCCTTTTTGTGTGAGCCTTAGCATTCATGACATGAAATTACATAATGTTATGTTAGATTCAAGAGCCTCTCACAACCTTATGACCAAAGTAATCATGGAAATGATGGGGTTAGAAATAACTAGACAATATAAGGACTTGTTTTATTTTGATTCGAAAAGAGTTCAAGCATTGGTTTTATAAAGGATGTTGTTGTTGGTCTTACACAAGTCCTATCCAAGACAGTGGTCATGGACATCGTGGTAGCAGACATTCCACCAAAGTTTGGTATGCTATTATAAAGGTCATGGGCAGTAAAAATCAAAGGTACAATGCAGATGGACCTTACTTATGCCACCATTCCTGTTTTTGGTGAGAAAAGAAGATTATATTGAGAGACAAGAATGGCCTACATGGTGAGTAGTAAAGGAAAACCTCAGAATTTTCCAATTTATGATCTTGACACTGAACTTGGATCTGCTATTCTTTTCAATGAGTTTACTAATGAAGCAGAGGATGAGAAAAAGAAGAAAATTAGCAATCTGAAATTCAGCAGTATGAAAATCAGCAAATAGAAGATCAACAAGTCAATGATAATGAGGCAGAAGGTTGGTGGTCATTGCATTTTAATGGATCAACAGGAAAATAAGGGGCAGGAGGAGGGATTTGGATCACAAGTCCAAGTGACGAAAGTAAGTTCCTTTCTTACAAATTGAACTTTGATTGCACAAATAACATGGTTGGGTATGAATCCTTGATTTTGGGTTTAGAAGTCTTGAAAAGAATGAATTCTCAAAAGATTTATGTTTTTGGAGATTCATAATTAGTCATTAAACAAGTTGAAGGTGCTTATCAAACAAAGAATATAAGGATGAGGGAATATAGAAAATTAGTTTTGGACATGTTGGAAAATTTCCAAGCTTACTCATTCATTGTCAAAACTAGAGATCAAAATTCCATTGCTGATTCTCTTTCTATCTCTGCAAGTCTTTTCATTATTCCCATACATTCCACTGAAAAATATGAGGTTGAAGTTCGCCATAGAATAGTTGTCCCTGATAACATTGCTCATTGGAAATTTTTTGAGGATGACCAACAAGTGAAGAAATTTATTGAGATGAAAGAAGAGTTTGAAAATATACAAGTAGATGAGAAAAATATGCTTGCTGAATCTAAAGGAAATTATGAAGTTTTTCATCTAAAGAATAATTCCATACCAAAGGGTCTCATACCTCTTGAAATTTTTTTTGATCAGAATGATATTTTTAAATCTCTTAAGATACAAGCTGATAATGAAGAGGTTGAGAGTTGTAACCTTAATACAGTAGCTATGCCCAAAATGATTAAACTTTCAAAGTTTATTTCAGTTGATATGAAGTACAAGTATATTGAGATGATGAAGATATTTATAGATGTTTTTTCTTCGAATTATGTTGATTTGAAAGAGTATCACTCCAATATTATTCAACATACTATTCCCATCAAAGAAAATGAAAAGCCTTTCAAGAAAAATTTGAGGAGGATTAATCCATTTCTCATGCCATTGATTGAGAAGGAAGTCAAGAAACTCTTTGATGCCAAAATCATTGTCCCAATCATATTTTCAAATTGGCTTGCAAACTTGGTTCTGGTTAGGAAAAAGAGTGAAGAAATCAGAATATGAATTGACTTCAGAAACTTGAATAAAGCCTCTCTGAAAAGGACAACTATCCTCTCCCAAATATGGACCAAATTTTGCAAAATATTGTTGGTTCACAAAGGATGTCCATGCTTGATGGGTTTTTAGGTTACAATAAGATCCTTGTGCATTCGGATGATCAGGAAAAAAACAAGCTTTACTACACCATGGGGCACTTTTATGTATGCCAAGATGCCATTTGGTCTCATGAATGTAGAAGCTACCTTTCAGAGGGCAATGGAAATTTATTTTTCCGAAGATAAGGACAAGATCATGGTTGTTTATCTTGATGACATAACAGTCTTCACAAAGAGGGAAGAAGATCACTTGAAACACCTAAAAAGAATTATGCTGAAGTGTAGAAGGTTTGGCATCTCTCTAAATCCCACCAAAATTATTTTTTATTTAATTTCAAGTAAATTACTTGGACACATCATTTCTAAATATGGGATTAAGATCTATCCAAACAGGGTCAATGCAATTCAGAAGGTGGATTTTCCTAGAAGCAGGAAGGAGATTCAATCTTTCCTTGGAAAGGTAAATTTTGTAAGCAGATTTATTCCTAATTTTGCTGAGATTGTGAAAGACATAATAAGGATGTTGAATAAGGGAGTTGACATTAAGTGGAAAACATAGGCAAGGCACTCATTTGAGGAGATCAAAAAGGCACTCACTCAAGCACTGGTATTGATCAACCCGGATTTCTCAAAATAATTTATGGTTTTCACTTTTGCATCAGAAAATACTATTGCTGAATTTTTATTGCAAAAGGGACGACAAGGTATTGAGCAGCCCATTTAATTTTTTAGTAGCACATTATCTAACTCCGAGCTGAAATACAATATCTTAGAGAAGCAAGCTTATGCCTTGGTGAAGGCTATCAAAGATTTCAGAATTTATATTCTGCATTCTCATATTGTGGCTTTTGTTCCTAATACTGTTGTAAAAGACATCCTAACTCAAGTTGATCCTGATGGCAAGAGGGGAAAATGGATTGCTAAATTGTTGGAGTATGATATAGAGATCAAGCCAACAAAATTGGTCAAAGGACAAGGCTTAGCGAAGTTGATGGCACAGTCAAACTTTGATTGTCTTGACATAAATTTAATTTCAGAAATATTAGAAATTTTAGATGAGGAAGAAGAATTAGTCCTTATTGAAGAAAAGTACATCACTTTAGATTGGTACAAGGCTATTGTTTTTTTCCTACGACATCATAAAGAAACTGCTGAGTTAACAAAGTCTAAGGCAATATTTTTGAAGCTAAAATCCTTGAGGTATTGCATTTTTTATAAAAATCTGTTTTGGAAGGATACTGGCGATATCTTGCTAAATTGTTTGTTGGAAGAGGAGGCTGATAAAGTGATTGAGGAGTTCCACAAAGGAGATTGTGGAGGTCATCATTATTGGAAGGCCATAATGAACAATATTCTTAGAGAAGGGTATTATTGGCCTACAATGTTTAAGGATGTCTACAAAAAAATTGCTACCTACCATGAATGCCATATTTTCGATGGTAAGAAGAAGCTTGTACCTTTAAATTTAATGCCTATCTATGTGGAAGCGCCATTTCAAAAATGGGGACTAGATTTTATTAGAGAGATTCATCCATCATCATCAGGTCAACATCGTTGGATTCTCATAGTGACTGATTATTTTACTAGATGGATTGAAGCAATCCCAACTAGGCAAGAAAATTATTATGTTATTATTTCTTTTTTGGAAAATAATATTTTGTCTATATTTGGTTTGGTTTCCCCATGAAGATCATAACTAATAATGCATAGGCATTTAAGTCTAAGAAACTGATTAATTTCTGTCATCAATATCATATTACTCTTGGGCATTCAACTGCATATTATCCACAAGGGAATGGTCTTGTTGAATCTTCTAACAAGAGCATTGTGAGGATCATTAAAAAGGTGTTGCGGGAAAATAAGAAGGCTTGGAATTTGAAGCCGAAGTATGCCTTATGGGCTGATAGCATATGCACAAAAAGGTCAATTGGAACTTCACCATATGAACTGGTATATGGAGCTGAAGCCATTTTTTCTACATCTTTAGGGGTTCTTTTCATGAAGTTGATTCAAGGATTGAAAGAGGAACCAAATGTAGTTCAGAAGAGAATCAATCATTTAATAGCTTTGCAAGAGAAGAGGGATGAATTTTATAACATCAATCAACAATATCAAAACAGAATCAAGAGGAAACTTGATAAGAAGATCAAGGAAGAAAGTTTTGAAATTCAGGATGAAGTGCTGAAATGGGAGGCCAAAATTTCAGAGAAAGGAAAACATGGTAAGTTTGAAAACTTGTGGAAATTTCCTTTCAAGATAGCTGCTTTCCATGGAAACAATACTTACATATTGTAGGAGTTATATGGAAAATCATGTGTTGGAGGACCTGTCAATGGCAAGTTTTTAAAGCATTACTCTTCATAAAATCTGCTGATCTTTCATATCACTATATATATTCCATTTTATGAGTTTTGCTGCTAATAATGACAAGCTAAATCAACAAGCTTGAGCCCAAGGTGAAGGCCATTAGAGCTTGAGGAGAAATCTTGGCAATTTCATAGTTTTTTTGTTTTGGTTAAGAAAATGGATAGCAGCACTGGAACTACTGGTTCTTAGTGTACCACAGGGGCACACTATCCCAAGTGGAGCCACTGTTATCACCCAAAAAATTTAAAAACATCATTTTGACAAGGTTACAAAATTTCATGAATCAAAATATGGTTTTAGGAGTCAATTTAGGTTTGATCAAGGGAAGGTTTTATATTTTTTATGGTTTAAAGCTCATCCTAAGGTTCAAATTAAGCCTTGTTTAAAGCTCTTTCACGGAAAACCTTCATCATTTTCCATTTGTATTTCATTTCCAAAATTTTTGTGTCATGAAACCTGAGCACACAGACATGGACCTTAATAGTGCTATCCCTAGAAGTTGCATCAAAGATAACTACTCGAAATTGTTGCTCAACATTCAGAAATATTTTACCTGTGAAGGCAAATATCACAAGGTTTATTCATATCATTTCAAATTGCTTCTACATTTCACTGGTAATATTTCACTTGATTTACCTTTTTATCTGCATAGGAGTCTTGAAAATATGGTTGATAAAGTTCAAGAAAAGTCTAAAGGGAGTGAAACATCCTTATTTCATCATGGATTAATGAAATTATTAATTTTAGATGAACTTCAGAAGATAGGTAGAGATTGGTCATCATTCTTGTTTATTAATGGTTTTGAGCTGGAAACCCTAACTCCTGCAAGAAAACTGAAAGCTAAAGGAGTTCCATCATCACTAGTAGCAGAACCAAGCCAACCTATGGTTGCAAAACTGAAGCCAAGAAAGCAAACTGAGAAAGGACCAGAGCAAACACAAATTCTTGATGCACCAACTCTCTCACCTGCAAAACAGGATCAAAGGTTGTCAAAGATGCAAAACAGAAACAAGATGTCAGCAAACAAGGAACCAAAAAGTAACTAGAAGCCAACTAGTGGCATTAAAAGGAAATACAGTTACTAAAAAGGACAGCCCAACAACAAAGGGGAATCTAGAGGATATTCTTAATGCTATTGACATAGAGGAAACACCCATTGTCCAATCTGAGTTCATTGGGGAAGAGGAGCATAAGCTAAGAAAAGCCAAGTCTGCAAAGAAGCTATAGTTTGAGGGGGAAGATGCAGGTTTCATCCTTCAAGCAAGAAAGCCTATGACTAGGCATGCTAGGAAACTGATGGAAGGTAGTAAAGAATTTCAAAAACCCATTGAGATAGCTAAATCTCCTAAAGAAGTTGTTGATCTTTCATCACCTACAGTGAAGCATACAATCAAAAGA